>WEIV01022215.1:63175-117609 GCA_013390005.1 Calyptomena viridis
GGCCCAGGCCCCGCTGGGCTGGGGCGGTGTGCGGGCGGGGGCTGGGGCCGGGGAGCAGCGAGATGAGACAGACCGACGCCAGGACGGCGAGTGAAAGGAGGAGCGCGGGGAAAAACATTTTTATGGATGGCTAAACGCTGACAAGTCTTCCCGCTGTCAGGGTTTCTTTCCTTCTCGTTTAAGTAGGAGAGGGAAAAAAGAAAAGAAACAACAGAGCCCCACATGACACGTTTGTAAATACTTTTCCTTTCAGTGGTGTTATTTTCAAGAAATCCCGCTCCTGGACGCGCTCCCAGGCAAAACGGAGCAGAATTACGGGGATTTGGGTTTTTTATTCCAGCTACGAACGGTGACTGTGATTGTTTTGGTTTGGGTTCTTTTTCTATGGTTTTTTTTTTGTTTGTTTTGTTGTTTTTGTTTTGGGTTTATGTTTTGGGGGATTTGTGTGTTTTATTTTGTTTTGTTGGGTTTTGTTTGTTTTGTTGTTCTTGGGGGTTTTGGGGGTTTTTTTTTGCTCCTAAGTTAAAATGTTATATGTTAGCAAGTAACCAACATTTAAAAAAACAATAGACCTCGATATGCCAATTATAAATCATTGTAATTTTATCTCCATGCCTAGTGCAGGAATTCAGAATTTGGCTCATTTGTAACAATTCAGATATTGTGTGGTAACTGTGGTTTTTTACTTTCATTTTATGGGTACATTTATTTGATGCTGGCCAGGTCTGCCTTAAAAGAGACATTAGTGGGAATAAAAATAAGTCACACACACATGGATGCGTGTGCACACACACATATGCGCTCACACCATTAATTACTTGCATTTTATAAATTAGTGACAAAAACATTTCAGCCCAGAATGATCAACAATTCAGTGAATGAGCTCTCCCTTGTCAGACGTGGGAAATGATGTGCACAGCTCGAGAATGTATTCAAGTTTATGGTGTCTTGGGAAGGACACTGCAGATAATGTAACTTTCAGTACTCTGTATCTCTGTTGTGTGGAAATGTGCCTCTCTATCCATGCAAGTATTTGTGTAGAAGGACTAATCTCATCTTCGGGAGTATTAGCTGAAGAAAGTGCGGCAAAATTCTTCCCCTCAGCAACGTTAGGACGAATGTCATCACTCAAACAAACCTCATCCGTTTTAATCCAGCCAGACAACTCCCTTCTTTCACATTTGATAAGTACCAGTGTCTGGCTGGTTCATCTTTGCTTCCTGTTAGATTTTAAAGCAGAGGCTGGGGAGGCTTGTGGTTTGTTTGTTGGTTTTTTAAATATTGAGTTAATTTGACTTAGTAGCTAAAATAAACATGCCCAAAAATACATTTAAAGTCAGTTGTATCAAGAAGGATATCTTGTATTTACTGAATTTGGAGTAGTTCCCATTCCTGTCTGTCGTTTGTAATGGAATTAGAAACCTTTTCTTCTTCACTTGGTTAACTCGCACATAAGCTGATAAACAGTAATTCCACAAAAATGACTGGAATAAGGATCAAGTGTATTTTATCATGAATCCTTATCATACCCATATCAGGAGATTTACCAATTTATGCATCACATCCATATCAGGATTTATAAATTGATACGAGGTGGAGATAGAAGCTTTTATTTACCTGCAGCAGCTGAAACGAATATGCAGCTGTCAACTGCACAACTTTGTGAAGCTCAGTATTAGTATTTTATTAACACACTTGCCCAAGACTAAAAGTCACGAACACATGCCAAATATCTGCAAAAGGTGGGGACGTGTAGAGGAAGTAGGTAGCACCTTGAGTTTGAGGGCTGCTCTCCTGGAAACTGGTAGTAGTGCCCCACCTTGCCTTCAGTGGGTACAAGATGAGGCCCGGATCACTAAAACAGGAGTGTAGAAGTGTCAGTATAATGTATCACATAACATCTGGACAGTTAATCCTCCTTTCTATCCTTTTATTCTTTTATAGACTTTCTGCATATCACATTTGAATCCTTAGTTATCTGCTGCTATCAGCCTGGGAGATAGCATGTCATGTAATCCTCTCTCCTAAATGCTAAAGTGCTGTAATTTTGATGGCCAGGCTAATCTGTCACTATAAAGTTTTATTTTTCCATTGTTAAATTCAAAGGACAATGACCACTAATTACAAGTGACCTCTAACCAAAACACTAGCTAGAGTTTATCGCCAGTGCTGATACTGACTAACAGTAATTCCAGCATCAGCAGTACTAAGCACCCCATTTCAAAGAAACTTAAAAGAATAAGGGGAGCCAGAAGACAAATAGATATATTTATATGTTCTAGGTAATTTGTCTGCTGAAAAAGACACAGTGGAAGTGTACAGAGATTCCATTTGTTGTGCAATAAACCCTTACAAATAATAATTACAGGGCTGGGGAAGAAAAAAAAACAAATCCATCATAAATATTTTAACTGAAAACAACGCAGCAAAAACATACATAGGAAAGGTTGTTCTGTTAGACTGCCTGATTTCCTGCTACAGGCAAGTATAAAGAATCATTAGTGTTATTGTACATGAACAGCAAAAGATAGCAATAACAATGACAATTTGAAATAATCATTGCAGTCCTATTACTGTCTTTGAAAACATTGGTTGTAAGGAAGCATTAGACTGAATACAGTAAAATAAAATTAATTTTTCAAAAATATCCCAAATTATTTCTTGTCCAATATTTTGTGTGTAATGTTTGAATGGTTAATACTGTGGGAATTTTACAGCTAGAGAGGTGACTTAAAGAATCTTGGGCCCCATGTATTTATTATAGCAGCTAAAAACCTTGCTGTGCTTTTGCAGATGAGTGGATCTAATAGATTGCGGGATCAGAGTCCAGACTGAGATCCTGACTAATACATGTTTGCATTTAAATCAAAGCAGGTGAAACAGTATCTGCCCAAATTTTGTGCAGATACTTGTGATTTTTAGACAGATTGTTCTGCGGGACCACTTGAAGGTTTCTGCAGGAATTATTACAACATCTTAGACAGATGTAAGGTTGAGCAGTTTGCTTTGAGGTTCAGCTTCTCTGGACAAGGGCACAGCAAGGACGTGGTGGAGGTGGACATGTAGCAGAGGAAATTTCCCAGTTTTTGCAGTCACCCCTACATAAAACAAGAAAAGACAGAAGAAGAAAATCTGATAATTGATTTCTGTTTTTCTGAGACAGCATTAAGATTGAGGTGTGTTTCTGATAGGGAGGAGCAGTGCCTTATCTTTCCCACAACTTTCTCTTCAGAACTTGTTTCCTTCCCACTCTTCTTCCTTGTCAGTAGCATCACCATCCTTCCCTCTGCCAAACTTAGCATCATCTTTGCCTCTTCTGTTTCCTCACAGGTCTTGATACTTCCAGATATCTCTTGACACTTTTTCTTCATGTTGCTTCTTACATTCCTCCTTCCTTTTGTTTGCAGCTGCCAAAGCATTAGTCCACAATGTGGCAGCCTTCCAGCTTGATACTGCAACCTCCAGTTTCCCAACAAGCTCTTTTCTCCCACCTACATTCTGCTGCCAGTCAGCATGACCCCTGCCAAAATCCTGCGTCTTTTGCTTTTCTTTCTGAAACATCTCCTGCTCTGGAGTCTCTCTATATGCCTGTCTTTTTACAGGCTTTGAAAATGTTCCCCACATCCAGAGTTCCCCAGAACTACTGGCCTCAAACTCACTGTCCATTAAAAGAGAGAAATGAAGAGGAAAGAAAATTAACAGACCCCTGGGTCGTTACAGTTTGTTCTGCTTCAGGCTTCCTTTCACCCTCATTACCTGGCTACAACAGGAGCCAGATTGGCCATTTCTTGATAACGGTGTTTCTTTGGTCTGGTGCTGCTGCAGAACAGCAGGAAGGAACTGGCGATGGAAGTACCCTTTCCAGAAGGCAATGTCTGCAAACAGCAAAGCTCTGCTTAATGAAGAATCCTTTACAATGTGAATAACCCTGCTGGTGAGGTCGATACGTTTCAGCAATACTTAATCTTTTTTTTATGTGTGTTTTCTTGCTGTGCCTGTCCTTAACAAAAAATCCTTTTTTTGTTTGTTTGTTTTTTTAGCTTTCCTATGCAATGTTTCTCATTCAGAAGAGTTCATACTGCTTTACAAAAGCACCCTGTCAGAGTGCCTTTAAGACAGATGCAGAAATCAAGGCACCTGAGGGAAAGCCATTCACCCAGAGGCCTGTGGCAGGAGGTTATCCCACACACTGCCCAGTTAGACACAGAACTGACTGGAGGCACGAGCAGTTCATGTGGCTTTTCAAGACTCTCTTATGGTTACTTGCTGGTCTTGCCTATCCAAACCTACTTGTCTCTGTCAAATTACTCTGGCCCAGCTGCCAATGTACAGTTTCTTACCCTGCAGCATATATGAGGTAGCTAATTTATCTCTCTTTCATCATCAGATCTTTAATTACTTCACATAGGGCATGAAGCCTTCACAGAGACATTTATAGTAGAGAAACCAAAATTCAATCTTGTGGGAGGCTGCAGCCTGTGACTCTCATGCTTGCCCTGCTGCATGTCCTACAGAACCACCTCAGGCTTCTTGGTGGTGGCCTACTTGGGACCTTTGGGCTGAAGGGGCTGCATGGGGCAGAGCTGAGCACTCCTCCTTCCCCCCACCTAAGGGAACTAGATAGACAAGTTCTTGCTCCTTTTGTTCTTAGTCCTTAGTTGTTCTGAAATAACTTCCATAGAGAGTTCAAGCACATCCATATATTTTTCACAGAAAATGCCTCAGTGCTGTTGCTTGGAGCATTGGTCCCTTGTCCAAGGCAATCCCTGCCACTGAATTGGATCTTTACGTAGATAAACCACACTAATGTTAGAGCTTATCTGTCCTCCACACTCTATACGTTGCAGTTCTCCAAGATGTAAGCCCTGGACACTCCACCCTTCCTCCCCCCTGCAGGGTTTCACAAGCCACCGAGGGCTCAATTAGCACAGATTACTGCGGATGTTCATGCAGGAGAACCTATATGTCAGTCTTATTGCATTAGCAATTTCCCACAGTGATGCACAATGAAAGCCTTTTAGGAAAAACAGATTTGAATGTGATACGGTTTGAACACAATGAAATGCTAATGCGATTCCATGGAAAACTGCTAACATGATGTATATGGAAAGTCTTTTGTGTGTGAAACCTATCCCCTCACATGCAGCTGGCCAGGCTGTCTCACCTGGAAAGGAGGAGAGGTGGCCAGGAGTATTGTTTCTCCCTCTCCAGGCCTGCTGCCAGTCAGAGGGGAAGCACTTCTGGAAGTTCTTCTTGAGTATTTTATTGATGATCCATGTGATCTATTGATCTGTACTTCACCTGCCAAGCTGTGTAATGCTAAATCATGCAAAAGATGTCTGCCTGTTAACACCATAACTAAGTAACCCTTCAGGCAGACCTCCCCAGTGTCTCTCTCTCTGGGACCTCGGGTGTTAGGCAGAGAGTGTCTGTGCTAGGCTACAGCCAGGAGTGTGGCTTGGGGTGCTCTGTCAGTGTGGGATGTTTGAGACAGCAGACTCCGCTGCTAACACCCAGTGCTGACTTTGTGGCATTAGATTCCCGGCACAACTAGGCAGCAGATCTCAAAAACACGAGATGCAGTTCTTGAGTGGAGAGAACACGGCACCAGGTTTCATGCCAGGCTAAGACCTTGCAGATCTGCCAGTGGGAGCCAGCCTCCCGGTTGTGTGTATTCCTCCAGGAATGAAGGTATTCAACATGGTGCTCACCTAGATGGCACTCAGGTCTCCTCTGAGGTGGGTGGGATGTGCTACCATAAAACATGAGGAGAACATATGCTTTTAACCTTTTTCCCTGTGTGCACCATAAATGCACAAGCACAGCTCCAAAAGTGTATTCTCTTCTAATAACTTAAGACACTAAACTTCCAGAATAGGTTCCCATCAGAATAGAGTGCCACATTGTTCTTTAGATGTATCCTTATTCACAACATTCTTAACATCTAACTCTAAGCAAATCCTTTTCCTAAAATGGATATTTGGGAATGACTCCAAGAATGCCAGTGATTGATAAGGAGGATTACAGGATCTGATTAGTGTGGGTATAAACCTTAGGCCAGCAATTAAGCCGAAATTCTTTTCAAGTCCCCTTCTTCCTTTGTGAAGTGTTTGTTCTGGAGGCACTTGGCTGCATGCTTTGTATTAGAGACGACTCGGCTTTTATTTTAAAAGCAGGAATCCTATTTTTTGCACATTTCTAATCATTCCATTTTTAGAAACACCAATGGGCTTTGCTACAGTTTCTGTGGGAATGGTGGGTATGTGAGGAATGCAGGACCAACTGCCTATAACAGGGATAACCAGAGCCATGAGAAGATATTTTGGCTTCCCAGAGCAGGTTGATGTATCTCCTCATCACCCCAGTGCCTCCTGCTTTCTCCCACAAATACATCCTCAGAGCTCCTTCGTGGCACATGTGCTCCTTAGTCTTCAGTTTTGCTGGGGGAAAGTTGCTGATAGAGGGGCTCTTCCGCAGAGCTGCTGGTCTGAGGCTGAACAAGGCAGCCACAGGAAGAGCTAAGGAAGAGACTGGGTGAATGGGTCTTCCTTCTGCCCACAGGGAGCAGGGTGTGAGGCAGAGAAAAGGATGTGTCCCCGTGGGATTGCATCTTAGAAACTTCAGTGTGGCCCAGCCAGGGAACACAGCACAGTTCACTCCTTATAAACATCACAGTCACTGGTTTCCTTTAAGAATTAATACCAAGGAAGGAAGTGCAGTCAAAGAGAGATCATAGCGATAAATTTATGCTTTGGTATTTTTGCACAGGTTTTGGGTGTGGTAATTTTGTGGGTTACCTTCAAATATCATGGGTGATTTTTGAAGGCAAAAATCAGTGAGAACGTCCAGCTCTCTGGTTTGGATATACCCTCAGCAGCTGGACGCAAGTAGCCCAGGGGCCAAAACCAGTGTAGCCATGTTAGCCTAGTACTGCACATGAAGAGAGGGGCTCCTTTGCTTGGCCATAGTAGAGGATGTAGGGTCATAAGGGCACATCTTAAGGGGTTTTCCAGTCCCTTCTTCCTCCTCAAGGCCAGCACAGTTATTCTTGAAGCAAGCTGTATGATGTGTACTCACAGACTTCCTGTAGCAGCTATCCTAACACACACCAATCCTGTTCATATGGTCTCCCTATTTCTTCAAGTGGGCATGAAAGACAGATTGCCCCATCCTGCCTGCAACAGCAGGGCACATGAGCACATGAGCACATGTTACCATGTCCATGCTCCCACGTACTCCCCATCTTATGTCACACTAATGAAGCTTTGTTGAAACATCTGCCAATGTGCTCACCCAGAGTGGTCCCTCCCACAGGAATTGGTACATTTCTTCTTCGTAGTCAGGCATCATGGGCACACCAAAAGTGACCTTGGTACTTAATTTTCTTTTGTGATGGAATTTATGCCTCTTAGACACTTCCACAAGTGTTTGGCCTATGGAAGTGCATGTAGCTGTGTTAAGGTGTGCAGCTTATATACTTGAAGCTTTTCTTCTTTATATCAAAGGAGAATGTGTTATTCCTGTCAAGAGAAGCTAAGAGATACTGAGTAGATGAGGTAATATCTGTGTGATTACACAAGCTCAGAGAAATTATTTGGATGTCACAGATTTCTAGGCACTAGCATCAAATTTTGTCCTTACTTTTTCTGGGAGGCAGTGAATTCAGGTGAAGACTTTTTCTGGGAGGCAGTGAATTCAGGTGAAGACTCCACAGGGTAGATGAGTGGCCAGAGAGGCATGAGGTGCTGTGAGATTTTCTGTTTGATATTGATGCCTTCACATAAAGTTCATTGTTTTCAGAACAAACTTAAAAAAGACTCAAGAAAATGAGTTTCAGAAGTTTGCATGATTCTTTAAGCTTATAGGAATAAGCAACGAGATGTTGCCAGGGCTATGTGAAACATGGATAAATTTAAGTCCCAGGCACTCTACCTCCTATCATTGCAGCTGTTTTCGGTTGAAGAAGTCCAGGGTCAAACCAAGGAGAAATTAAGCTGCTTAATTTAAAAAAAACTAAACAAAACGAAACACCAAAAAGAACAACCTTCTTTACATCCCATTTAATTAAAATGCTGGTTGTCAGGCTCTGTGCTTGTGGCAAAAGTCAGTAACATTGTAATGAATAATTCATTCTCTGTATTTTCTTGGGTATGAAAGACAGTGGTTTCAGATAGGTTCATAGCAGCACCCTTGTCTGTCAAGTCCCAAGCATAACAAGAAGCCTCAGGGGATCCCACATGATGTTGTGGGTGCCATGAGTGAATCTTTTCAAGTCAATTACATGTGCCAAGAGTAACATGTGGCCACTGCTCCTGAGCCATGATCTGGTTACTGGACTGTGCAGCTCAGGCATGTGGTTTCACACTGCTCTTCCAGAGTGAGTGCACGTGTCAAACCTCTCCTGCCCACCTCTGAGCTGCTGTGCCTGCAAAAAAAACCCAAAACTGTGGGTGTATGAGGCCCAAGGCAAGGTTGGTGAGATTCCTCCTTCGTTTGAGGCCCAAGTATTTGTACACACTTCTATTTGTTTGTTTGTTTATGTATTTATTTATTTGAAAGCCCTTTCCCTTGCTGATGAGTGGAAGATCCCCATAGCAAGTGGCAGTGATGATGTAACCTAGGAAGTTCTTTGCCAGCTCTGTGTGTGTGCTGGCTCCTGCCAGCTGGGCACACTTGAAAACATGTCAAGACTTGGTTGCATTAAGAAAACTTGCATGCTTCTCTCTTTCATAGTAGGTAGAGGTAACTGAATCAGTGCTAGATAAAAATAACTAACCAAGAGTATGCTCACAGCATTCCTCTTTACATTGATTGACTGAAATAATTTTCTCCCTTCCAATTCTGTTGTGATTTAGTCACTGAACGGCAGACTTCCAGCTATAATTGTCTCACTACTTCATTTTTCCAGCCGTGTGCATCTCCAAGAACTGCACAGCTTATGTCTAGACGACCCTCTGAGAAATCTCCCTCTGTGGCCTTACTTAGCTGTTGCAGTGACACCAAGACTGATGATGTCAGCCACTTTCAAGACAGATAGCCATGCTTCTGCCTCACACGGCACAGTTAGCCCAGGCAAACGCTTTGGGTGGAGGCAGCACCTTGGAGCTTTATTCCAGAAGCATACACACATCTGCGTACACCTGTGCTTACACACACTTGCACAGGTGTGCTTTTGAGGGAGAGTGGACAATTTGCTTTTATACAGTTGTGTTTTAAGTCTGATTTTGTTAGCATCCATGTAGTTTTCTTTTTTGACTTCTGCACAAAACTTACAGTGAAATGTAACAAGGACTGGTACAATTTCCCTGCTGTGCCTATTGGAGGGAAATTCTCCCAGCCTGAGGGAATGGTGTGAAGCTGTGGCAGGGGAGGGTTATGTTAGATATTAGGAAAAACATGCCTTATACTGTTCTTGGCCTTGAGGCTTACCTCCACACAATGGCTGTCTCACCCTCCAAAACAGGGTGGTTCTATGCAGACTTACTATTAGGAGAGATCCCTGTTCCTTGCTAACTCTTGAACTATGCACAAAAGTGATTTAGGGAGCTGCTACTGGCACAGATGAAAGCTATTCCAGATGCTGTGGTAAGAACATGCTATAGGTAATCAAGTTCCTGTGCCCAGAAATGTTTCCTACAGTAGTGTGCCATAGGTAGGGTAAGCATGTTATATTTAGGTAGAATGGAGCCAATGAACTGGGCTGACACATTTCCAGCCCCACCTTCTCCTGTAGGCCACAGAAACAAAGTGATGGACAACAAAAATATGGTATCTGAGCAGAAACATGCTCACATACCATATGTCTTCTGCCTCTTTTCCAAATCAAGTTTCGGACTTTAAGCTAAACTCAGTGATGGAATAAAGATTTACGGCATGGAAGGCTGACCATGTTTAGCATTGACCAGTCCCTTAGCTGACAGATAGACAAAGCCTTACTTACAGTCCTGGAGGAGGGAATTGTGTTAGGAATATATTCTGAATGTTGCCTGACTCATACCCACAATAGCACATCATGCTGTCACTGAGGGGATAGAGATGACCAGACCAGAACTACCATCATGGTATGGTTTTACACATGTGGTGGGGATATGGATGAAAACTATAACACTTTCCTCTACACTGCCACTCTAAAGTGATGAGCATCAAAAAGCACAATGGATCATAAGCACAAAAAATACATCAAGTGTGGTTTTGAAACATTTCAACACTGGAACTTTCCAGCTGGGTAGGCAAGTTGCCTGTTACCAAAGGCATACAGCTTAAGCAACTGCTGTCCTGAAAGACTGTTAAAATTAAATTGTGATTTGACATCTCTGTCGTTGCAGCCCTGGAGCAAGGTGGCTGCCTAGGTATTTCATAATGGAGAATCTAAGCGTAGCAACACGGTACTTAATCTGCTGAATAGTATGCAGTATTACCCAATTTAATAACATTAAACTAGAATGTTCCGATAATAACATTATTTTAAAGCTCTTTAGTGTATTCAATGCCATTTATATTTTATATGTCAGTTGAATTTGGGGAAAAAAAGATTTTAGAAGAAACCGGGGGGAGCGTGGTAGGAAATTGTGCAATGTACTTGTCTGAGACTACATCACATGATCTGCAAAGCATGGCTTTTGCTTTTATACACATAGTCTTGGCGACTCTCCCACTAGCAACAATAGTGCTCAGACTCATACTGATGTCACTGTTGAGTTATTTAATTTGACTGAATGAGATTAATGTGTTTATTTAAAACCTTGGTCAAAATGGAAAAGAAAATCTTGGGACAATACTTTTACGTGAACATCTATGTTTTCATGTCTGATGATTGTAACATTGCATTAACTTATCAGAAGCAGTTGTTTACACATGCCAATGCCCAGGAGACCCCCCTCAGATAAGAAGTGTGAGCCATTTTCCCTCTCAGCCTGGTGCAGAGACTTCTACACTGCTGCTGGTCCACTGGGCTTTCATCCCAGGCTTTCCTTGCTTCCTGTTGCTGCTTTCAGGGCTGATCCACAGTGATCCCAACATTGTTTCATTTTCTCACATGAGGATGGGTCTTGATGCCACCAAGCAATGACAGCGGTGTGGCGGTGGATCCTCCACAGGTTCTCATTGGGGCAGTAAGGGACAGACACCTCCACTACACAGGATGTCTATGTGGGGCTGGTGCTGGGCTCTGTAGGCTGGGTTTGCTCCTGCTAAGGCTGGAGCCTGCCACTTAAATTTTATTCATATTATGTTTTACAAGCAGCTTGAGGGTTTTTTCCTGTGATAAATCATTCTGAATTTACTTCATTCTCACACGTACCCTCTAAGTGTTTGGAATAGACTTTGGTTTTGACTAAGAGGCATTAGTAACTATCCAGTTAAATACTCCAGGTCATTAGATTTTTACTAATACAGAGCAGGAAAAAAAAATTGGAATCTAAAGTTTCTCTTTGTCTATTGGGACAAGTTCAGGCAGTTCTGTGGAATCAGTCATTGACTGATGAATGACATGAGTGAGGGGGTTTCTGCTCTGCTTTTCTCTGTTAAGAGCTTCTCTTGACGGTTGAGGACAAATGGACACGCACATAGATTGATAATGTAGAAATTGCATAAGCTAGAGATCAATGTTTTGGTGGGTGACTGAAGCAAGGTGGGTCTGCTCTGTCTTCCAGTTCCATAGTCTGTCCCTCTGTGTATATTTTCATGTTCACTGGTGCTTGGAATGTTAACCTCTTGGAGAACAGCAACTGCTGCTGGGGTTTGTGACATGCCAAAGAGTTGCCTTTATGCTTTCTCTTGTCTGGGGCCAAGTGCTTCCATCTTCCTAGCACAGTGGGAGGCTTTGGGGAGTTTGAGCGCCTGCCCTTATCTTTGCTGCTGTTGTGGAAGAAGGAAAAAACTCGTTGTTTTTCCATGTATCTGCAATATTCTTGGAGTGCTGAGTGTCTTAAAGGGAAATGCAGAGTGGCAGAGGGATGGGCATGAGAAAAAAACCCAGAAGAGCTAGGAATAAAAACAGCTCTAGGCAGTCCTTAGCCCCCAGTAAACATCACAGCTTCTCTAAGAGGCTCTGATGTCTGGATCATATGTGCTTACTCTGCAGCACACTCCAGAGCTGCATGGTGCTGAAGGTATCAGACTATGCCAAGAAACCAGTCTTTGGGATTGGTCTCCTGTATCAATGTGTTGTACTTGTGCCTGCACACAGTGTCCCCAGGTGCCCTTTGAACTCTTACAAGAACTGTACATTTAAGGAAATTGCAGAATAATACAGTTTGTGAAGCTCTGCTGCCTCCAGCGCTGGGCAACACCTGTCTCCTCAGTGGCTGCATATGAGTAGTGCTGAGGACTGTGAGCAGCTCTTTACTGGTGAGAGGAGAAAGATCCACAAGGGTAGACCAGGGCAATCATGGAGCTGCTTTTCTAGAGGCAGGCATTTAGAAGCTGCCCCCATCTCCTGTTTTAAGTGTTCTCTGTATAATTCAGACCTTTGGACTTGCTGTGCACAGGAGGTCCTTGAAGTACATTTAAAGCAATAAATAGCTTGACATACGAAGACATTTTTCCTCAGAGTTCCAGTCAGTGGAAACATGTCATTTTCAGCTAAAATTAGACTGGTTCCAGCTACATGAAGAAAAAAAAAAAAAAAACACCAAACCCTCAAGAACTAAACTCTTTCTGTTGGACTTTGTCAGATGTAGCAACTCCTAGCAAAAATAACTCAGGATCCATCCAGCACAAACTGTGTCCAGTTGTCTGTGATTTGGATCCAAAAAGCCGTGAAGAAACAGACTGTCTAGGCAAACAAGGTTTTTCTCTTCCGTGTAAGAAAATATAAATAAGTTTAGAGAATACTAATAGATCTTTCACAGGCCCTAAATGAAATCCGGGAGTAGTCATTTTAAATTAGTTTTGCAGTTAATATTGTACAACTCTTGACAGTATAGTGAGATTGGAGTGGCAGGAGTTGAAATCAGAATATTCTACCTATTTCTTCCATTACATTTGATATTACAGATTTAATTTCATAGAAGATGCTTGAGCTGAACCTGCAGCTACTAGCATATAAAAAAGAAGTACATTTCTTTTGTAGCAAATATAACCTTAGTTCTGCAACAATTTGCCTGGTGCATTAAACTCTAAACACAAGCTGAAGTGACTGGATACATAATGATTTCCATGGTCCAACTCTACAGAAAGTGGGGAGGGTAGTGGGGAGAAGAGGCTTGGACCCAAAATAAACATCAAAAACCAAACAGAAAACCATTGAAAATTAACTGCACATTTTGAATAGTTTCTCTTTCAAAATGTTTTATTGAAGGAACAATGAAAATAGTGTGTGAAGCCTAACTGTGTATTGTGTTGCTGTTCCAGGCTTCATCAGCAGTTTCTTGATGTTTGGAAAGTTCTGAGACCCACCCTGTTGGACTACTTGTAACCAGTGCCTAAGACTACAAAAACATATGTGTGGAAGAACCTTTCCTTGAAGAAAGTGTCCATCACAATACTTTGGAAACTCCGTACAAGCGTTGCAAGGCAGGAGAACAATCTGTGCTTCCGTTGGCACTTGTGTGTAATCTCTGCTTCTTATGCACTCCAGCACCCCTATCAGTTCCTTGTTCTCCTTCACCAGCCCTGCAGTGAAAAGGCTGCTGGGCTGGAAACAAGGAGATGAAGAAGAAAAGTGGGCAGAAAAAGCTGTTGATTCCTTGGTGAAGAAGTTAAAGAAGAAAAAAGGTGCCATGGAAGAACTGGAAAGGGCTCTGAGCTGCCCAGGTCAGCCCAGTAAATGTGTCACGATCCCACGTTCCTTGGATGGGCGGCTGCAGGTGTCTCACCGCAAGGGGCTTCCCCACGTCATATATTGCAGAGTGTGGCGCTGGCCTGATTTACAATCTCACCATGAGTTGAAACCACTGGAATGTTGTGAGTTCCCATTTGGTTCAAAACAGAAAGAAGTGTGCATTAACCCCTACCATTACCGGCGGGTGGAAACCCCAGGTAATTATGTCGTCTGCAAATGATTCACATCTCTATTAGCTCTTGCTCTGGCAGGTCTAGTCTTGGTGCATCCTATGAGTTGTGCTCTGAAATGTGAAAAGGCAGGCTCCATCTAATGGAAAGATCTTGGGGTTTACCTTGCCAAGTGGCATCATAGCTCTGGCAGCCAGGAGTAAGGGGGAAGTAAGGATCCCCATGCCCCATGGGGTCTGCATCCCACAGGACTGCCGATGGCACCTGGATCTTGTCCAGGGTGCTGAAAGCAGATTCCTCTCCATGGATATGGGTGCTGAATCCACCCTGTGTGAACTGATGTCCATTTGCATCTTAACACCCTGGCAAGATTTATGTCTCATTGCCTGAAAATCAACTCTCAACTCATTAGCCTGCAGGGAACACTAGCTCTCTCTTCAAAGATAAGAATTGCAGTAAGATGGCAATACTTTGCAGTGGATATGAAATCAGGTCAGTTGATTCTTCCTAAAATGCCTGGTGGCCTGCCTTAAGTGGGATTTACTTACCTAAATGGAGAGTTTCTGTGAAATAAATCCCCCAAGTTCTCATAAAACTTTGACATTTTTCCCTGATGATCCCCTTTAGACTGGATGTGGTCTGCACTCTCATGACCTCACTGAAGGGTCATTTAATTGGGCTTTATGTCAATGAAACAGCTGTTAAAAGATTGTCGTGTTCAGTGTTGACTTCTATAGGGATGTTAGAAAGCAGGGCTGGCAGAGATCTTGAGCACTCATCCAGTTTTCCTCTGCCCAGATTACCAAACCAAAACAAATTACTGGGTACATTCCCCGATGGATCTTTTTCTAATGAGCTCTAAAAATCCCATGTGATATAGACTCTACAATCTCCCCAGGCAAGTGAATCTATTGCTTTGCTATTCTTACAGCTCAAAATTATTTCCAGTGTCTAACCCAGCTCTCCCTTGCCAAAAATCACAGTAACTTAATTTACTAATAGATATGGTTGATAAGTGTATACTTACAATTCTGTGATTGCTCTTTGTCTGGCATGAACTTTACTCTGAGGTGACATTAGTATCAAATAAGTGAACTGTGGGATGCTTCTTTTCACACAGATGAAACAAGGGAAAGACATTAGTTAACATTTGTTAAACAACAGGGTCTGCTTCCTCTTCTGATAGTCCTTCCACTGCAGAGGAACCGTCACTTGTATCTGAACTGCTGTAAACATTGTCACAACTTTTAAATGTTACAGCTACACTGAGTGCTGCTTGTTGTCAACAGTTTTCAGTGGAAAGAGCTGATCTCCTGCCTTGCTAAAATAAACTCTTCAATAATCTAAGAAAAGATGCTCATAAAACATCCCATTTTGTGTATCTTTCTGTTTGCAGGCTGCAGTCTTTAGTGTCTTTTCATTTCTTGTGGTGTAACTTCTGTGTAGTTAATGGAGTCTGCTGTGTTGTAGCTGACAGCACTACACAGTGCTGTTTTCAGCCCTGACAGCACTACACAGTGCTGTTTTCAGCCCTGGTCTCCTCATCTGTTCAGTGCCAGCTAACAAATGCTTGTACTGGAATAGACCAGCAGCTGCTAAATGGCTGCCAGAGCTTGTTGTTCTGACCCTGAAACTCAGAAGGTTTCAGCTGTAAACATGTTTCTGTTGCTCTTCTGTGCAGCAAACTGGCTACATCTCTACTAGCAAATGAGAGGGGGACAAGGTTGAGGTCTGGGTATTGCTGAATTGGTAGCATGATCCCAGGAACAGCTTTGACCCATGTGGACTCGTGTGGACTAGCAGCTCTCAGGGGCACGGGGCTTAGCCTACAGGAGGAACTTGGGGCACTTTAGGAGGTCAAAAAGAGTGCAGTTGTGAGGATGCAAGCTGTGCTGTGCCACTTCTCCACATGACCCAGGAATTGTTCTCAGGCTGTTAATATTCACCCCTATAACTCTTCTTACAGTGACAGCTAAGAAGCTGAAGCTTAGACATGAGACACCTCCCTTCTGAAGACGAGACATAGCAAAGAGTACAACCTACTCAGGTGTGCTGGGGCAGCAGCAGGAGAAATAACTTGCACCAGTACAAGTGGTGTAATGCAGCTTCAGTCAGAAAACTGCTGCAAGAAGGTGTTGGTGAGGCAAGAGAAGAAATGAGCTTCATGAGAAAGTGATAGCAGAAATGACTACAGAAGAGGCTGAGAGCATTTGATCTAGGTGCCAATCTGTTTAAACAACAGTCCTCTTAACTACAGGAAATCTTGGCTGTTGGTGATTTTAGGATTATTTGAGATTCTCTGGATCTCACCCTCTGGTGCTTAAGAATCCACCCATGGAGTAAGTCAGCGCTGCATTTTTTTATAATCTACATGCCAGTATTATTTTCATACAAATGTCCATTCTTTTGAGGATTGCTTTGCATCATTGCATAGTGTGGCTCCCTCCGCAAGCCCCACTCCTTCTTCAGCCGGGCTTGATCTCCGGAGCACACGTTAGGAGGGGGCACTTCTGGGCGAAAAGCCTCCGTGTTGCAGGAGGTCCAGCCCAGGAGTGCTTAAGGGCTGCTGGGCTGTGTACGCCCTCTGCTAGCCCTTCGAGGGTTTGCCAGCAAACAGAGGACGAAGAAGGTGCAGGCGACTCTTCTTGGTCAGAATATTTTAAGTTTATTTCACCCTGGGAGCAACGTGCCTCCCAGGGGGTCCTAAGTTTAGAGGAGCCAACCAAGAAAAGCCAGAGCCACTTCCTGTTTCAGGCTCTTATGGGGGAGTTGGACCAGTGAGAAGGGAGGGGACAAACCACCTGGAGAAGGGCAGGGGGTAACAGAACATTCCAACTTAAAGGGGTAACAGAACTATATAATACAGAAATACATAATATAGAAATACATATTAATTGCACACTGCAACAACTGCAGTGTCTTTCTTGCCGAGTCAACCACTCTATGACCATGTCTGCTGACTTCTATCCAGAATGAATGAATTGTATCAAAGAGGGGAGGGTTTTGCCCTTTATTTGATGGCCTGGCAGATCCCTAGACCTCTCTAACTATAGACCAGCTTTAAGCTCTTGTCTA
The DNA here is from genome assembly GCA_013390005.1 of Calyptomena viridis. Taxonomy (NCBI): domain Eukaryota; kingdom Metazoa; phylum Chordata; class Aves; order Passeriformes; family Eurylaimidae; genus Calyptomena; species Calyptomena viridis. The sequence continues at coordinate 80,204 of WEIV01022215.1, forward strand.
AGATTCAGGGGTTTTATTGCTTCTACTTATGTCCTCAGGCAGCCCAGACGCATTTTAGGCTATGCTGACCAATACTGCACAGATTGTGTGTAGCTTTTATTGCTGCTACCAGTGTCCCCAGCATATTTCTTCTCAGGTCTGCTGAGTGGCAGGGGCCACTTAGAAAAAAACAGCAAGTATTTCCTCTATTTGTGCAACATCCCACTGCAGAGAGGGGTTAGGCCACCTAGCCTGAAGGAGATTCCCCCTTTATTGGTTTCTTTGAAGAGCTAGTCAGAGATCTGAATGCTTTGTTGCCAGAAGAAGCTGCAGTTTAAATGTAGATTATAGTTAAAATATAGATCATATCAGAAGCCGTACCTTATTTTTAAGCGAGATCATTCAGGTAACAGGTATTGCAAATTCAAGGGTGCGCCATTCCTGTAGAGGGCAGGAAGCTGAATGAATTTTTGACTTAGACTAACTGACTGCTTTCATCAAGCCTGAGTGGGACTAAGATGTGATAGCCTCCCAGGTGGAAGATCACCTGATGATGTCACTGTTTGCCATCTGTTTGGTGTTTGGGAATGTTCACGGGCACAGGGAATAAGAGGATCTTACCAGAGGGCAGATCTCCAAAGGTAGTAATCTTTGCACAGATGGACTAATGTGAGAGAAATCGCAGTGTGGACATTGTACCTGGAATTAAACTGAGGCGTATAGTTTTCTTGCTAGCATCTGAAGACACAGGCTCTGGGCACAGCTAGGTTTCCAGCAAGAACTGTTGAAGCTAAAGGGAACAGGAGAAAGCCTTGTACATGAAAGGCAGTGGCAGAATCCATCGCTGGCTCTTGGTGGACAATAGCAGGTAGAAGAAAAAGGACCCCATTGAGTAGAGAAAGTGCAGGTAATTTATGAGGACAGACAGGTCCAAATACACTCAGTTACTCAATTTTGTACCGCTGGTCACACTTGCTTCAGAGTGTTAGAGCCCTGGAGAGTGACATGTTGCCAAAAGAACAAGGAGAACAAGGCTCTCAGAGGTACTCTTAGCCACAAACAAGAAAATCTCTGAATTCCTTACCACCACAGAAGCTTTAGCCCTCTAGGCAGTCACAGAACAATCAGTGGAAAGATTGAGTGAGGTGGCAAAAACTGCAGCAGAGCAGAAATTAGGAGTACTCTGGTCAGAGCTGGGAAGGAGTTCAAGGCTTGAAAATTCTTGCTGACTCACTCCAGGCAAATCAAAGGCTTTCCCTGGCAAGCGCTGTTCCTACATCCAGATTCTCAGCTTTCATTTAGAGAAGGAGTAATGTTGAATTCTCACAGGGACGAAGAAAGCAGCTTCCTTAGCAGTAGTACCCACAGTGAGGTGCCAGCCTCTCAGCACTGCATGTCAGTGCTGTAGCACAGCTGTCCCTTGCTCTGCACCTCTACTGGGTGCAAAGGGATCACTAAGGCAAAGGGATCATTTCTAAGGCTGCTGCTCCAGCAGCAGACCTAGCAAGCATCATACCAGCTTCAGGCAGCAGCAGAGGAAAACTCCAGAAGCAGCAACAGCTCACAGCCTGGGGCTGCTCTCAGGAGCAGGGGATGGGAAGGATCCAGCTCACTAAAACCACATCTGCAGTGATGGTACTGATCTTAATATATATCAGATGAACTTAGAAGTAAAAGAGTCTGTTTCTCTCCACTGGCTGTGAATGTGAATAAGATGTGAATAATTGTATTGCCTGTATAAATCCTGCCTGGAAAGATTAGGTAATCCAGAAAACTAAAAAAGCAGTAAAGAAGCAGAAATACCTTTCTCTACCAAAGGGGGTAAGAAAGTGGCAGCAGAATCTTTGTGCCACAGACAGGGCATATCAGAAGCAGAGGAAAAGAAAGTAGGTCTCCAAAGCACGATCCTTGTCCTGGCCAGGAGCTAATTAGAAATGCATTGGGCCAGAGAAGGGTCTATGTCTCCTCTCTTAACAGGTATCCCAGTGCCTGAGTTTCCAGGCAGGTAAGAAGATAACTTCTACAGTGAACTGCCTAACATCAGTCCAATGTTTTGTTTGGTTTTAGGACTCAGTTCTTCAGTTCATGGATAACTGACAAATTCCCAAATGGTATATGCCAGTGGATGGGCAGATGCAGGGTTTAATCCAGCTGCAGCATAGTGATACATCAAGCAAGAAGCTGTAAACCTGTCATTGGTACCAGGGACTGGTAACTGTCACAGCTCTTCAAGCGACTGATGGGCATTCCAAGGAGAGTGTTCCTGCAGCCTCTTCTTGTGCATGTTTTGCATTATCTATATGTTATTTGCTTTCTAGCAATTATTCCACACTTTCGTTAAGCTAGATGTGTGAGACTTTGCTATAATTAAAAGGTGTTAGCTAACCTACCTAAAAAAGAATTTGCCTTACCTAAGCAGAGCTTTTGGGCCCAAGCAATATGTTAAAACACGTTCAAACCATATATTTCTGTCAAGAGTACACACTGCTATTTGTTTCTATAAACTATTAAGGGTAGACTGAAAGATTACATGCTGCTGAGTTCTAGGCCAGAGGAACTCTGAACACTAGGTCAATAAATACAAGCCTGCTGAATTGTCTCTGGTGTTGGGACAATTCATCCTTGTCACAATAACTCAAATTGCCTCCTTATCTTCTCTGGTGACTTTTAGATCTGCACAATAGCAACTGAGGTTCATTCTCCCTACCTGTGTTTAAGGCCTTAACTAACATAATTAGGCACTATGTGAGCTAGTAACTAATAGAGAAGTCTTGGGCTACATTAGTTGCCTGCGGTAGGGGCTGTTCTCCACCAAAGGACTATGAGGGACACAATTAAAGCCTCAGGTTGAACTCTCATAGGCAAAACAATTTAAAAAGCCTCTTTGTGTTCTAGCCTAGGGACTGCATCTTCATAGGTAACTCATTAGTTGGGATTTTTAAAGTGTTTTGTCTCCAGTTCTAATCTTGGTCCTTATATGTCAGAATCCAAAGTCATTTGGGTCAACTTTGAGTTTCCCAAAGGAGCAATGCTATTAACAGCACTGACTGTGAGATGCAAGTAAAGGGAGTTTGTGAAGAGCGGCAGTATCTTCTACTAGACCAATTTTTGCATTGGTTAACTTGGATTTCAGTTTTCTGACCTGCATTTTTCATGGCTTAAATAGCAACCATTGACATATGCCTTCTCATGCTAGATCTTTTCTAACTATATTGCAAGAGCTAAATTGATATTGCTGCAATATTTGAAATGCCATTTACATTTCCTTTTAAAGATCCCACTGTCTGGCTGGCAGTGTTTTCAAGCACCTGGGAACATTTTAGATCTGGTATCTAGCTTCAGATCTGTACTTCCTTTTGCCCATCTGTGACACACTGGTAATAGAATATGCAGTGTATTGCAGAGCACTATTAATTGTTATTAAACTTTGCTGTGAATTTGGCACATCCTGGTGATAATATTTAGCAAACTCCTGACATGTTCAGTCTTTGAAGAAGGCAGTAATACTAATTCTGAGAAGGAGAGATGTGCCACTTGCATTTTTGTAAGAGGACTGTGTGCCCATGCCATACCTGTGAATTTTTTGGTGCCTTGCTCAAGTCAGGATTCCATATTTTGCATGTGGAACTGCTGTAACTGGCTGCAAATCTGGAGAAAAAAGGCTTCCAAGAATCAGCTTTTGATTCTTGGTTTTGAACAGGTTTGTTGCCCTTCAATGACTTGTATAGAGACAACAATATTTAGGCAGCATGAAATATGCCTCTTTTTATCTTACAAAGATATATTCATTCAAGAATGCAATTTTAACCATTTCTTTTCTGTTGTTTTTATTTTTAGTCCTACCTCCTGTACTCGTTCCAAGACACAGCGAGTTTAACCCTCACCTCAGCCTCCTTGCCAAGTTTCGAAACACTTCTCTGCACAGCGAGCCACTGATGCCACACAATGCCACCTATCCTGATTCTTTCCAGCATCCTCCATGCACCCCTTTTCCATCATCACCCAGCCACATGTTCTCCCAGTCACCTAACAGCATCAGCTACCCCAACTCACCAGAAAGCTCTTCTGGACCAGGAAGTCCCTATCAGCTCACAGGTAAGAGTGAGCTTTTAGACATCCTGGCTGGGGCAATTGAAGTTCTTGCCAGGGCCTGGGGTCAGGTGACAATTCTCTATGCTTCCACCAGGCTGTAGCTACAGATTGAACTGTTGGACTGTTGGATTTGGAATGTGATTTCTTGTGACTGTGTCTTGTGGATTGTCTCTCAGTCCTTCTGATAGATGCTGAAGGGACTAAGAATTGTAGTCATCTCACTCCTGGAAGTGCCTGGTTTCATGATTATTGTAAAGGGAAAGTTGAGGAGAGAAGCAGGTGTGCCAGGCCACCTTCTGTCTAAAGCTGCCCATCCAAGCTTCCAATGAAATTCGTGGAAAAGAGAATTGCAATACCCAAGTTAGAGACCTAAGATGGTCAGGGTAGAAACCTTAGAAACTTCATTGAGAGAGGATAAAATGGGGAAGTTGATGTGCAGAAATATTTTTGAACGTATGGTGATCCCACTGACTGTATAAATTTCAGGAAATTAAAGTGTTTAACAATCTGGCCCAGCAGCTGGGCAAGTCATGAGGCACGTTCCTATGACTTTGGAACGTGTTCCACAGTTCTGGGGTCGTCAGGATTATGTCGCTCCGATTGTTTGTGTTGTGAACTCCTCACTTAGTACTGCTCTAATTACCTGGAAATTTAACTATGCTTTTGCTGTTAATGCAACACAGCTGAGATCTAGTTTTAATATCAAAACATGTTTCAGATTCATTTCTGCACTTTAACTTCCAAATAGTTTCAATGATCTCAGCTTTTTGCACAAAGATGAATTCAGGTCAGATTCTTGTAGCTTAAGATTTTAGTGTCTCAACTGTGAAGTATTTAAATTCATGTTCTTAGTGATACATCTATTTTCATTTTAATTGCAAGAAGTTTATTTTTACCAGGTATTTGTAGTATTCGAAATTCCTTTTAAGCTGGATACTTTCAACACAATGTGATGTTTTTCCTTACCTCTCCATTAACTGAATGTGCCCTCATTAATTCCTTCTCTAGATCTATATTTCAGATTAAATCATATTTAGCAACATTGAAACACTTAATCAAGTAGTAAGACCTGTTTGTCTTCTCCCATATTTTTTCTTTCACCTCTGTATGACCAAGCTGGATTCAGTGGAGCTGGTCCTGACAGGTAAATCAGGCCCATTCCAAGAATGTAATGACTGACTTGTGCGTTTAACTGAACTTGGGACATGGCAAAGCTACTTACAAATGGAAGTGCCTCAACCTGAGCTTCAGTATATCACAGCACATGGCATACTGATAAGCATAATTTGCCTGTGTAACAATCAGGGATGGAAGGGTATCTAAAGCAAACTGGAGTTACATCAAAAACCTTGAGTGGGATTGCTGTAATCAAATATAGATGTCAGCTATGCAAATTTCTACATCTCATGCAATTCTCTATACTCTCTCTGTAATCAATGGAGAAAAACAGGAACTCCTTGAACAGGATTAATTGCATCTTCTTGTATATATGTTTAAGATAGCTGAGGTACACTGTGTCTGCAGGTGCCTATTTTTCTTTAGTGAGTATAAGGAGAGCTTATGGTGACGGGCATAGACATCAAAAATATCTGTATGACCATGTGATTGTGTGATTATATTCCTTTCTGTGACTTGTTTTCTCTTGCTCTATTTCTTGATTTGTTTTACTATTCTAGTTTGTATTTTATGTGGGAGGGTTATGTCATCTGTATGTTGGAAATATCGTCTGGTCTATGAAATTCCTAAATTCTGATCATTCCTGTGCAGTACTTACTTGGAAGATTCAATGGTTATCTTATGAGACAGTCCACAGTTATCCACGCTGGGTGAAGTTGCTCTGTTTTGAGGTTCAGCCAACAGACCGCAAATACAAGAGGGAATTTCAACCTGGAACCATATTAAACAGTGTTTAAAGAGACCTTTAGTCCTGTGGTGTTACATATGGCTATAATTTGCATATAATCCCACTGAGCTTCTGTTCAAGCGAACACAGCTACATGCTTTTAATGCTTACGTAGTGAATGTTCACATTTTCTAATTTGAAAATGAAATCCTTTTTTTTTGGCTTTCTAAAGCTTCCTGATTTTTTTGAGGATCTCCGCTATAGAGTCACCTGTTTTCTAGCACGTGTTGCTGTAAACAGAACAAATCAGGAGCTGGGCAGGTTGTGAGATGATAATTTTTCTCCTAATGCTTTCATCACATCCATTGCTCTCTGATGGGAGAACAAACCAGCAGAGGGACAGATTTCACTTGTAGGACAGAGGTAAAAAGAGCAGATCTAGAGGGAGTTTTGCCAACTCTGACTTTAGTGTGTAAATGCTTTCCGTGGACTTTTTTTATAGACCCTGAAAAAAGAGAGCTTTCTCACAGAGGATCGTTTAAAGTTAGCTTCTGCTCTTAAATCATCCTCTTCAAGTTTTACATTAATGAGAGAAGTCTGGAACTGAAGGATCAAACTGCATTACTTTTGTAGGGTAACAATTGGTATTAACAAAGAACTTGACTGGACATGCATCAAGACCTGAGGCACTGTTGTGACTGTCCCTCTCTCTTTCAAGTGCTGCATGTCCAACATGGCAGCCCTTCCTTCCCATCTTCCCTGAACATGGTCTTCATCCGGAGGCTGAGGGGAAGTCAGGTTCAGATTTGTGCTGTTTCCAACCCTTCTCCAGCTAAAAAAATGCTGAAGAAGTAAAATTTCAACACAAAGAGCAAGGAGGAATTTGCCAACATACTGATTTATATTCCTTCCTTCCTTCCTGCCTTCCTGCCTTCCTACCTTCCTGCCTTCCTGCCTGCCTGCCTGCCTGCCTTTTCTCCCCTCCCTTCCCCTCCCTTCCCCTCCCTCCTTCCCTCTGTCTCTCTGTCGTGTTTTTTTTTTTCTAGTGGAAACTCCACCTCCACCCTACCATACAAGAGAACCTCCAGGAATCCACAATGGACGGCCAATGGATGCAATAGCTGACAGTCAACTAGTGCTGTCTTTGCCCAATGGAGGTAAATCTGCCGATGGAGAAGCTGAAAGTAAATAACCATTTGTACTATTCTTTAAACAAAAACTGTTAAGTCAAAAAATGTCATTTGAACAGGGAGGTTCAGTAATATGTAATAATAGGTTTCAGGCAGTTTTGCAATAAGGCCGTGTGCTAGACTCATTCATTAGCTAACAGAATCTCTTGATGTAAGAATACTGTGTATTATGTGCAAAGTTACAGAGTTTAGACGTTATTTGTATCCATGGACTATTGCAGTTAAAAAGCTGTTAATGAAAGCAAACACTGTTATCTCTATTGTAAAGATAAACATATCAAATGGTGGGGCAATATAACACACAAAAACATTATCAGTATCGGAACTAATTTCCTTATCACCTTCAGCTCTGGGTTTCAAGTACTTTAAAGCCTTGTGGTAGGGGCCTTTTTACTGCCATCTTTGTTTTAATGTTACATAACTGACCAGCTAGAAAAGAAAATGACATGTTGTATTGAAGTACAAAAAAATTTTTATGGAAGACCAACCTCTTTATCCTCTTTAAGAATGCTTTATTGGGAGAGGGCATTGATGGTCAGAGAAGAAGGTCTGGGACCCTCCTTGTACCCCTCAAAGTAACTTGATGGCCTCTCCAGCATGGTCTCTGCTACCTTTGGCAGGTGATTGCCAGTAGCAGAGCAGCAAGGGAAAATGAAGTTTCTCTGCTGGGTTTTCCTTTGGCTTCCTGCTACTGCAAAGGAAAAGTCACCATTGTTCTTTTAATCCATCACATTGTATTCCTAAAGAAATTACGTTTATAGAATGAAGACTGAACACTGTGCAAACACATGCACATTGAAAAAATATTTTCGGCCTTCTGAAACAATGAGGAGGTTGTGTGTAGCATGGAATTGGAGCAGAAAAAAATGAGAGGCATAGTGCTAATTACAGATGGGTACACAGAATGACCAGATAATAACAAGTTATCAGACACCAATACTTTTAAATAAATTGTCAAGCTACTTTAATCTCTTTAATCTCTTTAATCTCTTTATCATAGTTTACCATCCTATCATTACTATCCTAGCGAATATTAGTTGGAAGTTTACTAGGGTTATGCACAGAGGTGCTTTGGGGGCAGGCAGGCTCACATGCCTGTGGTGAGCAGGGAGGATAAGGTTTGCTACTACTTCCTGTAGGATAAATGAGGCTCAGAGATTCTGTTACATTTTTGAGTCTTTCCCTGTCTCTGACTTAGAAAACCTGGGCAGGAGTAGATAAAAAAGATTACTTTGCTGACATTTCTGCTCATGATTCCACATGGAAGCAGAAAGCCCAAAAGCATTCAAAAATTGGGGGTGGAGAGAAATGATTTATTACTTCAGAACTACAGAGTTTGGTATTAGGCTGAGGGCTTGGCTTAGTTTTGACTTGCTTCGAACCTGTCTGTCATCCCGAGCTCCTGCTGGTGTGCAGAGCAGATTTATCCCTTACTATTCTCAGTGTATAGTTTGGGCCCCAGTTCAGCGAGAAATGTCAGTGTGCTCAGTTTAATGCAGTGGAGTTATCATTTCTAAGAAGAAGTGAGGCTCCTCAGAGTTAAGCTGGTGCACCAAGCTTTTGCATGTTTGGGACTTCAGTCAAAAAATTAAGAAGTAACAAGGACTGCTGTTGAGATAAAGCATGACATAAGTGGCTGTTTAGATGAAGAGACGGGGGGCTGAGAGTGGGAGGGAGGAAAGAAAACAGAGAAGGATTGTTTAAAAATTACTGAGACCCGAGTAGCTGATTAACTTTATTTCCTACAGATTTTCGACCTGTTTGTTATGAGGAACCCCAACACTGGTGCTCAGTTGCCTACTATGAACTCAACAACCGGGTAGGGGAGACTTTCCAGGCTTCCTCCCGGAGTATTCTTATAGATGGATTTACGGATCCCTCAAATAACAAAAACAGGTTCTGCCTGGGTCTGCTCTCAAATGTAAACCGCAACTCTACTATAGAAAACACAAGGAGACACATAGGAAAAGGTAAGAAGAAATCCCTTCTCAGGAATATTCAGAGCTGAAAAGATCCATGCATTGCATTAGCAAACCTAGCTGATTTCTCAGATGTGTCTGTCTTAAAATCAAAGCTCTGAGATTACTTCTGAAAGAGAAGAAAACAGCTGATTCTTTTGTGACTGGATAACAATCAGCAGAGTAACTCCTTACAAAAGCTATTTACTTGGCCAATGAAGAGAAAAATGTTGTTTATAGTTTTGTGTTCTAATTTAGCTGTATATATTTTCATTTTATTTATTAGAGCTTCTGGCAGCTGGGAATATTGCCATTGAAATGCCACTAGAAGGATAATTGCTGGTGCCTCAGGGCTGGTTCTCTTCCCACCAAATAACAAAGGGAGATGGATGAAACACTTAGTAGTTGAGTTACTTAGCTGAAGAACTCTACCAGAGCTGTCTTTGTAGCTTTCCCTCCCCGTCCCAGTCTGATTCCCTGCTTTGTCAACTTTTCATCACTAAAACTAAGGCTTGGATTATCCCACCAGTGTCTCCAGTATGCTGCACTTCTGGTGTTCAGCATGCAGTATTATCATATGCTGACGTATGGTGACAAGTACGAAGATACCACACCTGGACATGCATGGCCACACACACTCCGTCCCAGTTCACTAGGGCTCTGTGGAGCCTGATATTCTCCTAGGGCTTACTGTTGCTTGTGATAGTGAGTCAGAAGCTGTGTGCCAGCCACCTCTGTGCAGATGAAGATTTGCATGTTCTGGTATATCCAGTCTAGACTCATTACCTTGCCAACCCAGCCTCTCACCAGTAGCTGCCTGGGAATGTATTTCCCACTGAGCTAATTAACTCTAATTGTTCCACTCCTATTATCTTTTCAACCTCACCTCATTTCCCAGGCCTAGAGCAATATTTTAATTGGCTCTTGATAGTCTAGTGCTGAATGACTGAATACAAGGAAGCTCTGAAACAAGTATGATACAGTTTTTGCAAACAGCAGTGAACCTGAAGGCTAGCACAGGAGATGTTGTGCTTTGCCCTTGCACTTTTCTGTGGAAGGGAAAGCACTTGTGTTGCAGATGCACTCTGTGAAGCCAGTGTGATGCTACAAGTGTCTGTCATAGCGGTTCATTGTGAGGGGTGCAAATGTGTTGTACACCTGGTTCTATGTTAGAAAATAAAGGAAAGCTTCCCTATCAGTGTAAGCTGTCAGAGGGATATAGATGAAATCTGAGCTCGGCCCTAAAAGAAGAATGACAAAAGATCCCAGCTGTCATTTGAGGATGTTACATCCTGTGACTTTCTGTCCCAAAAGAGGAAGAGACAGAAATAAAATGAGGTAAATGCTAATGGTCTTCATCCATTTAAATTTGAAGATCTGTCTTCATTGATTATAAGTCCTTTAAAGTCCTACACTAGGAATGTGCCCAAGGGAAGGGAGCAGGTTGCCCAGAGAGGAGCTTAGTATACTAGGGAGTCTTAATTTTACTGCTCTTGCCTGTTTATGCAAATCTAAAAAAAACACATACAAGTGGAGTACAAGTGGCACCAGTACAGGCCTGCAAAAGAGCACAGAGCAGCTCCAAGTTTGCAGTTCAAAGGCATGGTGGACAGATGAAAGCTACTGAAATGGATACATACAATTGTCACATGTTAACAAGGCAGAAAAAAGAGCGAGTAAACAAGATTAGCTCAGTAGGATAAGGATATGTGATTGAATTGTCATCTAGTGTATCAGCGTGAAACGGTTTCCTGGAAATACCACATCAAAGCTAAAACCAATCCAGAACACAATGCAACATCTATTAGCAATTGGACATGTTTCAGCAGTCAGACTTCAAGGACAAAAAGTGGACTTTTGAGCAGTGTCAAAAAGGTGTGGATGCTTGGAGACTGATTAATTTCTAGTTTCTGCAGGGAGCAACAGAATCCTACTAAAATATATAGACCCTTGATTTAGTCTTCTGCAGATATGTATTTAGCTGCTTGGCTTCCTTGAGGATGCTTTTCTCTGGTGAATGAATATTAGAAGAATAGAAATACATACTGGTATTTCATTACTGCTGTATTTATTACTTTTAAAAAGTCCACAAGGAAAAAGCAATTTGTAGCATCTGTTTTGGGGACCGTTGTTATTATAGCACACGGTTTGGGCAATGCCTTTGAAAGCATTCATTTTTTTTCAGAAAATGCGTTCCTCAATGTACTTTGAAAACCCAGCTTTTAAAATTCTCACCTTAGCACCATAAAGCGTGGTGATCCTAAATGAGTAACCACGCTTGAAGATTTGAAATGTGGTGAATTTTTATGTCCTTATTCTTCTCTCCCTAACCTCTCTTCTCACTCTATCTGATTATTTCAGAAAGTTATATGAACTCCATTAAGGTCCTTCATGTTTTCAGTCCTTCCCTTTTATCCATTTCCACGGGAAGGAAAGGAGACATAGGTCAAGTAATAGCATTCAAAATGTGCAGCACCTCACAGTGTCTGGTGCAGTTGAAGTGGAGCTGATGACTGGTGTGATGGAGCTGTCACCTCATCTGTGTTCCCAGTGCAGCACCACCTTGTGCTTCAAGCCACCCCTCCTATTCGCATCTCATTTCAGATCTCATGGGTGCATAGAAGTGAAGTGATGGCTTGAAGACAGACTTTAAGGTTCCTGTCTGAATCACCCTGGAAGACTATGGGAGAGCATATTTTTTCCCAGATACCTTTCCCACTCAACCTGCCTTTCACTGAGCCTTTCCCACTTCTTTTTAGAGAGGCTGCTTTTGTCCTAAGGATGTAGTGCTACCCCTTGTCATGACCGCAGAATGATGAACTGACTGGGAATATGTAACCAGTCTTTTTTAATAAAACTAATTACGACTGCATTATTAAAGCATGGTTATCACTAGCTTTGCAGGCAGTCTGCTGCAGCTCTGTGAACATGTAAATTTGAACATGGGAGGGGTTCATTTCCCCTGATCTAACCATGGGAAAGGTGACTGTCTGGGTGTTTTCACAGGATAACTTTGCCCATTTCAGGGTATGGCTTCATGCTCACATTTAAGCAGGCTGGGTCCCCATTGCCACACTTGCACTGATGAAGTTATCACTATATCTCACTGCAAATAATTTTTGTTTTGTTTTGTTTGTTTTTAAGTTTATTAGCTGGTTCAGTTCCTCTTCTGGACAGTTTCCCAATCGTCAGCCATTGCTGCCAGCATGAAAGCAGGTGTGGGAACAAACAGCAGGGCAGGGAATGGGAGAATCTTTTTAGCATCTGAACAGACTTCCATGGGTTTAAGCTGGCTGTAAGCCTCCACTCTGTAGCAGATGGAGTGAATTGTCTGGTCACAGTGCCTCTTATCATTGACCTGCTAGAGAAGGCATCTACATAATTAGCTTACACAAGATCCCTAACTTTAAGGTTGCTGAATTAGGCTAAGATAAATTCTCCTACCAATTTAGGTATGTTTTCAAGATATACTGGGGGGATCAGAGTCTTTGAATGGATAGAAGTGCTTCCATCTTCATTTCCCCAAGGCACAGTCAAAATGTGAGAGTTAGTGTTGGTAAGTCACTTGCGCACTGGAAAGTTCAGAAGAAGAACAATCATTTTCTTGCTGAAGGTCACTTGAAACAGAAACTGATGAGTAAATCACATTGTGTGAATGCAAACAGGTTCTGATGTGGTGCATAAAGCAAAATACAGAAAAGCGATCTTAAGTACACACCATTCTCTGTTTTAACTGTATGATATAGGATCCTGTAGTAAAATAATAGTGTGCAGTAAAGTGGATCTTGGTCAGTATGCATGTGCTCAACAGTGAAAATGCACTTAAATGTGTAATGCAATACTGGTTTTTCAGTTCTTGGATAGCTTTGATTCACATTTTGTATATGGTTGACATGTGTTTGATATTTATGTATGAGTATATGTATATGTATGTGTGTCTTGTCATAAAGTACTGTGCTGTTAGGTAAAAGAAGTAAACAAACCTTCACTGAGAAAAAAAATACCACCTTTCAAGAATTTTTCTCCTAGACCAGTACCTCAAAATAGCGTTTATGACATTTTCCTCTTAATATTGGTGGTCCATTGTACGATATGTGGATATGCACACATTTTACTGTCTTTTAAAGGGTAATGTATCAGTAGCAGCTGTCTGGAAAGATCCTGGAATGGGTAAAATAAAAAATTACTGGTATAAAGTGTGTTGTGAACAGTGGAGAAATAATACACATTATATTTTCTTTTTCAAGGTGTTCATCTTTACTACGTTGGTGGGGAAGTTTATGCTGAATGTGTCAGTGACAGCAGTATTTTTGTGCAGAGCCGCAATTGTAACTACCAGCATGGCTTCCACCCAGCCACTGTCTGCAAGATCCCCAGTGGCTGCAGCCTCAAGATCTTCAACAACCAGCTCTTTGCCCAGCTGCTTGCCCAGTCAGTCAATCATGGTTTTGAAGTGGTGTATGAGCTGACCAAGATGTGTACTATTCGAATGAGCTTTGTTAAAGTAAGGATTCTTTGTTTTCTCTTGCATTTCTGAAAAGGCAAATCCCACTACTTGCTATCTTTGATGCAAAACTAAATCACATCAAATCCTTTCCAAGTGGTAATTTAGACACCCAGCTTGCACATAGCAATTCAGACTGCCTGTTTTCCAGTATTATTTCCAGTAAGCAACTAAATTAGGTGCTAAAAATCATTAGTATTTTGGTCAACCTGTAAATTTCTTAGGTTCCAAAATTTGGGTATTCCATAGGCTCTCTGTGGAAAATAGGCTGAGAATGTATGGTGGTGTTCCCCTATCAATTGCATAAAAAGCTCAACTCAGAAGGGCTTAGCAACACATAAAAGTTGTAGCACATCTTAGGCAGTTGTGATCTCTCCTATTGACACTGGTTTGCAATAGAGCTCGATAGAGCCATAGATCTGAAGAGAATGTCCTTATGTCTCTAGGCTAACTTACAGTCTCATCAATACTACAGACTGATGTATATGGTCTCAGTCAAGAAACACTGGGTCCTTCTTTGTCCCCCACTGAGCTTGCAGGGAATTGTTTGCCATCTGCCTCATCCCTGGCAAAAGATTGTCATAATTTCTGATGACAGTCACTCTGGCCAGTTACATGACCAGAAGGGTTTCTTGCAAGCAGAACAGAAAACCCAAAAGAACATTTGACCTTTCCTCTGTTACTTGGAAGAGACAGGAGGCCACCAAAGCCATTACAGTTCCAATGTTTTTCATATTTGAACTTCACAGTCTGACTGCTTTGTGTGATATCTGTCAGTCTTTGTGGGAGTTTCTCAAATCTCCTGAATGGCCTTCTCATCGGAATGAGATCTCTTGAATCCTTTTAGCACTTAGAATTTCTTTAAATGCCTATTGTAGCATCTAAACCCCAAAGAATGGTGGGTATTTCAAGATTGTTTGCAGATGTGCTTGACTGACTTGCTATGGTGCTGCTGGGGAGAGCTGGCAGCAATGTTCAGCCTGCAAACTAAGGGAGCTGCACCATTAGAAGCCAGTTGGTCCTGCTTGGTACTATAAAAGCTGGCTTGAGTATGTCTTGCAAATTTGTTTCTCTACAAATGACTGAATCAATATGATTGAATTCACATCTAAGATACTGAAAAATTGCTTGAAGTCCGAGCCCAGTTACCTTACATTCTACAGAGCAGATGAGTTGAGTCGCACGTATCTTTCTGGTCTGACTTTTTCAAGCCATCCTTGGAGACCTATCTCCTTAAGTCTCTGAGAGCATTAAGAGTGTCCTGTAAGTTCTCACAGGAGTCCAAGCCAAAATCTCCATGTCCGTGCCCATGCTATTGCTTTGTTCTTGGGAAGGAACTGACATTTTGTTCACATGCAATCATTAGGGGGGAAAAAAAAGAAAGTGAGAAACTCAACAAACATAATTTTCTTTAATGGAAGACATGAATGGGCATGATTTGTAAAGGCAGTGTAGCCAGTTATGCAATATTTTCATTACCTCAGCAACTGGGGGACAGTCTCTTTCATGTGTTATCTGCCTCCATGCCCAGCATGGCAGCAGAAATGGTGGTGTTGATGCACTACATAATGCTGCTGCTATATTATCACCTTGCTTTGTTGAGACAATAGCAGCTACCATAGTGCCTCAGGCACCAGAAGACCAGTGCAAGGAGTTATTTTGAACCCTTTCCCATGGCCTTTGGAAAATTGCTATGCAAATCTCATCTAGGTTCTTTCTTCTATCCTTTTGTGTACTCATTCTTCTCAAAATATTTCTCTCCCAAGGTGTGAGTCCCAATGTGTTCGGTGTGAAGTCAGGAGTGCCCTGGGTGTTGGGTATGCAGTGCACAGAGTGCCGTGTTGCCTATCGGAGCCCCCAAGAGAGCCCCCAGGTGCAGGGAGATGCTGTGGCTTCTCCCCTGATTCATGTCCAGATACTGCTGGTCACCTACAGCCCACAGGGCGAGCAGAACCAAAGGGCTTGAGACCCTGTCTCCTACCCTACCAATGCTTGAGCTACCAGCTGGGGGACAGGAATGGGTAGGGACCAAGACATGAGAAACTTGCCAGGACTGTGTCATCTTCTGGAAGCAGAACATGGGACAAAAGGAGGTAAATGTCTTGTCCCCTCTGATGTCCTTTGTGTGCCCACAGAGCAGCTAGGAGGAGCTCAGCAGTGAACATATCATCAGTGAGAGCAGTTTCAATCCACTGAGCACTGCTGATAAACAAAGCAGGATGGCTGTTGGCTCCTCTCCACAGCTGAGGCAGCTGAAGCACAAAGGGAAGAGATGGAGAGTTTCTCCAAGCCGAGGTCTGAACCCAGTACAACCTCTCACACATTTTCCCAGGTCTTGTGGCTAAGGTGAAGACCCAGCAAACTTGACTTTGTTCAATGGCATGAGGTAACTCAGTACTCTGGGACATGGCTGGAGCCTGGGCTAGAGTGAGATGTTGCTCACAGGAGGTGGGAAAGGCTGGCAGGACCAGCAAGACCCCTTCGGGGTACCAGTATCCTCTTCCTACTGTCTCTGCAAAACACCACAGCAGCTTTGCAAATTCTACTCATTCTCTCATTAAGACAGTTCCAGCTCCAGGTTCATTTCAACCCTGGGGATGAAGGAAGCTACCTGCAACCCAAGAGTGATATACAAGAGGCACGGGGTCCTTGCCCTCTTAGCATTTCCCTTGGAGGGGCTCCAACCAGAGACAGCATCACTGGGAGTGTTTGGAAGTTGCCAGCAGAGGGAGATGGCCAGCTGGCTGCATGCACTGGTAGGCTCCCCCAAATCTAGCAGGTTGTGCTTGCAACCTGCAGTTCCTATTCCTCTGGATTTTCCATGGTGCCAGTCAGCACAGATGCGCGGGCTCCTCTGATGCTCTCCTGGCCGCATATCTTCATTGCAGCTGAGCACTTACAACTTCACCATCTCAGAAGTCTGACTGCACTGCCATTTTATGCAAACATTTCCAGAACATCAATCTTAGGTCCTGTGAACACAAGCTCTTTGTAGTCTTATAAACGCTCTGCAGGTCAGAAAAATGCTGCCTGTTTAGAAGTACTCTTTGGGCTTTAGGGGGTACATATCTTACTTTTCTGCTTTCTTTCCCTTTTTCTTCATTAAGTGGCAATGGATTTTAGCCAGACCACTTATTATGGCATCCTGTTCTGGTGTTGATCCCAGTTTTGCAGCTGAACATCTAAAGAAGTGGGCTTTAGCAGCCTCAGTTGTCTGAGTTGTTTAGCACTCTACAATTTAGCCTGCCTTTGGCAGGCATCAATCTTAATATACCTCCATATTCTTTTTTCATAACAAGAATACCAACTTGCCTGACTAGTGTAATGATAGGTAAGACTCAATGTCTGATCAGCATCCCACAAATGAAGATTCTCATCCTGTAGTGGGACCATGTTTTGCACTTTGCCCTATGGAAATCTGAGTTCAGTTTAGCCAATGAGACAGTCAGTGAGCTGCAAGACTTTGGCCTGTGACTCTGATGCCTTGTGTTGCTGTGAAATCAAGCTGCCTGCTTAGCAAGCACTGTGCCTGCTTGAATCATAGAATCATAGAATTAGAGAATCATAGAATATACTGAGTTGGAAGGGACCAATGAGGATCATTGAGTCCAACTCCTGGCCCTACACAGGATACCCCAAGAATCACACCATGTGACTGAAAGCATTGTCTAAACACTTCTTGAACTCTTGTAGGGCTTGGTGCTCTGACCACTTCCTTGGGGAGCCTGTTCCAGTGCTCAACCACTCTTGAAGAAAAAAACCTTCTCCTGATATCTAACCTAAATCTGCCCCTTGAGGCATGGAGACTTCAGACTCTCTTTTCTCTCTGCCAGCACCACATCCTCATCTTCTGTCAGATGCTCCATATCCCTTATCTCCCCAAAAGAGCTGGAGAAATTACTGCACTACTTCCCACAGCAGACAGCTGTGGGAAAAGAGGACATATTCAAGGGCAGAAAACCTATGGAAAATATCTATACATAGGCTATGTACCATAGTATGGTATATAGGAACTGCTGAAAGTTTCCAGAGGTTTAGATAAATATCTAGAACTTCTAGGGTCGCAGATCATAGGATGCCTCTGTACTAAATACATGAAGTAGTGCTCAGAATCATCCCCAGTTCCTGTTAAAGTGCTACAAAAGAGCCTAGCCTGCTTTTCATCTGTGCCAGACAGCAGTCAGCCAGACTTTCCTGGGCATGTCTCTGGGGTGCAAACAGCAGGGACCATTCCCCATGGGCTGTTTGCAGGCAGCCAAGCTTGGAAACAGGCCTTTCCGTGTCAGTTGTTCTCAGCACCTGGAAGTGTGACTGAGATTTTTAATTTAATAGCATAGAGTTGCTGGCAACTATGATAACAATGACCTTAAAAAGTAGCAAAGTTTCTAGAGAAAACTAGCCCTGGGGACAAAGCATTAAATCTTGGGAACTTGGGTGGCGGACTACCTGTAATTGTGTTACGCTGTCAGCACTGGCATTGTGAATTAATGTTTTGATTTTTTAAAAAAACAACCCTCACTTTTTGGTCCTTTATAGGGCTGGGGAGCAGAGTATCATCGTCAAGATGTTACAAGCACGCCCTGCTGGATTGAGATCCACCTGCATGGACCATTGCAATGGCTGGATAAGGTGCTGACACAGATGGGCTCACCTCACAACCCCATCTCCTCAGTTTCTTAAGAATCATCTCTAGAATTCCCTTAGGATGGATGCTATTGCAGGCAGTGGCTTATAGAATTCCCAGTGAACAGAAGCTTCTATATGTAGATGTATTAGATGTAAATATAACTATACATAGTCTACTCTTTTTTTTTTCTTTTTGATGCTACATTTTGTGGTTTCTAGTTACTCTGATGCCAGTACAAGAAGTTTAGAAATTCAGGTATGGCATATCTGTTCTCTAGTACAAAATAAGCCAAATTCCTGCAAAAGTGTCAAACATTTCCTGTGAGCATCTTCATTCCCCAGCCAAGCCAGTAAACGGTGCGAATTCTCAGCACTTTCATGTGGGTTCAGAAACCTGGCTGTAGCTGTTCCTAGTAGGTGAAATTCACCCCTCTGCAAGCAACCAAAGTCATATCTCTATGCTGTTTATATCAATTTTACATCCTAATTTCAGGTCTAAAAGAGGACCTTAGGTGGCGCACAGAACTTATGCATAGAGATGACTTTTGTCTGGTGAATTGAAGGACTAAATTGCAATTCCAGTCTGTCTCCCTACTGCAAAGCACTATGGGACAACAAATCCTCTGAAGAGCTAAGGTACCCCCGTCTCCCTAGGATTTGGCGGGAGAGAGCCCTTGGGACTCAGCACTGGAGCTTATGAGAGCATTCTGGACACATCCAGGTAGTCTGTTACTGTTAACACAGTAGGGTACGGTACTGCTGCACTGAAAAGCAACAAGGTCCTAAGAAAAAAATAGTATTGAAATATATGCCTATGAGTTAAAAAACTAATTAACTTCCAGTGCTTTTTTGCAAAGTACATACAATACTTGCATATGTATCTGGCGTGTAAACTGAATCCTATCCATTATACAGTATTGATGTAGTTTGTTTTAAAATGAGGTCTGTAGTTAGACTACTGTGCTGATATCAAGGGTATGCCTAAAAGGGGCTTGAACTGTGATTCAAAAAAGGGAAATGAAGTGTGCATGGAAGAAGCAAATAATTACTTCATCGTTCATCTTGGGATAGTCTCCATGCTGGGAGTAGGAAGCCCCATGCTCACAGGATGCAATGAGAAGGAGATGGGAGTCAGCCACGTCCATCCCCTGTACTGGGCCAGTCCTCAGGATCTGACTGCATCGCTTGGGTCTGACAGAGGGGGCTTGCCTGCCAGTCATTCCATATATCCCCACGGATGGTTTCTCGTCTTAGATACAGGTTTTATCATTTGCCATGCTTTTGCCTTGCCTGCAGAGGATGGTGAGGCAGTGTAAGCCATGAACAAGCAAAGAGCGACTATATGTGCAGAACCTTGTCTGTGTTCCTTCTGTAAGCAGGGAAACCTATTTCCCATACTCTCTTCCACAGAGCCAGCCTTGCAAAATGCTGTTCACTTGGTAATCTTTTCTAAGGAGACAGGTGAAATTTTTAATATATTTTGATGGTCTCCATCATTTTGCTTAAAGAGTTGAATATTATTGGCATAACAGTCCACTGAAAATTGTTTTGCTTTAAGGGTCAGAAAGAGTGATAACTTCTCCAATCTCATCCCTCCATGGAACACACTAGAAGTACCAGGAGGAAAAAATGTTTTACAGAATGTTTCTCTTCTTCTCATACAATATCCGGTGCTACACATTTTGCTGTGTAATTAGAAGAGGATGCCTGAAATCTTCAGCTATATCACATATGCAAAGGAAATAACATTTCCTGGAAAGACAGTAAGTAAACTAACAGTGTTACTTAATTTGAATGCATCTTCAGCTGCCTGCAGAATTTGCAGGGCACAGAAGGATAAATTACTGTTAAGTTTCAGCAGTAGTTGCAAGTTGTATAGGAAGTTTGTAAATGCAAAGAACCATTTGACATCAGCAGTGTTTGTGAGATAGCAAAAGCTTTACATTCTCCTGCAGCAATGAAATACAATAATATTACACAGAAATTCCAGCAGATTTAGCAGACTTGAGAGACATCAACTTAAGAGAAATGCATTTTCCCCAGCTCCCTCTGTCATCAGTGATACTGTAACAAGGTACTGGTAACATGTTTTTTAGCATGTTTATTGCACCTCTTCTCCAGGAGCACCTTTGCTCTAGTATGAGCACTTTTTCATGTTGCTCATTTCTGTGCTTTATTAGCAGCTAAGGACAGAGAAAATCACCTCTTCTGTCCAGGATCTAGCTCTGTCCTCTATCCTAGATTCTTTCTTGCTTTTTAGGCTGAAGCATCCTTCCCTCCTAATGTAGAGATAAGCCTAGGAGTTGCTTTTAGACATTCCCAGCATTGTCATCTTCATCACAGAGAGCAAAAGGAGATGTTCTGAGGTGCATCTGCTCTTGGGCATCTCCAGAACTCATTTTCTGCCGATGCTGAAAAATTGGATGGCCAGCAAAGAGAAGCAGGTTCTTCTGGGGCATCATTCATTTCATCATAAGACAGGTATTTCAAGTAGGTGAAATACCATGCTCTCTGAGCATGCTTATGTCTTCCCATTGAGTATAAGGGGAACTTGGGGTCACCAGCTCAAATCTGGACTGCTACACTGGACATACCCAAAGGCAGAGGAGGTAGACTTTAAGGAAGACATGCTAGCTTTCTTATCCTAGTAATGATGCTCAGTTAAGTGTCTTTGTTGTTCGAATGGAAGCTGCTAAATTCAGAGCAGTTTTTTGTGTCTACTTTTATAGTAATCCTTATACAAATAGGATTTGGCTTCCATGCAGTGCATCTCATTTGAGGTAGTCACCTTAATACTGCCTTACTAGTAAGTAAAGAGGAATTTCTGGAGCATAATTTTTCTGACCTATTTAAAATGTCTGCATTAGAATGAAATGAATTTCAGCAAATTTAACTATTTGCTGAAAATTGGATCAAAGCACCTGATTCTGGGGAACTGAAGTCAATGGCCATCTCAGAGTTGTTTGCCTTTGGGAAGGCTGGTATTACTGTGTCAACTGTTTCCTATTTTGGTGGTCTCTGAGGGTTTATCCCACTGTATGAGATGCTGTGCAAACACACAGAAGCTGACAGCTCCTTGCCAAGATAAGGGGAGAGCTCACAGTATATGGGAGAAGTGGTAACAGTGGATGAGGCAAACAAGTAAATAGGAAGATGACTCCTGCCCAGATGCAGAGATAAAAAGTAAGGTTAATAAACCATTTATTTCCCTTTTTGAACAAAGTTTCACTTACAACCTTCTCTAGTATATGTGAATTGAACTGGATTAAAAAATCAGGTTTCTCATAATTTACAGCACTGCAACTTAGTATCTCTAATGTCTGCCAATTTTGGAAGGAGATATTTTCCGCTGAAATGTGTTCATAAACCTATCAACCTGCATCAATTTAAGGCCTTTAAATGTACTCATTGATACTCAAGCTTTGAAGATAGTTTTCCTAGATTTAAAACCACTTACAATGAGACTACTTAGTTGAAGGCAGAATTTTAAAATTTTTTTTGAGTCATCAACAGTTCATAACCTCTTGCAAGTTTCTGCGGAGGAGTACCATGCATCAGCAGGCAGCAGGGGGAGTTCGATCAGGCAGAGAGGCATAAAGCACATTCATCATGGTACATAGACCACTTGTTTTCCTATTAAGCAGTCAAAAAAAGATGACTTTAATTCCTGCCAATTCTTCACCAGCACCAGTATTATCATGCCATTTGTATCCAGACATGATGGGAGCAAATCTAGCCCACTGACTGCATGGAGCCATACAGTGGCACTGCTGCTGGGATGGCTTGCTCCCATCCTCTTGCACTGGAACAGCTGACCAGGCACAGTACAGCAGTGGCTGTAGCATTCATAACTGCAGCACGTGTTTTCCCTCCCCATCAGTGGCCATACCACAAACATCTTTACTCCTCGTCATGTTTCACCATGCTCAGTCTGAAGGATAATACATCAGCAACATAAAGAGGAACTGTGCCCAGAAGTAACATCAGCTGGAGTTGAGGAATTCCTTCCATGTCTCCAGCAGGTACTGTGTCAAAACTTTCACCACCCTGAGCAGCCTTCTCCACGTGGTCCCTGTCCTGAACAGGGCATCAGACTTGATGCTCTGCTGAGATCTCTTCCAATATATCCATTATCCCGTGGGTCTGTGTGGAGATTCAGTGATAACTGGTTGCCACAGAAAGGAGCTCTCTGTTAGCAGTGACAGTTTCAGGATGAAGCATGTTTATCTTCAGCTATTTCTGCATGAGTTCAGTGCAGGACAGAGTTATGAGTTATTAATGTTCCCTCAGTGTAAAATCAACACTGCAAACATCTCTCACTGTAAACATCATCTCCACCACATTGCTCTTAAAATGAAGAAAATAAGGCATTTGTGACTGTAACTTTATCTAATCTGCCCTTGTTTTTCCTGGCTTACAATACCCACCTTTGTCTTTCTGCTCTACAAATCAGTCTCACCAATGACTGAAGAGTAGTACAAACAGCTGGATTTACAGAGGCAGCTCAGGTAGAGACTGTTTGCTTCTTAACTGGATGGAAACAATTTATAAAGAAGCCTGATCAAATTTAGTAACTTTGAAGAGGTCTCATGTGCAAGATTAATTTTCTGGGATCAATACTTCTCTGGTGCAACTACAGCTTTCGGGAATACTTGAGCACTACATGGTGCTCAGCATAGGGAAGAAACATTACATCCTCTGTACTACTGACCTCTTCCCTGGCTTCCCAGGGAATGAAACACAATATTAAACACAACAAAAAAAGGCTAATGAGTCATAGGGTAATTAAATACCATTTTTGCAAAGTTGAGAAGTGCTGCCCAGAATGTAGATTTCTATCATCAGCAGGTTATGTAGTAATAGGACAAGGGCTAGTGGCTTTAAAATGAAAGAGGGTAGGTTTAATTTAGATTTTAGGAATAAATTCTTTACTGGTGGTGAGAGTGGTGAGGCACTGGCACAGGTTGACCAGAGAAGTTACAGGTGCCCCATCCCTGGAAGTGTTCAAGGCCAGGTTGGATGGGGCTTTGAGCAACCTGGTCTAGAGGAAGGTATCCCTGCCCATGGCAGGGGATTGGGACTTGGTGATTTTTAAAGGTCCCTTCCAACCCAAACCATTTTATGATGATGACATCCCAGGTACTCTCCAAGACAAAGGCAAGAGTTCCTTGGTCTTGAGAAACCTGGACAGCAGATTATTAATTGGACATGTGAATTGCCTTTCTGAGTAAGTGGAAACCCCACTGACAGGGCTGAGATTTTTATAGAGGATTTGCAATTTATGGTTGTTTAAGTAGCCATAAATACACTGAGATGATGAAGAGACTGAGGAGGAGGGAGTGTATGACCAGATAGGCTCAGTTGTCATGGCTGGAGGTATCAAGGCAGTACATGCTTGGATGGCCACTGTGATCACTAGAGCTTTTTACATTCAAATCTAAAAGAATCATCAAGACCTGTTTTGATTTTACCATTTGATATGTTGAGGCAAATGGTGTCCCACGTGATCCAGAGAGTAGGCTCTGGTTGCACCTGGGATTACCCACCACCTCACTGCAAAACTAACAAGTTCAGCTTTGGGGCAATTGTTCAAGGACACGATAAGCACATCCAGTGTGTGCTCCTCAAAGAAAGATAGTCTGAACAGAAACTGCACAACTGAAAGATGTGGTCTATATAGAGCATCTACCTGAGAATTGTGATAAATGAGCTCACTTCATGAACAGGTGGGAAACTGCAGTGCCCAAAGGAAAATGGAGTCAGCAGGAGCCTTCATAAGGACTCCTGACGATGAAATCACATTTTTAACAGTACCCAAGAACAGACAAGTGTGCTTCCCTGAGAGCAACTAAGAGGTCGGGTCACCATCAAAAAACAGCTTGACAGAGTTGGTCCCATCTTGCAGAGGGGACAGAGATTATATGAGACTTTAGATCTGTGAATAAAAAGCTTCTCAACCTGGAGGCTTCATTGCAGACACTGAAACAGGGCTTCTTCCTCATGGCAGCTCCAGGAGTACCTTTCTGCAAGATACAAGAAGCCTGAGTGGGCATTTGGTCTTTATTCAGCTGAGAGAAACTGTTTTGTGTCTCTAGTGCAGACACTGCTGTATGTTTGGCGCCAGCACACAACACAGCCTTTGGTTTGTACCCATCATCTATTCATAGAAAGCTCCAGAACGGCCAGGAGCAGCTAGAATCCTGTTACCTGTTCACCCCAGGGCCTTCCAGACAGCTTGCCCAGGCGTGCCTTACATTACATTGCCATATTGATGCTACACTTCCCTGCCAGGGAGGTAAGGTGCATGAGGGTCCTACCATGAGGACCCTTCCACTTGCACCTGGGCCATACTTGCAAACTTGGTGCCTGTACAGATAACAAATCTAACTTGCAGACCATGTCTCTTACACAATGTAGACATAACCACTATGTCCTCCAGAGTCAGTCACTCTTCAATTATAGTCAATGTGAACATTTGCAGCTAATTGTGAACAGATCTTAGATCTTGAGTCATAGTGTTTTTATTATCCATGGATGCTGCTATTTTATATTCTGTGTTAGTATTCAAATAATATTGCATATGAATAGCATAGGATGAAATAGACCAACCAGTTAATAATTTTAAATACAGACCTCATCAGCAAAGAAAAGCTAGAAAAAATGTGGTAAAGTCTGAACCCTTGCACTTTCACAGTAGTGAGTGAGCACATTGTATTTCAAAATGGTTTATTTGATGCTGAAGTGTGTGTTGTTTTATTAGTTCACAGTTATGTCCATGGGAAGCTTTGCAAACGAGAGCAAGGGAACAAACATAATGATGAGCAGAGAGAATGCACATTAAGATAAATTTTCTTCACTTACTCAAGCAATTGAGCTTTTAATTATGTGTAATACTTTTAAAGTAAAAGCTAAATGCACCACAGCACACTTATTGCAAATAAGTCAGTGTTAGCAATTTAAACCCTCACTTCTGCATCACCTCTGTGATATAAATGCGGCTGAGAAGTGAGACAAGAAAGTGAGGAAACAGGCCTTTTTGTGTGGAAAAATGAAGCCATAAGGTTGCAAAATTCTCTGCAGTCAAGGGGCTAAAATGGTGGATTTGAGCAAGGTGTGTGTGTGCTAAGCACAAGCTATCAGTCTGGTGCAGGAAAGCACTGTAAGTCAGACTTAATAGAGTCACTTCTCTCTATGAACAATTCTGCCCTCTCTTTTCCATCAGAAGCAAAGCTAAATATCTGCACCATCCACATCATGGTTCATGGTATTCTATAAATCGCCATAGATCGCTGTATAAAGAACAATACTTGGACTCCTGAGAATGAAAAATCTCAGACTTAGCTTCAAGAAGCCAAGAGATCAGGGCAGCTCCAAGTCCTCCAACCAGCCCCAGAGCATTCTACTCCATGCTGTGTCATATCAAGAAAGAGTAACAACTGCAAACCAAGTGGACATTTTCACAAGCATTCCTCCTGCTGCATTTGATTTGAGGCATTCTGAAGTCAACATATTTAGTCCGATGTTTGAACAATACACTTTTTAACACACTCCATTTTCTTTGGCTGAAATTATTCTGTTGTAAAAGGGATTATTCACATCTTGTGTTTTACTGTTAATAAAGGTATTTCTGATTTAAGAGCTCCTTCCTTTATTGTCTCCCATTCTTCTCTTTGAAAGAGATTGGCCATGGAAAGCTGTAGGTCCTGGTCTGACCACAAGCAACTTTGGGAACTGGAGCACTTAGAATGCCTTTATTCATACAAGTCAGTCTTAGGCAAGAAAATGAGTGATTGCACTGAGTAATGGGATGCTAGACAGAGGAAAATGTATTGAAAATTAATACAGCATAAAACCTGCATGTATAGTATATGAATTCCTCACTGTTCTGTTGTAGATTTGATGATTCAAGAGGATGGTTCAGTTTACTTTTGAAGGAGGCAGCTCTGACCTGACAGGCAGTCAATGAGCAGAGATGCTGCCCTGTGACAGAAGCCCTCACTGGACCAGAGTGACACTAGTGGAAAGACAGACTTGCACAGCCTCAAATGCTCTCAACTCTCAAACTGCTCAAGGAAAAAGAGATATATAGTAAGAATGCACTGTTACAGAAAATCATGTTTTAATCTTCCTAAAATTCAGATTTTGTTCTGCAGTAACAGGAGCAAGGTGACATAATGGGTCTTGGAGCCAGGCAGACACTGCTGGGTTCACACACAGCTTGGGAACCCCATCCAATACTCTGCCCAAACAGGACAGCCCTGCTACCAGCACATCTCCCAATATCTGCACAAGCCTGGCAGGCACTGGTATCACAGACCACCAAAAATACAGGATAGGTGAGCTGCACTGTGCTGAACATCTCTGTGCACAGCTTCAGCAAGTTTCATTTGTTTTGACGTAGCCAACTGGTTCAGCATTATCTTAACAAACACTCCTTGTGCCACTTTTCTGCCATGAGGGTTTGGGTTTTTTAAAAGATTAATCAAATCTGTTTACCTAAATGAGCTGTTTATCTTTCCTAAATTGACCATTTAAAACAAAATCAAATGCTTTATTCTACAATTTCAGACAATTATGTCTTCACATATATTCTGACACACTGAAAAGTAACCTGATTTTACCTAAACCTACAACAACTTTCTATCAAGAGCCTTGAAACACAAAATGCCATCTAGTCAGGGCTGGCTGTTTTAGTATAGGAAAAAAAAAACCATACAAATTTAACAAAACAAAAAAGAACAGGCTCTGTTTTTTAAAGAAAAACAAAGATTTTACTCAAATACTTATTGGTCCAGATATACAAAGTTTTTCAAGTTCATTTTTAAAGAACAACTTATACAATGCGAAATACAATAAATCCCTACCAAATGAATTTTTTACATACCCAAAGCACAGCTTGTAAAAATCTGCAAGACTAACAAATACTACTAAAAAGATACTATTTCATGGACCAAACTGCTGCAATATCAAAGCAATACTTTATCATAAGCACCAACTCCACTGGGATAACCTCGATTAGAAATGTGGTTTAATATAAAAATTTGTTTTAAAAACAAAACATGGGATTTAACACATAATATAGTGTTTGGATTCTTAACCCCATCAACTGCAAGTTCCTCTGAATTGGATGAAAATCTAAGAAGTCTAGCACTGCAGCTGATAAGGTATCTGTTGTCTTACAAGAAGAATTTAACTACTTTTATTTAGAAGACTAGGTTGCTGTTAGGTCATGCCACTGGACTGGCTCAACTTCAGAACTTTACTTCAAAACTTCCACAGAAAGTAACTGACTTTCTTCAATGATTGTCATCAAAGACTGAATTCTTTAACTGTAAATCTTGATATAGAAAAATGTTAATTTAATGGAAGACTATTAATGGAAAGTAGGAAAAGGGTGCACTGCTTAACATTACTACTATAAATGGGTTTTTATTAAAAAATTAAAATGAAGTTGTAAAAATAATCAAAAAGTAGACTTCTCCAGATTTGCAGATGATACCAAGCTGAGTGGTGTAGTTGACACAGCTGAGGGATGGGATGCCATGCAGAGGGATCTGGATAAGTTCAAGATGGGAATCTCATGTGTTTTAACAAGACCAAGTGCAAGGTGCTGCACCTGGATTGGGGCAGGCTCCAGTATCAATACAGGCTGGAGGATGAACAGATTGAGAGCAGCCCTGCTGAGAAGGACTTCAGGGTGCTGGTGGATGAGAGGCTGGACATGAGTTGTCAATGTGTGCTCAGAGCTCAGAAAGCCAACTGTATCCTGGGCTGCATCAAAAGGAGAGTGGCCAGCAGCTCAAGAGAGGTGATTCTCTATTTTGATGCTGGGATAACAGGTTGACAGTCAGCAGTTAGAAGGTCATGAAGCCCAACAGCTGGGATTCCTTGCTAGAGATATGGGAATTGAAAGAGGAATTGGGGAAAGAGGCAGCAATTTGCAGTCTCAGGAGATGGCTCCTCTCAAGCGTGAGGGCAAGATATCCATTTAGGGAAGGTCTTATGAACTTCCCAAGGAAGTGGACCACTCCAGATGAAGGTATCCAGTACTTGAGAGAATTAGCAGTGCTGTAAGTTATCTATAGTAATCTAAAAAGTGATAAGGTCCTTAAAGACCCAGAGGATGTCCCTTGCACACAGGCCATGCGGAAGGTGATTCAAAACATCCCTGCATCATATTCCAACAGCTTGGCAGCAATGTATTACCTGGAAATGGATACACTAGCTGTAGAGATAGCATCTTGCTTGCTCGAAAACTTAGAAAAAAATCTTTGTATTTACACATCCCTATGGACCAGCACCTTAACTGTCAGGGGCAGCCACAGAGATCGGTCCTCTCCTGCCCTGGTCAGAGGGAAAAGGAGACTCAAGTGCAGGCCATGTGGTGCATTGGTTCTTCCTGCATGATCAGGGGGAAGACACGAGGAAGTTGGATAGTGAACCCACTTTTAAGCTGGAAGCCCATCTATATGAACCGAGAGGGAAGAGAGCTGTTAAGGAGCCAGCCAATAAAGCTGTCCATGTAGTTGCCGCAGAGACACAAGAAAGCTATCAGCAATCTCCCAGGTGTAAAAAAAAAACTGAAATCACCTTCCTTGATCCTGGTGAGGAGACTTCTGGTCTGGAATCAGACAGATCAGATAATGAATACTCTGACCAGGAAGAGGAAAGGGACGACTGGGCACACTGGACTCTGTGCATTTGATGGCCTGGCACATCAGATCCACAGAGGTATAGAGCTTTAGTGGATACTGGTGCACAGCACACACTGGTGCCATCAAGACTCAGGAGTGCAGAACCCATCTGGATCTCTGGAATGACAGGGATGCCAGTTTTCTGTATTAGAGGCTGAGGTGAGCCTAACAGAGGACAAGTGGGAAAAGCAACCTATTATGACAGGCCCACAGGTCCCTTGCATCCTTGGCATTGACTACCTCAGGAGAGGGTACTTCAAGTGTCCAAAGGAGTTCTGATGGGCTTTTGATGTAGCTGATGTGAATACAGAGATCAAGCAGCTACCTACCCTTCCTGGTTTCTCAGAAAATCTCTTCATTGTGAGATTGCTGCAAGCTGAAGACTAGTAAGTGCCAGGTGCTACCAGGACAGAGCGCTGGTGGCAATATCACACTAACCCTGGCTCCCATCCGTGAGCCGATTCATCAACTGGAGAGCCAAGAAATTACTCTTGAGAGAGCAAGGCTCTCTCTCACCTTTTAATAGTTCCATACAGCCAGTGCACAAGTCTGATGGAGGGTGGAAGTTAACAGTAGACTGTCATGGTCTAAACAAGGTAACACCACCACTTACTGCTGGCTGTGCCGGACATGCTAGAGCTCCAATAAAGCAGGAATTGAAGGCAGCCAAGTGGTACCCTACAACTACATTGCAAATGCAATTTTCTCAATTCCTTTCCCAGCAGAGTGCAGACCAGTTTGCTTCCATATGGAGGGGTGTCCAATACACCTAGAATCAACTGTCCAAGGGTAGACAGCACTACCATCCTCCACGGACTGATCCAAGCTATAGTGGAATTAGTGATGCCTCTGAATATCTACAATACATTGACATCATTATGTGAGGCAGTAAGGCAGAAGCAGCATTTGGGAAGGGAAAAAGAGTAATTCAGATTCTTCTGAAAGCTGAGTTTGCCATAAAGAAAAGCAAGGTCATGGGACCTGCACAGGAGATTCAGTTCTCCGGAGTAAAATGGCAGTGCGGATGTTGTCAGCCGCCCAAGGGTGTGGTGAACAATATAGCAACTTTGTCTCCAAGATCTAAGAGGGAAACACAAGCTTTCCTAGGCTTGGTGGAGTTCCAGAGAATGTACATTCCAGGTTAAAGTCAGCTCGTGAGCCCATTCTATCAAGTAACCCAGAAGAAACATTTTAAGTGGCCTTGAACAACAACAGGCCTTTGAGCAGATCAAACAGGAAATAGCTCGTGCAGTAGCTCTTGGGCCTGTTCGGACAGGACCAGCCATGCAAAATATCCTCTATACTGCAGCTGGGGATCTTGGTCTCTACTGGAGCCTCTGGCAGAGAACATCGGGTGAAATTGGATGTCAATCATTAGGGGTTTGGTGCTGGGGTTATTGAAGACTAGCACCCACTACACTCCAATGCAAAAGGAGATACTGGCAGCCTATGAGGAGGTTCAGGCCGCCTCAGAAGTCACTGGAACGGAAGGATGTCTCCTCTTGGCACTGCTATGATGTTCAAAGGCAACATCCCCTCAATGCATCATGAAACCAGTGCTACATGGAGTAAGTGGGTAACACTGATTACATAATGGGCCCAAATGGGAAAACCCAATTTCCCAGGAATCCTGGAAGAGATTACGGACTGGCCAGAAGGCAAAGATTTTGGAGCATTGCCTGAAAAGGTGACTTGTGCCCAAGAAGTACCACCATGTAACAAGTTACCAGAAAATGAAAGAAACTATGCTTCATTTACTGATGAATTGTGCCATGTGGTAGGAAACCATCAGAAGTGGAAAGGTGCTGTGTGGAGTCCCACACCACAAGTCATTGAGGCTGCTGAAGGAGAAGGCAAGTCAAGCCAATTTGCAGAAGTGAAAGCCACCCAGCTATCCCTGAAGATTGCCAAACGAGAAAAGCAGCCTATACTGTACCTCTGTACTGACTCCTGGATGGTGGCTAATGCCCTGTGGGGGTGGCTATAGCAATGGAAGAGAAGCAATTGGCAACGCAGGGGTAAAACCATCTGGGCTGCTGCATTGTGGCAAGACATCACTGCAAGGGCAGAAAACATGACTCTAAAGGTATATCAGGTAGATGGTCACATGCCCTTAAGTTGTGCCAATGAAGAACACCAAAATGACAAGCAGGCAGATAAGGCTGCCAAAACTGACATAGCTCAGGTAGAATTAGATTGGGAGCAGAAGGCTGAGCTATTTATAACCCAATGGGCCCATGAAATATCAGGACATCTAGGAAGAGATGAAACATACAGATGGGCTCATGACTGAGGGGAGGACATGACTATGGAGTCCATCACACAGATCATTCATGAATGAGACACATGTGCTGCAATCACAAGAGCCATGCAAGTAAAATTTCCCTGGAACAGAGGGAACTGGAATTTCTAATATGTGAGGCCTGGCAAACCGACACCAAGGTAAGTGTTACATACTCACCCTGGTGGAGGCAACTACTGATTGGCTGGAAGCAGACCCTGTAAACCCGGCCACTGCTTGAAACACTATTTTAGGCCTTGAAAGGTACATTTTGTGGCAACATGGTAACCTGGAATGAAGTGAATCAAACTGGGACTCATTTTCGAAATAATCTTACAAACTCTTGCGCAAAGAAACATGGCACTGAGGTGATATATCACATACCTTATCACCGACAAGCCTCTGGAAAGATTAAGAGCTTTAATGGACTGCTGAAGACTATGTTAAGAATGTTAGGCAATGATGGAAGCATTGATGCAAATTTAGTGGAAGCCACTTGGCTGATTAACACTAGAGGATCTGCTAACTGCCCTGGTCCTGCCCAAACAAAACCCCCACATACTGTGGGAGGAGATAAGATCCCCATACTACACCTAGGGAAGTGGGTATGCATTTCTCCTCCTATGGGAAAAGGTAAACCCATTCATGGGATTGCCTTTTCTCAAGGACCTGGGTGTACTTGACTGGGTAATCCGGAAGGATGGGGAGACCCAGTGTGTGCCTCAATATTTAACCTTGGGGAAAAAATAACTTGTGCTGTAAGTTGTATGTTGCATGAATTGATGAAGAGTGAATTTTGTGAGGGGCAAGGAAAGTGCAACCATGACCCAAGCTGGGCTGGTGTTGGTGGCCAATAATTGAGTGTGCTGCTTCTCCTGTCCTGACCACCCGTCTTCATGGAATGAAGCCCAAGTCAGGGCCTGTTTTTGAACATCTGAAGGGGGGAGGAAGACCATGAAATGGGAAAATAACACCTGTCTGTGAAAGGACAGGAGATAGTATTTAATGAAAATGTATAAATCTGTATGTCTCGGCCAGGTCAATCCACAACAGCCCCTCTGCTTTGCTCCGGTGAGACCCTGGAATACTGTGTCCGGCTCTGGGGCTCCCAACACAGGAAGGACAGCCAGCTGCTAGAGCAAGTCCAGAGGAGGGCCATCAAGTTGATTAGAGGGATGGAACATCTCTCCTATGAGAAAGCTTTAAGGTCCCTTGCAACTGTTGAGGAATACATCTCATGCAGGCAGTTCAGTTTGCAAGCTGCAAATTCAGAGTTGCAGACAGAGTTGCAGATTGAGCTCTAGGTGGGAGCCAAAAGGCCATGAACTGCCAACCCTCTGCATAACAAAGGGCACTAGGTCAGGTGAAGCTAGTCAGGTCAACTCGGGTGAACCAACACAGAGCCACAGCAAGAGCCAAAGACTCTTGAGAGTCAAAGAGGAAGAGCAAGACTTGCCCATGCTTACACTGCGAGGACACAAAAGCCCAGGGGCTCCTTTGTTGGGGGACCCTCCTCAGAGATACCAGCTTGGGCTGCTTCTGTGTTACTATGCTGTGAATAAATTGCATAATGGAACGAGATATCTGAGACTGCTATAGGAAACCTGGGGTTCAACCTGTAAGGAAACCTGGTGAGTGGGGTTTGTAGGGAGTCGAGCAGGGCACCCATCGGCTTACTGGAGCCACCCACAGTGAAGGGGCTTCGGTCTCAGCAGTAAAAGTCTCTGGCATTGGAAGTGTGACTGCCACAGTCACACTCCCAATGTGGCTGGTAAGACTGGGAAGTTACCTTAACACAAGCCAGTCCATTCTACGATTCTCACAAGTTTGCATAATAACCAGCAGCTCAAGACCTCAAAAGTGCAAACAAGAAACAAATACGTAACAACAGCAACTTTCTTTTTCCTTTAAACATTGAGGTTCTTTGTATTTATACAAAATACAGATCCTATCCCTCCTTCAGCACCAGACTCGTCTGCAGGTCATGGATCTGTTCTCATTACCCAGATGCTCCTTGAAACTGTTGCTGTCTTTGTTCCAAAGCTTGTTGACTTAACAGTTGCTGTTGTTTCTGTAGAAACTGCACTACTTCTGGGCTTCTGAGCAGGGACTGAAAGAAAGAGAAAGTGAACTTTACTTTAGAGAACTCAGGTATGTTAAATAGCTACCACAGTGATTATACTTATAATAATTTTCCATTAAATCAATTTGTGCATTACCCATTGCTGTTGCTTAACCCTGGCAGACAACTAAGCAACAGCCTCTTGTTTACTCCCTCCCTGCTATGCAATGAAGCATTGCCCAGCAATAACTAAAACAACACTGAGATATCAACACTTTTCATAACAAACATTTGCTGTGAAAAAAATTAGCTGTATCCCAGCCACAACCAGTACGCCCATCCAAATGAGAGTTCAACTAAATGCTGCAGAACTACAAAACAAGCTCACAAGACATCTAGGAACTGTTTCAGGACACCAGCAGGTAACCAGAAGCAACACTAGTACACATCCTGAAAGCAGATTCAGAATGTAAAGAAAATACAGTATTGCGAAAAACCCATAAATAGAGCAAACAGGAGGAATCTATTGACATACTGAAAACAAACACCTTTCAACTGTGCTTCAGTTTTTGGCCAATTTCTGCATTTCCCACTGCAGATTGCTGAAAAATAGTACAATAAACAAATAAAATACTGCGTAATTCTGCAGTAAAGATCATGTTCTTGTCAAAGAGTTCAAGCATTTGGATTATGGCCTAAGCCACATGTTTTTAGTTTTAGGTAGTCCAGTGAGGAGCAGGGAGCTGGACTTGATGATCTTTATGTGTCCCTTCCAACTCAGGATACTCTGTGATCCTATGTTCACTGAGTGTTCAGAATTTCCCAACATTTCAAAACAGCAGTCCAGCCACAAGAAATGAAAGTTGTAATGAAGAAGCCAAAGAAACTGTAAGTACTAAATTATTCCTTTCATCAGGTTTGATTCTTTAAATAAGCAACAAAAGTATTTAAAAACTTACAACACATGCTATTCGTGCAGCCTATGTCATAAGTCACACTGTTTACAGTTTATCAACACAGATATACAACATTTTAAATGTGATATGATACATCTACATATACAACTTCTAAAACACATCACCGTGATTAAACCTTGCGTCAGACCTAAAGTCCATACACTGTTCTACATACACCTTTGGTTTAACAAGCTAAAAACACCTCAGTTATACTATAAACACTATTTACCCTAAAGAAATAACCACGTCTGTTCATTGCTACCAAAATACACAACTTCAGATAATGTGGCAGTGAGCATTAAATTCAGTTATCTTAGCATTCTTCAGAGAGGCTGAGGCACACATTTGCTTTGCAGTGTATTTCAAATTTGAAAACATGCACATGTACTGTATAATCTTAAACTGATCTTCTTTCACTACAATAACAGTTAAATAAATAAAGGCAGTCTAACAATGTCCAAGTTCAAAACCTCTACGAAAATAAGACTTACCAGCCTCTTTTTATTCAATACTTGTTCTAAAAGAGTAGGTCTTGCTGGGCGATCTCCAATGGATCCTGTTCTCTGCTTTGTAACAGGAACTGCACCTTCAACACCATCCTGCATGTGAAAGAAAATAAAAAGAGAAAGTGAGACTAGAAACTCTTGATATAGTGATACACAGAAAACAGCAAGAGTAAAGAACATTTGCCTCCTTAGTCTGCAGGGAAAAATAACAGCACAAGAATGGAAATGTATCTATTCAAGATTCGGCCTCTTATTTCCACAGGCTTTCACTATTTCACCAGTCACAGTGGAGCAATGCAGATGAGTTGGTCTTCCACACTGCAAAAGTAATCAGGTTACTAGGCCTAGTTATAGCCTTGAATTTATTTAATTGCATTTCTTAAAAATTAAGTCACTCACAACAGCTCAATCTCCAGCTTATGAAAGTGAACGATATTTACCATTTGCAACTGGGCAGGAATGCCAATAATGCTCCTAGTACCAAAACAAAACATACTTCAGAACACTATTATGAATTTGCCAAAGCCCCAGGTTTATTCTGTTCCTTGTACAATCG
Source organism: Calyptomena viridis (assembly GCA_013390005.1). Lineage (NCBI taxonomy): Eukaryota > Metazoa > Chordata > Aves > Passeriformes > Eurylaimidae > Calyptomena > Calyptomena viridis. The sequence continues at coordinate 115,451 of WEIV01022215.1, forward strand.
CCAGTCATCTGAATTAGACCTATTAAACCTGTGTTGAATCCTATGTGTATTAAATCACAACTTATTGACATATTTACTTGAAAGGGTTCAAAAGCAAGAACAACTACAAAGTATCCAAGTATCATTCTCTATTAATCTAGAATTCATTCTTNATATCATTCACTTCAATCCTGTCCACAGAAGTGAAAAATGAAAATTTCTATTAGGAACCTAACCTAACAAGACAACAGTATCTTGTGAGGCCTTTATGGAAACTACTGCAAAAAAGCATCCTAAGTTTAGCATTAAATATTCTGCTTTCCTCTGCAAGTTCAAGCCTTAATTAAGTAACATTCAAAGCAACCCACACTTCCAGAAACTGGGAAAAGGAAGTCCACTCTCTTCCAACAAGCAATAATCACTATTTCATGTTACAGATGAAAAAGTTTTAACCCATCACTATGCAAAATGCTGTAATTTTCACCCTTCTCCCATACCGTCCCCTCTTCTGAACTAGCATAAGCATTTGTGTAGACACATCTTGAACTGAGCAGGTTGAATAAACAGGTAAGAAAGAGAGAAGAGGGGAAGTCATGCCGGTCTATTAATCTAGAATTCATTCTTATCTTGAATACTGTGTGCAGCTTCCACTCCCTCATCTAACAGCTACTAGAACTAGCAGAGGTTATTAGAATGGCAAGGATAATTAAAATATGTACCTTTTAACTTGGAAACAAGTTAACAATAGACCTTTTTAATGAAGGAAGGAAACGACTTAGAGGCAAGCCTACCACATAAGTGTCACAAACTGAACAGGAATTAGCTGTTCATCGTATCTGCTAGTGTAAACACTTAGTGGTAAATTAGGTTGACAGCAGCAAGATTCAAAAACAAGGAGATCATTCAAACCAAGCAGCAGTCCTGAAAAAACTACTGGAATACTCAGAGCTCACAGAGTTTAACCAAAAATCCAAAATACTACGTGGAACAGGTATCACTTAAGAGCTACAAAATACATCAGAAACCTGCACTTTTTTCAGCAAGTTCTTTCAACTGAGAGAGAAGATGAGAGAATATTCCTTAGCAGCATCATGTACACTTCCCTTTTTTTTATGCACCTGCTTCATGGTAGCTGTTACAGCTAGACAAAAGAAGATTCTTTGGTGTGACACTCAGTACAGTTACTGTTATATTTATATGAAGAAAAACAGAAAAAGGAAAGGTTTTTTTGATGTTAGTTTGCAGTTGGATCAGTTGCCAGTCACACAACTTCACAGACAGCTGTCCTGACATAAAAGGCTTGCTTTTAGCAGTAGTGCCAGGTAAGACGTTTTTTTTTTTACTTCTGGAAACCACTACTTTATGCTTGTCCCTTGAAGCACAAACTAGTCAACACCTTTAGGAGTAAAACTATTTCCCTCTTTCTATCTCATCTAAATACAAGATCTTAAACACTAGCTCTGTAGCTTGTTTTTACAACAAGTTGTTGTTACAAGCAGCGACCACCAGAAAGTGTGTGATCCTGGCTGCGTCATGAGCTGTAGGAAAAAAAAACCTATTTAAAAAGCTAAACGCTACCATCAGCTCTCCCATGACAATAATTCCCCATCTAAACAATACACATAAGCTTATGAAAAGCAAGTATGAAGTAGCAGTGGTCTAAATATATAACTACCACTTAATATAAAAAATAATAACTGAAGAGCATCTTGAAGAATCTACACAACTGATTTTTATATACAATATAACCTGACATCCAATGGCCTTTGTCACTTTAAAACCCCACATTTCAGCACCAACTGAGCAAGAAGCATTACAAGAAGTCTCCTTTAGACACACACTTTGATCTTTCTTCCTGTAAAAAAAAACCCCACACACTGCACAGCGAAGCACCTTCTGGCAAGAATTCTTTTCCTCGATGTTCTGGTATAGCTGTAAGCTGCTACAATTTATGTCACAGAGCTAAAAAGAAATGAAGTTTGCTCTCGCAAACCGGAGGAGGGGCGAGCTGTAGGACCGCCCTAGATTTCTTCCCTTTCCTCTGGACAAGATCCCATTCCGCCTGACAGAATGCGACTTTCCAGGGAAGGCCCAGCTCCCGGGGGTCACAGCCGGGCTGCCCCCGACTCCGGCTCCCCCCGAGGTCCCGCCGCCCGCCCGCCTCACCTCGGCCCTCGGGC
>WEIV01022215.1:122028-137395 GCA_013390005.1 Calyptomena viridis
TAACAGTATCACAGAGTTTTGCTGGCACAAAGGTAATGGACATCTATCAAAATCAACAATGTTGCAATTTTGTGTTGTAGGTGTGGATATCGGTGATTTCTTCTTTTTAGCAATTAAAGAGTTACTAAAAAAAAAAAAAAAAAGGCAGTGAGCTCAGTTTTAGACTGTGAAACATTCTCTTTCAGTATAAGTAGGAAGAGCATTGCTTATTAAGAAATTTAAAACTAGATGGAAGCAAAGCTCTAGATAAGGGAAGTAATCTCTGTTGGCAGGGAAATATATCAGATTAACTGCTCTGTCCATTGCCAGTAGCTGTGGCTGCCAAATAGAAGCAACTTATACCTGTATCTGAATATCAGCATCTTTTCCTTCCTATCTTATAACAATTGCTAACATTGATCATGTGTTTTGGCCTTTGTGCTGACATACATGAAATCATAGAACAGTTTGGGTTGGAAGGGACTTCAAAGAACATCTAGTTCCAACTCCCCTGCCATGGGCAAGAACATCTTTCACTAGACCAGACTGCTCAAAACCCCATCCAGTCTTGGTCTTGAACACTTCCAGGTATGGGACATCCACAACTTCTCTAGGCAACCTGTGCCAATGTTTTATGACCTCTATCTTGGGAGCCCCAGAGCTGGATGCAGTACTCCAGGTGGGGTCTCATAAGCGTGGAGTAGAGGGACAGAACCACCTTCCTTGGCCTGCTGGCCACAATGCTCTTGATGCAGCCCAGATCCAGTTGGCTTTCTGGGCTGCAAGAGCACATTGCCAGCTCATATTCAGCTTCTCATCATCAACTCCCTTTCATAATCTAAAGGAGTCGCTCCTTGGGGTCACTCCCCAAATCACTCACAGGTTGTGTTCCGAGTAATCTTTTATCATTTTAATCAAACAGTAAAATATTTCCTGTATAGTTCCCATAAATATGTTTTATATGTTATTTCAAGCAGAAATTGGAAGATTTACTTCTGGCATATAGGTGTCTGGACAGCAAAATTTATATTTTCTATTTCTGACTTAACGCCACACTTTTCTCACATGTAAGTGTTATCAAAGGCGTCTAGTTTTTCTGAAAGATGTATTTCACACTTCAGAATCACCTTCATGCAAGGGGATGGCTCTGACACTCTAAGAGGAATTTCTTTCTTGAACTGGAGCTATTTTTGCACATTTTTCTAGCACTTTGTTGAGGCCGTGAAATAGCAACTTTGTCAGTTCTTCTACACATTCACAGAGGTTTTTCTGTTTTGTTTTTCAATATGAAGTTGGGGGGTTTGTTTTGATTTGTTTAGTTTAAACCACCATTCTTTAAGGAGTAAGAGAATTACAATCCTTTTGCCTTCTTTGTACTGCAGCTATGGAGAGAGCACACAAAAAGGGAAGGTCGGAGGCATAGAATATTCCTGAGTCAAATTCATGGCTTTTTAACTCTTTTGTTATATTCTGCTCAATAACTTCTGTTCTCTTTGAAATGCTCAGCAAATACAGGCACAGTGGGTGTTCATGTATAGGGACTTTCTTATGATCAGATTCAGACTATCAGAGATCAAAAGGGATTTATTTTTGCAGGAGAAAGGGGAAGGAATTATCATTGTGCAGGATTGGAACTGTTAGTTTCATAAACAACCAGTTATGCATTTGAAATGGTCCAATGTGAATGAACTTACAAAGACAAGTGCTTTCTTACAGGGAAGTTGTGACTGTAGTAGTAACTGATAGACTGAGACCACAACAGTACAGTAAGGGTAAGGAACAGGTTTTGCAGATCACGTGGGAACTATAGAAGAAACAGGCAAAAAGTTCTGTCTCCTCATGGCACTGCCAGTTCTGGCAGCCCTTGCCAAGGAGGGACAAAGCAGTCTCACAGCAAAGATCACAAAGGTCTGAAGCTTTTTTATACTTTAAGTTCCATTCTCTCCTGAAAGTAGCATTTCAAATTGCTTTTTCCAGGCATATGCCAACAGAAAGGCCTCCCAATAGAAAGTGGGGTTTATAGCTTGCAGAAACCAAGAAGTGTAACATATGTTGACACAATTCTCTGTCCCCTGCAGCATGTAATTTCTCATTTTCAAAGCCATCCTGTGACTTCTGGTCCAGAGGAAAGAAATTGGACAACAAATTATGAAAATTCTTAACCTGGGCTTTCCCTTTAAAGGTTTTGTATGAAAGCTAATTATTTCCTAGTCCCATTCTCTGAAAATTAGGATGTTCCAAAATTAAAGATTAAAAGCTTCTAGCTCGAGGAAAACTGTTTCTACTGCTCTAGCTGTGGATATTTGAGATTAATTGTAGAAAAGAAACCTGTACTTCACAGGGAAGAGGGGAAGAGGGAGGGAAGAGAAGGGAGGGATGAGATATGAGCCGTCAGGAAAAATTTCTTGAAAAGGATATGTTAGGTTCCTATTCTCATGTGGGTGAGGTATGTTTTACCTACCGGATCGTGTTCTGTCTGATACTTACCCAGAAGTTCTTGTGACACAGAGACTGTCTCTCTGCCATTTGCTGTGCTGCACCTACCAAAAGTTCCAGAATCAACCGACATTGCCAAGAATCATCATAAGAAAATGACATAAGCTAAAATTATCTAGATAAGCTGAAAGGTGTTAAACAGGCTAAATACATTAAAGCCAAAGATATACAGCTGAAAACCTATTTTTAAATTCCTGAAAGCAAAAAAAAAGGCTGATAAATCAACCTTTCTCACCTGTCTCAAAACACAATAATAAAAGACTCGTTTAGAAAACTGGAAATGCGAGAATAGTTAGGGATCATTGCTCTCCTGCTGAGTGGAGTATGCCTCTCTCAGAGATTGTTGGGTCAGGAAGTAAACTACAGTGCAGTAAGGAAGGAAGGCCATTCACAACCCCTATATGACCAGAAATTCCACCAATGTTAATTTCATCCAATAGGATTAGTTGCCTTTTTCCCCTCCTCACTCTTGCAAAGTCTAGAGTGCTTTCCCTGAAATAGCAAGCCCTAGTCTTCATTTGAAATGAACTTATCTTTTTGACTCAAAGATAAGGGAGTTAGATTTGTCTTCAGACAATTCCTTGGGATTCTTCAGTGAGTGAAAAATGTGAATATTCCAAATTTCCTCAGAAAGGGATGCCTAAAATTATGAGTGCTGCATGATTCTGATGGAGCTGCAATGGGTTAGTTTAGTGAGTCTAAATGTAGAATGACATGTGAACAAGTGAATATACTCCTAGAACTTTTAACATTTTCCACTTTCTCCACAACAGATCTGTTCTGTAGATAGAGCCCAAGAATAGGAAGTGTTTCCTTCAGCATCAGCATCTCTGAATAGCTTCAATAAATCAAGTTGAACCTGATACTGGAAATATTATGGATCACCCACATCTAGTTCTAAGTTAGTCGTCTCTCCTTTGTCTTCTTTTTCCTTTATTGGTGATTCTTAAAAGACAAATTTCTTTCAACCTTTTCTTTTCCCAGTGTTCTTAAGTGTGCCATAAAAATCTCTCCAAAGCTCTGATAACAGAGCCATGGCAGTTCTGTTTTTTCTCTCATTCAGTTGATGCTAATCTGTCTCTGTTCTATACATATTTATGTACTTGTTTTCCTGATTAAAATTTTGCCTGTCGTGGCTCAAATTTCAAACCCTAATTACTTGTCGAAGCCATAAAATTCCGAGAAGCCTCTCACAGTGCATGTTCTCCAAATGGTGCCTTGTTTTTGTGTTCACTCCAACCAAATCTCTATGGAAAACATTGAACTGAAAGAAATGCTTTAGTATTCAAAAGCCTTTTTCTGGATCAAAATTAAATCTTAATCATTATAGTTATGAAGCGTGGAAGTATTTTTTCACAAATAAAAAACTTGGAATTGCTGAAGGCACCTTCTTCTGGGCTGCTTGTTAACAGTGTCAGGAAGCAGTAGCCTCACAAGGCTCCAGCCTCCATGCAGGTAATCAAAGCTCCTTAAGAGCTATCCCCTCTGAGAACTGTGAAGCCTTAATCTAAATCTCCTTCTGGTCCAGTGCGTCTTGAAATGCTGCTCAAACACTGGCCCCTTGGAAATGCCCTTCCATAGAGCAATAAATGCTGCCAAGAAAAGCACAAGATTAATCAAAACATTCTTTTCAATAAAAGCTCTCATTTAAGAGAGTTCCTCAGGGGTCAGGATGAAGGCAGTGGTCTTTCTATGAATTATAAACATATGTGTAACTTCTTTGCACCTTTAACACCTTTGCTGCTCTTGCATTCAATATGCCAAGATCAGTTCATACTTACTGGTGCTAAGGTTATTTTCTTGTTATTTTTCTAAGGTTTTATTTGTTGTTCTTTTTGTGCAACTAGTGTATTAAAAATTATTAGGAGAGCTATGGCAAACAAAACAGAAAACAATATGCACAGTGTGGCTCTTGGAGGTGCTCAGTACAGTTCTGATTCTTATATCTCAAGGGCAATAACAAAACTGGAAGAAGTACAAAAGTGAGTGATATGGATGATCAAAGGTATGGAACTGCTAAATAATAAATAGATAAGTGAGTAGACTGGCAGAGATATGACTGAGAGAGTAGAAGGATCTATGAAAATGAGTGGCCAGAAAAGACAGTTATAAATTTTTATTATAAGCTGTTTCATCCAGTACAAAAGCAAAAGAACTTCAAGTGAAACCAGCAGATGACTAGATAAAAGCAAACAAAAGAGATGAATTTTCATATAATATTCAGTCAAGGTGTGGAAAGTTTCCCTGCAGGAAGTTATGGGTACAAGTTTGCATAATTCAAAGAGTGGCTGGACAAATTCATGAAAGGAAACCTCAACCAAAGTAAACTGCAGATGTGTTGTGTTATGTGCAATGGTACTATATATAATGGTATACAATATATGTTTAAAATATCCATTGTGTACACCACAATTGTATTAAACAATTGCATAATACAGTTCTAATATACAGAGCAACAATATCTCTGGCTCAGGAAGTCCTCAAATGATTATTTGCTGGATAGCTGCCACGGGAGCATTTGGAGGAAACACTACTGTGAATGTATTGTTCTTATTGCCTTTATCCAGTTTGCTAACTGCTGTTCTCCTGGGATTGTTGTTGTTGTTGTTTTCTTCCTTTTCTTATTTTTTTCCCCTCAAGAGAGACTAGCCTTTCTGAATTCAGTGCCACAATCTGCTCAGTGAAGTGTTTCCCCAAACATTCCTTAACTAAGGGATATTACCATCTGTTCCTGGCACCTTTGAAGTCTGGTTGCTGCCATGGGCACACGATTGACTAAAACTTTGTGTTATTCTCTGAATGGTGCTTTTGTCAGTAGGTGGGAGAAAAGGGGAAAAAAAAAGTGGGAGGGATTTCCTAATGTCTTGTCTAGAATCTTGTCTTCAGATTCTGTGATTTCCAGAAGCACCAGTTCCATTGTCAGTTGTTGGACACTGGAAATTATTTATGGTCCATGCTTCTGGGAAATTGACAGTCATTGCCAAGAGAAATATAGCTAAACCGAGATATCTGAGGCCAAATGTGCCGCATATCAAGTGCTACCTGTGACAAAGCACATAAATCCTTGGCTAAATGGATCCTTCTTTTGACTCTTCCAACCAATTTCATATTCTTAAAAACAAGGGGAAAAGATTATTCCTGATCATATCATAGTTTCTTCTCAAGCTGATTCTTTCATAGTAGCTAATATCCTACTGAGTATGAGGTTTATGAGACAAGTATCTTGAAAAAGACCATTGTATTGGTTTGGAAAGGTCATGGTAGTTCTTATAGGTATCAGCTTGTAGTTTGTCTGGCCATGATTCCATATCCATTTACAGCTGAATCAAAAAGGAATAGGCTCCAGACTGGTATTTGTAAACTAGGCTTGAGTTTTCAGCTTTAACAAGAGAACAATCAAGTCTCCTTCACAGCAGGAGACTTGATTGAATCCCAGAGGTCCTACATTAGTCACAATCACAGTAATTAGTGGGATTCACTGTAGTTAAAAAAAATAAAAATAATAGAATGTCTGAATCTATACTTTTTCTTTTAAGAAACTGGAGAGGAGGAACAACAACAAAACAGGTAATACACTGGCTATTATGAAAGGGGTATTGGGAAATTGTACAAAAATGGGCACTTCTGGCTGCCTGATTCTTGCAATATTTTGTGGTTTTTTTGAAACGTACCACTAGATCAAAATTGGCACCATAATTTGTTCCATCTGCTCCCTTTGGCTAATACATATAAGACTGTCAATTTATCATTTACTGGAAGAAACCTGGGGCCAAATTCTGTGTTGGCATAACTCCACTAAAGTCTTGGACTTGGTCTTCCCCCTGAAGAATTGATTCTGAAAGATTCACTGAAAAAACAAGAGAAAAATGGAAAAAGGAGTACATTACCATCTTTTCTCGTAGTTCATTCAACCATATAAAAGACCCCATGGAACTGTTTACCATAGATTTCTAAGGCAAATACCTTCAAGAGCCAAACACCAACAAAGTACAGAAAGAGTAGGCCATGCCTATTTCTATATGCAATAAGGAATGTATGGCATCGTATCCGTGGCAGATGCTGGATACATTGTCATAGAATTTTCATACTTGGCCATCCCTTTTTGCACATTGCTATTCTCACCAACAGGAACACATTTGATCTCTTATCCATCAGTCTGTGAAATGCCTTGGAATAGAAGATGGACTAACTACCTGATGGGGTTCCTAGTGTTTGATACTATATCTAATATAAAAAAGTTTAGAATAGGAAAATGTGCCCTCCATTGTCTTTTGAGCTCGAAGTCTATTGTGTTTGTCAACTATAGTATGACAAGATTTTCTTCTGCTAAAAGAACTTGAAGAAGAGGTTCTCGTTGTTACAGGAAGGTCTACAGAGAGCTTCACACAAAAGACATAAGCAGAACTTGGGACAGAGGACACACACACTTCACAAATGTCCAGTACCACATAGGATACCTTAAGACCTGAGGGTTTTGTGTGAAGTCAGGTCTAAATGTGTCCACAGTAGGCAAAAGGTTTTCCATTATGGTCAGTGCTGTGTCACCTGAAAAACAGGCTGAGAAAGTTGAGGCTGTTCAGCCTGGACAAGACTCTGGAGAGACCTTATTGCAGCCTTCCAGTACATAAAAAGTACTTAAAAAAAGAAAGTGATTTTTTACACAGGTAGATAGTGATAGGACAAGGAGGAATGTTCTTAAAGTAAAAGAAGAGCGATTTAGATGTTAGGACGAAGTTCTTTATTGTGAGGGTGGCAGGCACTGGAACAGGTTGCTCAGAGAGTCTGTGGGTGCCCCATTCCTGGAAGGGTTTGAGACCAGGTTGGACGGGGCCCTGAGCAACTTGATCTAGTGAGTGGCATCCTGCCCATGGGCAATGGGAATGGAACTATGTGATCTTTAAGGTCCTATCCAACACAAACCATTCTATGATTCTCTATAGCAAATAATACTGGCATCCAAAAGAGCGTTTCAATATAAACACTGTCCTATATCAATGACCATTATTGTCAGTTATGGTAAATATTAACAGTGTCTAAAGCATAGGTGAGCTTTAAGTCTCTAAGAGACATATGTAAGAAAGACCAGAACAAATGAAAACTCTAGAATAACCATTTCGTGTTCAAGTACTGGCATTGGAATTACAACTGTGAACTATAAACTACAGATTCTGTTTGGCTTCTAGCACCAGATTTTCCTGCACAAGAATGTACATATTTGTGAATCGTCTATGCTGATAAGAATGTGCCATCAAGTGAAAGATGAGATAAAATGATCTTAAATTGCACCAGAGGAGGTTCAGATTAGATATTAGAAACTTTTTTGCACTGTGGTGAAACTGTGGTTAGGCATTGGAATAAATTGCCCAGGGAGGTGGTGGAGTCCACCATCTCTGGCAGTGTTCCAGACATGTCTGGATGTGGCACTTGGGGTTTAGGGTTTAGGAGTGATTATGGTGGTGGTGGGTTGACATTTAGACTAGATGATTTGAAGGTCTCTTCCAATCTTGATGACTCTGATTCTGTGATCCAACTGTGTCAATTCAGAAAACATGAAATCTACCCCAGGAATCATAATGATTCGTAAGTCACTGCAACCCTAACAGCATCAGTCGTTCTTTAAAACTGTAAGTTGGCAGCTAATTGTGCACAGCATTTGGTTTGTCGTGACTCATGATTGACTCATAATTCTCTTGCAGATTTAGCCAGTACCAACCCTAGGAGAGGTGACTGGGGTGAGAAATTAGGAATCTTGTTATGGGATCATAGGATTAATAATATATTTAAAAACTGAGAAACAGGGATTTTCAAAGATCTGTGATACAGATCCCAGTGGCAGTTATATATCTGTCTTATATTTACGTTTGTGGAAATTAGGAGTCTAGCCACTGGAAAGAGTTTGGACTGAAGTGGGTTAATGCTTTGACCAAAGCTAATGAGACTTCTGGGATTAAGTTAATTTTAAAAAGATCCACAATACCTGCTGATATGCCTCCCACTACAGTTAAGAAGTAGCCCTTTAGCCTCAGCAGAAGAGTCGGAGCATGTGAATTAGGAGCCAAGGCAGACAGTGTAGAGAGTTAAGACACGGAGCACAGGAAGTGATGCAGGAATCAGCTAGCACTGTTGTTAGAGTGAGGAACCCAAATGCACAAAGTGCACAAAGCATAGGCACGTTCCAGGGCATTTCCAAAGAGCAATCTAGAAAACACAGGAGTTAGTCTATGGGAAAAATGAGTGGTTGAACTCCAATGCTTCTCTACCATTAGAGATAGGAACCCACATTAAATGCCTCCATCAAATTGAGTGCTACATACAAGTAGTTCACAGAGAAGAATTCACATCTGCTAAGAGTATAATTCATCCAGAAAGTGTGCGAATCAGATTCAGCATCCTCATCAATCTCAGAGAAGGCAAGCCATCTACTTTTCCTTCCAACAGCGTGTTGGCCTTAAGGCTGTACATGTGAGAGGGGCAGGGTACCCATAGCACCCCCTTCCAAGTGAAGCAGCCAGGAAGTCAAGCACAATAGGGTCAAGAGATAAGTCCCCAAAGAGACGCAAGTATCACAGCTGAGAAGTTTATAAGGTGAAGACCTGGGTTCCCTCCTCTGAAGTGATCACCAGCTTATAGAGTCCTTGAATCAAACCAGAAGTTACTTTGTGAACAGGAACCACAACCTCCAGTTCCCCACAGTCCACAGCTTACTTTGTCTATCATGTAAGGTGATGTTTGTCAATCAGTACCAATTCTGGTATGGTAGCTTTCACTGTCTGAGGATTTGCATGAAAAAACTAGGCATTTGGGCCCCCAGAGGAAGGCACACAACCAAACATGCTCAAATGCAGGGTCCTGAGGAAATCTTGGGATAACAAGATATAGAGAACTCCAGATGAGGTTGCTGTTGGAGTTGGGGCTTTGCACAACCCTTGTGATAAGACAAGCAGGAATGGCTTTAAACTAGAGGAAATATTTAGTTATTAGGAAGAAAATCTTTACTGAGAGGGTGGTGAGGCACTGGAACAGGTTGCCCAGAGAAGTTGTGGGTGCCCTATCCCTAGAACTGTCCAATGTCAGGTTGAATGGGACTTTGAGCAACCTGGTCTAGTAGAAGGTGTCTCTGCCCATGGCACGTAGGGTTGGAACTAGATATATTTAAGGTCCCTTCCAACACAAACCATTCTATGATTCTATGATAAGTTGCAAGGCCATTCACCTCTAGATTCAAAAGCAAGCAAACACCTGGCTCAATATATTCTTAAACATGATTCAGTGGAGAATTTGAAGAGTCTTTAGTGGTCTGTGTGGAGAGAGAATTGCCTCAGTCCTAGACCTCTTGTCTTGCTGTGTGCTTTAGCTATTTGAATGGAGAAAAAAATAGATTTATAAGGAGTCTTTTGTTCCCTCTTGCAAATATAGCTAGTTTGTGGGTTGCAAGGAGCGAGGTGCCTTTGGGATCAGAGCATGTTTGGCAGAGAGGTTGCAGCAGGCTGTATCTCGTGCACACGGCCTGACGTCTGTGGTTGGGCAGGGGAGTTAATCCTCATGTCATTGGGTGATTAATGTAAGCATTATAGTGTGTTATATAGCTGCTGCTTGCCTAGGGAGACAGACACAGACATATTGTCTATGTGAGATGGACATAATAGTCTGCTAGAGGTAGGTAGGTTAGGCTTAAGGAACATAGGAGCAGTAGCTCAGGTAGATAGAGACAGGCTGTAGAATCTAACTGTAAGCTTGAGTGTGGCCGCATGTAACTGCTGTTTAGATACTGCTTTTAATAAACTTGGCTGATGTGTGAACCCTTCATGATGTCAGCATGACCACCATTACTAGTTCTTCCAAATTAGGAAGGATGTAGCTCAAAAAATAAGTCTGAGAAAACTTAGATTATTTTGTTGTACTATTAATGCTTGATAATTCAACCCACCTACATAAGACCACATTTTCTTATTAAGAGGCAGAATGATTGCTCAGGGAAATGGCCAAGATCATGGTAAAGATTAAACAGCAGCAAGGTAACAACAGCAGTCCATTTCAGTGGCAGATGAAGGTGAGGAGAAAGCAATAGTTATTGGACTTGCTGTTGTACAACAAATATATGGATGCAGAAAATTTGCGTTCAACAATCCGCTTGTCTGCCATTGCCACACCATCACATGCTGTCACTGTTCAATGAATGGAGCCATCAGGATTGCTTCTGGAACAGAGCTGCTGGCGCATTCCCTGGCAGCTCATGCACTTATGCAGCAGCGTGTAGCTGGCCCACATCAGACCCAAATTGTGACAATGATGCCTGACAACAGTGAGGAGAAAAAATGTCCTTCCACTTCATAAAGGTCCTCATCAGTTGAATGCAACCTTCAAAGCTTTGATTCATTCCGAGGGTTCTGCATGTGCAGCAGTTTTCTGTGCTGCTTGATACTGTGTGTTGGAGGCATTTTATTAGAACTCTCTTTTAAGGCATGCCAGCTATGTGATCAAGTACTCTGAAAAGTTCAGTGATTACACTGCTGCAGGCTTTCAAGAAACCAAGTCATCAGGAGCGATTTATAGTCCAGCTCTCTCCTTGCTGCCATGTTTTGCCCCTGATGAGATGCAGAATCCCTGAGGGCCTGGTCTTATATCACGTTAGTGAGCAAAGCTTTGAAAAATCAATGTTTTATAAAATCGATTTAACTGACAACACTACCCAGTCACCCTCCAAGCTTCCTTGACTGTCCTGCGTCTCTCATTCTGATATAAAATGGATTTTGTTCTTCAGGAGTACACAGTAATTCCCAGTGGTGATTGTTACTGATAGCTTATACTAGAGCTCAGCTGTGCTGCTCCTGGGTTTCTAATCAGTTTAGCAATGACAGAACTCCTGTCAGAGAATTGCACGAAGCCTATTTTATATTCAAAACTAGACAAGTGAAAAAACCCATTAAAATATTTTAATATACTTTATCACAAAAAATGGGTAATAAAACAAAAAGAGGTGGACATTTTTCACTCATGGGGCACATCTTCTGCTAATTGCTGAAGTTAGCAGAAGGAATGACTGGCTGCATGAGCAGGTTACCACAGAGCAAGTTTACACCACAGTAGCTATTCTGCTACTGTACAGCCCATGAGAATATTTTCACCCCACAGCTAATGTGAGGTAGCTTAGCCTGTACTCACCAAGGTGTAAACCACCTGATAATTAACCACAATTCAAAGAACAGTCACTGCAAGACGACTAATACTTTGCAAAGTCACAACTTTTTCACCTGTTGTGTTGCTGCATTCAAAGTATCAGAGAGGTTATCATCGAAGTGGTCTCCTTAGGATTCCTAAATGCTCTAGACAGAAGTCAGAGACAGTGTTTAGTAATAGTTTTGGATACATATTATATTCAAGTTTGTTTTCTGCACAGGTTGGTCAAAGATGTCCTGATGACCTTTAGCAAACTGCTTTGTCTCAGATCCTCAGAGGTAATTGGTCCCAAACTTCCACTGAATTAATGGTTAATCAACTTTGAGGATCTAGGATTAATCCTTCATTTCCTTAACTGAGGAACAAAAGCAGAAGGCAGTAACAGTCCTTGTTACCTTTTTGTCTATACAGCAGTGACTGCAGTGTAGTGTAGATCTACCTAGCTTTGAAGGATGTGATTTTGTGCTTGGGTTTTAGTTTTGGGGTTTTTTCCCCTCAGAGTGATAGCTTCAATGTTGGGAGAGTACGCTGTGATGTTTTATAGAGAAGAAATATTTCTCTCCTCTGATGACTGTCACTTTGAAACCAAACCAACTAATTTAAAATTGGTAAAAAATGCCAGCTATTGATTGCCACATTCAAATGTTTATTCATCATCTTGCCTGAGAAGGGATATATGCCATGTTTGGTCAGCAGTCAGTGAAGAATGAAGCTCTCTATGATGCTTATTTTGGATGATGATGACTAAACAAACTTACAGCTCCTGAACTGGATGCAAACCTACTCTGAAAGAATCTAACCTTATTTTCGTTCTAGGCACATTCACACTATGGGTACCTCAGACCCTTTAACATTTGTAAGTTAACATTGTAAGTGAGACAATTCATTTAAAACCCGAACTAGATGCACTTTTTGTCTGTAATCTCTGTCATGAGCCACAAAACTGCATTTCAACAGGACAAATTGATTTACTTCTCAATAATTATCTATGTAAGGACTGAGATGCCTTCCAACTGGGTTTCTTCTTTCTCTGAAAAGTCAGCAACCTATTGTGAAACAGAAGTTGAGAATGCTATACAGAAGTCCTCCCACAGGAGGGGACAAGTTCCTTTCTAGTCCTCTGTTCTCAGTGAAGCCTTTCTCTTTTTTTGGTTTTCTTCTTCGCATTTGTTGCAGTGACCAGTATGCTGTGTTCAGACTAGAGGTGTTCAAAGGGTATCTGTGAAAAAGATATGATTGGGATGTTTGTACCTGCCAGTCTAGGCTTCCCTTTCTGTCAGTGAAGTGATTAAATGCATTAATTCTAAAATAGATAGCTTAGAACATCTGACCATCATGTATGCCCTCATAGTGCCTGTGTTTCATTCCCAGCAGTAAAGGCAGCTCTGGGTGCTCTGAAGTAGGTGCCTAGTGTTAAAGGTACATTAGACAAGAACAACTCCCCAACTTTGGGTTACATAGACCCAGCACTGGTTTTGTTGCCTCTAAACTCTATAAAGGATTTCTGACATTATAGCTTCACTAGGCATCTAGCTTTTCCTTTCCCATACGAGCTTTTAGGCTACTCTCAACATCCCTGCTTACCAGGCAGGCTCCAAATAGCACTCCATCTGATGAAGGGACAAATATATTTAAGCTATTGCTGCTTTTCTGAGCCCCCTTGCTGTGGAGTGATAACCATGCTTCTCTAGGCTACCCTCTTTTTACTTTCAAAGCTGAGACAGCAATACAACCAACCACAGCAGACAAAATGGCAAATGTTTTGTTTCACTTGTAACCGAAGGGAAAGGAAGGGGAAACTTCTTGCTGCAGATGCATTCATTTCTCTGTCCTGACATAAGGTCCTCCAGAAAAGCTTAATTTTCTAGGGGAATATAGCTTCTTAAACAAAATGTGGCTTCTTCTTAAGCAAAATGCCTGTGTGCCACCAGGCAGTTCTCCTACAGCTGTGCTGGCAGGGCTCTTTGTGAGGATATGCTGTGAATATGATAAGGAATTAAATCAAGCTCAAAATAAATTCAAAAAGATACATCTTTGGTTGCCATTTCCAGTCCATTAGCAAAACTGGGAGTGAGCCTCCAGCTTCCAGGGAAGGGAGGACCTTAGAGGAAACTGTTTGGACTTGTGGTGTTCTTTAGTCAGTAGCCACATCTGATGTGCTTCTGAGGCAAAACCACTAATACTTTTTGGACTGTAGAAATACTAAGGGCATCAGGATTTAACTCATAAAACCTCTGTAAGGGACATGAAACTCTAATGAAACAGAGTTGTTTTCAGGAAATTAATTTCCATGGTGGAGTTGTTGTGTTGTTATAATAATTTTGTCCATGTTGTCTTCTTTGTAAATTATTAATACTTCTCAATGCTATTTTATGATGATACAAGAAAATATCTTTGACTTTGTGACTTTGAACTTATTTCTGTTTGATGATAACCTGGGAATATTTGGATGTAAATCAAATAACTTTGGCATCCTGCTCTGTAATTTGAATGTAAATATCATGGCACCTGTTTCAAATTATCTTTTTAAATAAAAACGTGAGGTTGTCATGAGTATTTGTGACCATTGTGTACTAAAACTTGTATTACCCAGCTTTTTTCTGAAACTGGTTCAACAAAACAGGCTTATCAATCTCCTACTGCGTGTTCCACCTCTGAATGACAGGATATTCTTTGTCAGGATCTTGTTTTATTCTTACCTGTGGCAAGCCAGCATGAAATCCGTGAGAGGAGGGCCAATGAATTTAGAGGTATAGTGACTTTTCGTCTTATCTAAATTTTTTTTTTTTCACACAGAGATATTACAAAGCAATGANATTACAAAGCAATGAAAACTGAGAGAGCAAGAATTCAGATGTGTGGCTAACAAATGGCAGTCCCAAAGTGGCTTGAATCTGCAAGACACAGTGTAGTACACTGAATGGGCCTTTTGTTAAATTCTGTATCACCACATTCCACTGAAAGGAACTGATTCTGATTCATAGGGCTTTTCTGGGTGCAAAACTATTTAGAAACCCTTTATGCCACACTTAGTATGCTATCGAAGAGATATGCTGCCAGTCTTTAGTGTGCTCTTTCTCCTCAAATATTTGAGCAAAAGGAGGCTGTGTTTCATGACCCGAAGTTCCAAAACTGGCTTTAAAAGATTAGGTTTTAAAAATCATCATGAATACCCGAGGCCTCAGCTTCAAAGATCTCTCCTTGTTTCCATTAGCTGTGTGTCTGGATCTTGTGTTGTGCCCATGCTGACAAGATCACAGGATATCTGAGGCAGCCAGTGACCTTAAAGTTTTTCTTGCATGGACCTACCTCTCTGGTAGTTTTAGCAGAAACAAAAAGTTAAAATCTGGGAAACAGACAGTGGGAACATGTCCACAGTTGCATTTGGAGAAGCCATGACACTGTAATTTCCTTAACATGAACTGCCACCTTCCCAACCAAAGGACGTGTTCATTACCAATGGGCCCATTTCTCCCTCACTATCCCATAACTAACTTCACTTCAGCACCAGGTTTATCATCTCTGTTAGAAACATGTTTGATGAGAGCTATTACAGTGGAGATTAAAATGTTCCACATGTCCACAAGGCAGACAAGCCCTAATTTTTTTCACACAATATTATAAAAGTCAAAAATAAATGTAAAAGCAAATCTGTTCCTTTTTTTTTTGACATTTTACCTGCCAGCAGGTAAAAAATAAGAACATGTAGGTATTC
>WEIV01022215.1:143218-261640 GCA_013390005.1 Calyptomena viridis
ATAGGCAAGGAACTTGAAAGAGAGCTTTGAAACAAAGGAGGGGTCAGCCTGAAAAGAAGTATGAAACAAGTGTGAAAATTGTGAAATTACCTTGAAGGGTAACCAGCTGTCGTCAAACCTGGTCTGAGACTTCCAGAAGCTGCCCTGCCAGCATCTATATCAAACAGATCATCATCCCCATGGAATTTCTCATGGAGCCTGTGCTCAGCAGGTGGCATGACTGGATTGAGTGCAACAAGCAGGGATCCACACTCAGGGTGCACATAAGGGAGCTTGTGGAGGGACCTTTCTTAGCCTGCAGGAGACATGGTTTATCTCTTGTATTACTGATACTGATCCTGAATGTACTGCAGGTAAGTTATATGTCATTAACAAATCAGTAAACTTCTGTAATCCTCATTTGGTTTAAATTATGAGAGCTGAACTGTTTTCCCCTGCTTCATTATTTGTGCAGTGGATGGTAACCCTAGAAAAATCTTTTCATTGTAGAACACTGCTTTGCTGAAGACATTTGTAATTTTCAATTATCTAGTGGCTAGATAATGGGATCCAGTCCAAGATTTGCCATACACCTGTAATAATGACCTTGGAAAAGCAATTTAACATTCCGCTTGAAAGACCTAATCAGTCGTCTGTAAAGAAGAAAAATATCTGTGTTTTTTTCCCCTCTCACTGTGTTTAGGCTGGGCATGCCTTGGGGCAAGGATTACCCTCTGCACTGTTGCAATTTCATTTGGGGCTGCAAGTATGATAAAACAAATCCAAAAGTCTGTTTCAAGCATAGTGCTGGTGAACAGAGAACTGAGGTGAGGATGTCTCCACTGAAACATATGGCAAAGGTATCCTGGTCTAGTACATCCCATGGTGAGGTCTGTGACTCCCGAAAGTTAGTGATTTCCATTGCCTAATGCAAGGACTCAGCAGACAGTGAGTCATGGCTGCACAGCCTGATTGCACCAGGAAGGACCTTCAACACTGAAAAACTGTTGCTTTCTGAAATGGATGAGCAGGGAAACAGAGACTGCAAAAATAATGATTTGGCAAAGGCTTTCATTTCATGCAGTATGCCCAACACTTCTCTAAGTTCGATGACCTTCCCACATTTATTTTCCATTTATGCAAATATATTCATGCCTCATATCCACACTGAGACCCAAGCTGTATTGCAAAATATTCCAAAAATCCTTTCAAGAAGATTTTGATTTTATTACTATTTCATAGAATTTGCTCCAATTAAAAATTATCTATTTCTTTTATGAGGTAGTTTTGCAAGTCATTTCAAGTCATTTCAGTAGTTGATTATTGAGATTAGGAAGTGGTAAGCCACATGTTTGAAAACACTACAAGTCCCTTAAATAAAACTAAAGTGTTTTTTTTTTTTCCCCACCCTGAATAATCAGTTGGGCTTGAAAGTGGTATCTAATGCCTTATTAACTTTTTCTTCAGGGAGACTCAGACACTCCCTATTTTAGGGAGCCTTCTATCAAAATCTTTGTGTTTAAAAGGAAGGAAAGGAAAACCCAATACTGCTGTACTTGGCAGGGCACACACAGGGCATGATATTTTGTGGTAAAACAAAGGCCTCTGAGATGACAAAATATCTTGAATTATTAATTTTCACTGTTGACTTAAGTGGGACAAAATTTACTCTAGCAAACAAGTCAAACACCTTGGAAGGGCTGAGATTAGTTGAGTTTGAGATTCTGCAGATAACAAAGCCCCTCTGTGATTTTTATACCTTTTCAGCTGATTAATAGCAATTTTAGCAAATATTCTCTCTGAATAAAAGTGGAGGTGTGTACCATGCTCTGCCACTGCTGTGCTCAAAGGTTGAATAGCACTAGCTGGGAAGTTGAGTGCCTTCAGTGGTCAGGCGTGATGATATCTCAGCATGGCTAAACAAGCAGTCCATACAAGGAGGCACTCATCCTTTTATCAAGTGTTTAATTTTGTGCTAAAGGCCGAGGTCTCAGGAATACTTTCTGTTTTTCTTCTTCCCCATCATTCTTATCTTCAGGTCTAGACTAATGAGCTACACAGTAGAGCTGAGATTAAAGAAAATCTGCAACAACAGAACAAAAAAGAGAAAATTGTCTAAGGCTTCTAAGGAAAATGTTAGGAAAGCCAGTAGAAATGTAGTTGGAAATGATCAAAGGACAAATGAAATATATAACGCATTATAATGAAGGCCACTTCCTGCCTGAAAAAAGGCTGCCAGAAAGGAAAACATCCAGAAACTGGTGAGGGGACTAAATTCACACAACAGCTTTATCTGACTCTAAAAAGGTTATGTCATAATGAGAAAGAAAAATAAGAGCATTTAGGAAGTAAAGGAGATCTAATAAAAGACCTGTTAATTGCTAAACCAGACATGGACTCCCGGAAAATATGAACTTGAAAAGACAGTGGATTCAGGTCATGTGGGGACTGTGGTATTTATGCAGCAAATGTAGGGTTTAATTGGGAGCAGTCACATTGCCAGTTCCTGCAGAGCCTGAGCCAGCTGAGACAATGTCTGGGAGAAGCCATCAATCCCAAGTACCTTCAATGACATGCCTGGAGCTGGATGTGCTTCCCAGACAAAGACCAGCTGCTGAGACGTGCCAGAAAAGGAACGGTTTGCAAGAAATTTCTGACAGTGGTTTAAGGTTTGAACCAGGAAGAAGTGGGTGAAGAGCAACAAAGAGCACTGCCACTCTATGTATCCTGCTGCAAGGAGAGGTCTTACGAACTCTGCCTGTTAGTTTGTGGTGTTGACCTCAGGGTGCAGGAAACTTCCCAGTAAAGCAACTCATGCTCTAAGTTGTATGTAAACAAGAAGAGAAAATCAAAGGTAGTTCGTTTTCTCTGGAAAGGAGTTATAGTTACATTTGGACGAGGATAAGCTCCCATCCTGCTTTATGCAATGGAGAAAATTCTGAGGAAAGAAAATCCTAGACATATGTGAAAGGAAAGTGGGAGCCACTGAGGACACTACTGTAGATGTTTGCTATTCAATGCAGCAGTCTGTAACTCTCCCAGTTGTACCTGCCTCAGAGTATCTCATGGCTCCACGCATGTGCTGCCCAAACACCCTTATTGCTCCTAGGCCCTGTCTCTGCCTCAAACAAGCAAATTAGGGAGAAGAAAAGCAGATGAGGTAACGGGAGCAGGTCTTCTACGAATGTAACATGCCTAATTCTGTTGATAGCTCTGACAATTTACCCAAATATAATTACATTTTAGTAACGCACTAGATAGAGTCACTTATGAAATATTACTCTTGTGATTGTCTTCATAGATACTTTGACTGGGATAAAAACTCCCTGAACAGTAAACAAAGCATGATGATAAACATTGATGTGGAAGGTTGGTGCTTGGTCGCTTACTGCTGAGACTGGTTTTACATGCAGGATTATTTAACGTCTTATTTAATGATCTGAATGAAGGAGTAAACAAAGTACTAAAAGAAATCCCAAGGGTGAGCTGAACTGAAACGAGGTGAAGGTGAAGAACTGATGAAAGGATTTTAAAGGGAAAGGGTGATTTGGAGTTAATGGAGTGGACCAAGGTTCAGTTTTCTCACTATACCATGTGCAAAATGCCTTCCTAGAAAACCTCTGCAATAAAAACTGCAGTGAAACAGTTGGGTAACTTGACAGAGGTAGGATAAGTGGCAATGGAGAATCTTTTCCATACCTGTCCTAAGTAGACAACCTGTGCTAGCATTTAGGGAAACAACTTCTCTCACAATTCACACCTCTAAACTTAGATCAAGAGAGAGGCTTTTTCCACTATACACCAAAACCAGCTCCAACATTTTTTCAAAAGATTAAAAAGTTGCCTGTATATAGGAATAGTGCCCTGTATATACTCAAGGCATATACCTTTGCAGTACTCATCCTAGGATTCTCTCTCTCTCTCTCATATCAATTACTATAGAACTGAGGAAATTAAATAGTCCCAGTGAATGGTGTTAGAGTATATAGTAGTAATAAGGGCATTTTCTTTAGCGGGTTTATAATTGTGACAGTACCACCTTTAAGAAATGAAACTATTTGATTTTTATCTTACCTAGCAAACCTATTGCCCAAAATGGTACTAGCAGCATTTTCCTGTTTAACTGTAGAGACTTTTCCTATTATGTGCCCATGAGGTAGGCTTACCAAGTTTACCAGGACTCAGGACATGCTCGGAGAACCAGGCTGAGAAAGCTGGGGCTGTTCAGCCTGGAGAAGAGAAGGTTCCATGGAGACCTCACAGCAACCTTCCCGTATCTGAAAGAGCCTACAGAGAAGCTAGAGGGGGACTTTCATCAGGAACCGTAGTGATAGGACAAGGAGCAGTGGGTACAAATTGAAAGAGGGGTAATTTAGGTTAGATATTATGAAGAAATTCTTTACTGTGAGGGTGGTGAGACACTGGAACAGGACACTGCCCAGGGAGGTTGAGGATGCCCCAACCCTGGCAGTGTTCAAGGCCATGTTCGATAAGGCCTTGAGCAACCTGGTCTAGCGGGAGGTGTCCCTGCCCATGGCAGGAAAATTTGGGACTAGATGTTCTTAAAGGTCCCTTTCAATCCCTTAACATTCCATGATTCTGTGATTCATTGCTGATAGAAATCCAAAAAAGGAGCTGTATATTGACATCCAAATGAGACATATGTAGCTAAAAATACACCTTGTCAGCTGTGTTTTTTGTTACACACCAGCTCCACTTAAAATTTGCTATAACCAGGATGAGCAGAGTCTGTTGCAAAAGTATTCGTTCCCTACTCTTTTGATCCAAAGCAGATGTTACTGATTATCAGCAGAAGGCTTGTGTTGCATGCTAAATGAAGTTGGTAATATTCAGTAAAGGGCTTAGTAAAGTTATGTGTGAGGGGGGATAACCATGTATTACATACCTCTGTCAAGTTACCCAACTGTTTCACTGCAGTTTTATTGCAGAGGTTTTCTAGGCTCAGTAAATCAGTAGGAGGTCAAGTCATACATAGTTACTGCACCACAGGGTTTCAGATTGCTTAGCATAAGGTGCCAGATTCATGGGTCAAACAGTAATTTCAGAAAAAATAAATAAGCCAGGAAAAAACAAAGAAAATAGAAAAAAAGGGGTTCCCAAAGTGCTTAGTACAAGGAGAGACAGCTGAAGTCACTGTCATGTTTCATCCAAAAAAACCCAACATACTTCCTTTTTGTCATTGCTGTTGTTTTTGAGTCACTTCTTTCTCCCCTGTAGGTTGAATTAATGGATAATGTGATTAGATCTATCCTGTGGACAACTCACTAATCATTATCCTTACTGCAGATGATCTAGTCTTCCTCTTTACTGTTCTGAAGATCTCTGTATGGTGATGCACATGGCTTAGTTACTGACATTCAGTTTCTCAAAGCAGATGTTTTGCACATTTTTAGGGATGTGGTTTTCTGAATACAAATTAGCTGAAGTGGAAACGGAAGTGGCAATCGGTGATATTTGTAACTCAAATGAAAACATTCACATTTACCAATTGCTCTGTTTCTGGAGCTCTAATATAATATTAACTATTTTTCTTATCTGATTACATTCCAGGATACATTTCTTTTTCCCATTAAAAGTCAGTAACTTGGTCACTAAACAGCGGAAAAATTAAACACCAATTAGAGCAATTAGAAAACCACTAATTTTGTCTGCTGACTCTGGTTCTGCATTCCCTTTAGATGCGTAATTTCCATGGAGGTCAACAGAAGGTCTGTGCAAACATGTATTAAGATCAAGTCATAAAAGAAAATTAGATTAAGGTTTTATAAATAATTGATTTTTTTTTCAGATGAATTAAATAATTTAAAAATTCTTTACAGGTCTATCTGAAGTAGATAAAAATTACCTTTTTTTAAAAAAAAATTCTAAAAAAATCTACTTTTAGGTTAAACAAGATTGTTCCATTTAATTTGTACAGACATGCCTTGGATACTTCTTTTTAAAATAGATATATCTGAATCACTTTTAATTATAGTTCACAACAATCTGATAATAATGCTTGTTTCAAAAATGTTGCAATATGCAGAGACACAAATTAGTGTATTAATATTCCTTCAAAACATCTTTTGGATCAGACAAAAGTGGTAGCATCAGGTAGGTATCAGGCAAAGTAGTAGCATATAGCAGGCTGGGTCGGTGTCCCACCCCCCAAACTAGAGTGCTGGCACAGCAAAACTCCACTTCTGTACTGAGGGCTTGGAGGTACTTTAAGGTCAATGATGCTCAGGGCCCTAGGAATGGTGGTGGTCTCCTTCAACAACCAGAACCATCCCTTTCCTTACTTTGTGTTAGAAGAAGTGTATGAACTAGCACAAGTTCAGCTTTCAGTGGGACTTTTAAAGCATTGTAAAATAAGAATATCAAGGATAACCATGGAAACTGTTCAAATCATAATAGGATCCATATTATTATTTACACCAAACTACTAAGTGTAGTGTACATTTACTAAGTGTAAATGTAAGTACTAAGTGTTATAGCCTTTAGTAGTGGACAAGCTTTGTACTTCTACATTAATTTCTTCTCTCCTTATTCAGCGTTGGTCTCAGACTAACTCATATAATGGAATTGTAGAAGCATTAAATTGGAAGGGAGCTAAAGAGAGCTCAATTAGTCCAACTCCTACTCACTACAGGGACACTTCAAAGCCAGAGCAGGCTGTCCAGAGCCTTCCCCAGATGAGTTTTGAGTATCTCCAGGGCTTCCATAGTTTCTATAATATGTACCTATAATTTAATGGCTGATGTATATACCAATATAATAGAAAGAACTGAAAGCATGTGTCTGCAGAGATGGATATGTGTAGCTTTCCCCTGTCAGGGCTTGCCGAGGGGTGAGTGTGCCCCTGCACTCCCTGGGGGATGGCTGAGGGAAACGGAGGACAAAGAAGGTGCTGGCGGTTCTCCATGGTTATATATAATATACGTTTATTCACTCCAGAGGCAACGGGCCTCCTGGAGGGTCCAAGCTTATGAGGGATTA
Source organism: Calyptomena viridis (assembly GCA_013390005.1). NCBI lineage: Eukaryota > Metazoa > Chordata > Aves > Passeriformes > Eurylaimidae > Calyptomena > Calyptomena viridis. Next base: position 150,197 of record WEIV01022215.1, read on the forward strand.
CCAAGGAAGAGCCCTTCCCATTTCCGGCCCCTGGTTCTTATAGGGGCTCCAGCCAATGGGAAGGGAGGAGAAGGCAAGGGTACAAACCATCTGGGGTGAGGGGTAGGGGACATAACAGATACAGTGAGAAATACATGCTAATTACACATTACCACAGATATGTATAGTTATGAACTTTTTCTGCTGATGCTCTGAAATAGATGAACAAGAGGAGGTCTGCTCTAGAGGTTATACAGGTTATCGTCTGGGGACAGCACTACACTGACACAGGCTATGGTCCCTACACCAGCACTGGCCCAGATCCTGGAAGCAGATGCATCCTGCATCCTTGTGTCATCCTTGACCCACTTGTGCAGACCCAACTGTGTGGGCTAACACAGCTCCAATGAGGGTTGGGGGGAACAGCTGGGTTGCTTCTACCATAGTTTTTTTACGATTTTAATTTTGAAAAAAAGAATACATTAAAACAACTCTAAATCCTGTGATCCTTTGGAATGATGTACAGCAAAGTTGGTCCCTCACTTCTGTACTCTGCCTTGCTCTCATTCTTCTTTTATTTCTTTCTTCACTTTGCCACAGTCCTCATAGTAGCACACAGTTCCAGTTTAACAGAAGTCAGTGTCTTCAGATACAAGCGTGGTCTGTTTTTCCAAGTTATCTTTTTATGCCTTAGCTTTAAAGAAAGCAACAACAAAATATAAAAAGAAAAATAGAAACCTCTTTTTTTTTTTTTCCAGGAGAGAGAGAGGCCAGATAACTACTTTAGGTAACCATGAGGCTAATGTCCTAATGTCCTAAGGCATTTGTAGCTGGTCGCTATGCAGATGTTTTCCAGGAGCCACACTGTCTCACAGCAGCTCCTGCAGCATCCTGGCTGCTGCGGAGAGGGGAAGACAGTGGGTAGCACCTACTGGCTGTGGGCACCTGAAGATGCCAGCACAGTCCCTGAGGCTGTTTGGAGTGGACATAGATGGAAACAGATGAGGAGCAGATCCTGCATGCTCAAATTCCACTCAGAGTTCATGGATCCTAGTGTTAACTGAAGACAGAGTCCACCTGCCCATTATTTCTTGTCTGCAGAGATGGCTCTGTTTCTCCATTATCTCTGGCACATTTCCTGCAGGAGCTGAACACATGGGTAGAGAAGATACCATGCTCCTCAAACATTTAATCATATCCGTTTTCCTAATTACCCTTCCACTTATCTATTTTGCATGGCAGGTTTCTAGTTGTAAATAGGAAGCAGTTGGTGGGTGGTTTGCCTCAAAACAATTTTTTTTCTATTTTTTCCCTCGTCTTTCTGCAACCATTATTTTTTTTAAATATAGAGTCGAGCTGAATTTGCACCTCTTCTGTCTCTATATCTAAGCATCATTTCCAACTCCTTTTTCTTGTTCTCTATTTATTTATTTATTTCTATACCTATTTATGTATATATCCAGTTCGAGTCTCATTAAAACTTCCTTGGTTTTTGCTTTTCACTTTTCCCTGTGCTGAGATGTGTCTTTGAGGAAGAACACCAAAGACCATCCCAGGAGACCATCCCAGAAGGGTTATTATATCTACTCAGATGGACTAGAGCATGGGAGGGAGTGACGGCAGACCTTGGCCTTTTTGATAACCACTTTGAACAAATCCAGATGACAGAAGCTAGGAGCACCCAAGCCAAACAAAGACCAGTCTCTCTGTCTTGCTTGTTTTTCCACTTTCTCATTCTTTCTGCAACCATCCTTTTATTACAAAATTATAATCATTTTCTGTAATGCAAAATCATGCAAAGCTATTTTTTTTTGCTGCCTTCTCCTCCCCTTTGACTGAAATACTCTGATTCTAGTACCTGGCTAATTGCTTCTGATCTTGCCAAAGTTCAAGTTACTGTATCTCATATTCTTCATTGCAGCAGCCTACATTTCCACTTGATGAATACTGATGAGTTAGACACTAGAAAATGCCTTTGGTCAAACAGCTTGCCTTGTTCTGAATTCTCAGCAGATCTAAGTAATTATAAATCTGTCAGTCCAATCTTCTTTCCCTTCAAAATGAACAATAATGTTTTTTAAATGTTTATAATTCTAAATGTTTATACATTTCTAAAGCTATTTACCAATAGGGGTTTTTTCTGGAAGTTTTTTTGCTTGATTAGGTTACATACAGCTGCAGGGTCCCTTCCAAATACATGCATGTAGCTTGACTCATTGAAGCCATCTTAAGTGTCATCAATGAATTAACATCTTTAGCTATCTGCAAGAGTAGGTTGCAGATTCTATGATATGGAAACCGTAAGAAATTTCTGGATCTGAGATGAAAAAATACAGATTCAGGAGGATGGCAGAGTCTTCTAGTCATAACATTTGACTCTACATGGCAACAGCCACAGGAAAGCACTCGAAAAACTGCAGCTGGGCTGACAGAGATCAGACAGTGATGTTTCTCTCAGTTGGTTGTGTGTCTCCAGAACAGCTTTGCTGGTCTTAAATCAGTAATTGAGAATGGAGCTTGGGAAAGGGTGTATAATGCTTGCTAAAGGGGAACTTCACTGGGTTTTTTCTTTAGAAAAACACCTATGGAACGGTGAGATTTTTTTAGGAGGGTAGTGGAGTCACAGGGCTCATCAGACACATGCAGTGTGGACTTGCCCAAGGCAGGATCCTGGGCATGATCTTTCCACAGCATTTCTGCAACAATCAAATCTGACCAGGCTGTGCAAGAGCAGATCACGTGTGAATGTGGCAGCGTGAGAGGGAACCTGTGTACTAGGTACCCATTCTGGGTGAGAATGGGACCACAGGATCTCACTACACCAGCTGTGAAGCACAGACTTACCTTTTGCTTGATATCAGCAGGGCTGGCAGTTTCTTACAACAAACACCATGAAATCTGGGCCACCTGGATCTAACAAAATTGTCTGGCAAATCTAACCTAGCCTTTAACCCACCGTTGGGATCAGACAGTGGGGTTACTCTTTTTCCCCACAAGCACTTGTTTTCATGCTGATGGCTGAAATTGCAAAGTTGGACATTTTTTTAGGAATATAACACTGGGCTGTAATATGAAATAGTGTACTTGCAAGGTTCTCAAAGAAAAAATAATTCCTACAGAAAATTATTCCCACAGAAATACAATTACACATTCGCTCAGGAGTTAATTTCTGAATAAAACCAACCTCTTAAAGCATGAATGGAAACTGAAAACCATGAAGCAGCTTCTGTTTTAAAGATACTACTGAAAATGTGCGTTACGCATCCTTCAGACTTCTTACTGTGAAGGTTAGGCACAGTCCTATGAGTTTTCCAACAATGTTAAAATAACATGCAAAGTTACTGAAAGGACAGGTATTTGTCATTGAAAAGTCCTCTCTGGGCATGTAAAGAACAGTTTTTGAAGAGCACTTAGTTCCACGTGTGGTGAAACATGCTACATAGCATAAGAGCTGGAGCTTTGACAGGTGGCAGGACAGGAAACATCAATTCAGTGTCTCCAAATGAGGACGTACCTTTCACATCACACTATTATTGCAGTCTGCATTTGGTGAAGCCAAACTTCCCCGTAAAGGTTGCAGCTTGCTGCTATGTAGGTATGCCAGGTTCTCTGTGCCATTGGTCACAGCTGTCCCCTGCCTTGTCTGTGACCCCAGGTGAAGAGAGGCTGCAGGGTGTCCCGAGGTGGCTGCTCTGGCTCCTGCCCAGCAGCCCAGGCTGTGCAGAGAGGCATCACGACAGCCTGGGAGAGCCTTCCTGTGATATCCCAGATGAAGTGCAGTTTACAGGATCCTTTGGATCCTTCAGATGCAAAGAAACAGCAAAAAAAGCACTAGAGTAAGGGAAGAAGTAGGACTGTCATATGGCCTGAGCAGAAAATGCTTTGCCAGAGGCAAAGGATTCAGGAGCAGAGCAGCAACAGCCAGAGCTGCAGCAGGAAGGGAATGTGTGACTGGGTCTGGGTGGGGGCTTCCCATGTCTTGCCCAGATACTAATCTCTTTTTCCCCCTGTCCATTACCTGTCCCCTGGCAGAAGAAAAGGGACAGTGTGCCTTGTGAGGAATGCTAGCCTCCCTTAGCTTTTTGCTGCAATATCGCCTATTTGTGCCTAATTCACCACCTCCTGTCACCAGAAGATGCTTTTCTGTCACTGCTGCTATTTGTCCAGCCACCAGTTTACTCCTCCCCCAGACACATCCATTTGCATGCTTTTCAGGTAGCATCCTTTCGCTTCTTGCCATGCTCCTGTTCTTGCTGGATGCTTTTGTATCATCGTTCCTTTTCCTGGCAGGTGTTTGCAGCTCATCGTAGTTTAATAAGTTTCATCTCCTGCATCCTGATGAAGCTGTTGGAAAAAGTGGGGGGGGTACCATGGCAGAAAGCCCCTGGCACAGAGCTCCTAGTGCTGAAGCAGTATCCGGGAAAATGGAGCAGGATTTGCCCTCTACAAATCACATGGGGAATCTCTGACATAACTATATCCTTTGCACTTATTTCTTACTTGTCAGCAACTGCTGAGCTGAGGTTCAAGATAAAGCCATGCAAATGATTTATGGGCTGTAGCTAATATTCAGAGACAAATGACAAACTGATCCCTGTACTGAAGGGGCAGTGAGGGCACAATTCGTTAACTAACAACTTAGTCTCATATTTAACTAGTAATACTTTATGACAAAGAAAAAATAAAGAGATGTAGCTGTATTTTAAGATGTGGTCAGTACGACAAAAACACCATGCAGTATTGGGAGTGCAGCTTCATAAATATGTGTGGCAAAAATGCTCTGACAGACACCTATACTTGTTCATTGAGGATAAGGCAGAGAAATAATTGGATAAAGTAATTTTATGTCACCTTAAAAAGTAGAATGTCTTATTTAGAAAAATCTGTGGGCAAAAATATTTATGTTAGCACAGCCGGAATAAAATGCTCGATTTTTAACAACTCAACCACGTAGTTTTTCCATTATTCTTTAAAAATAAATATTTTGGCAAAAAATGTAATTTTCCAAAGAAAACTTTCCAAGTTTGTTTATAAAAAGTTATACATTAGATTATAATTTTAAAAAGCATAGTTTTTTCCCCTCTGAATTTTTAACTGAAGCTGCTTGCAGATGTCTATTGTATTAAAGCTGTACCTTTGGGCACAGAAACAAATGCAGCCATTTTGTTGCTGCTCTCCGTGAGGAACAGAAGGTGAACTGAAACTGTGCAAAGAGCCCAGTCCGGTTTCCTGAAGGCACCTGGAGATCCTATACATGTCGATAGCCATCTGTGATTTTCAGACTTACTGTGGATGATCAGCTTCCACAGATATAAACCAAACAGAACTGAAAAATAGCTCATCATCCTGGTCCTGCCTTGCTGTCACCTGCATGGTGATTACCATGATTACACTACCTGGCCTTCGAAGTGAATATACAGGAGGTTGATGCTGCTTTTATCTCCAAAGAAAGGTTCTGGAAGAAGCTGTGAAAACACCTTCATCTGGCATCAGGAAAGCATCTCTGGCCAAGCCCCAGCCTGGGGCAACATCTTGGCTGGTTTGGGCCACCTCATTTATGGGCAGTGTGAATTAGCTAGGAGCTTTCTGGAGCTGTGGTGTGAGCATGGGGCTGTGGCTGTGGGTGGGTCACATTGGCACATCAAACTGCCAGGCATCACATGGATCATTTAGTGTAAAGCAGCTTGAGAGCTGCTCTAGATTATGCCAAAGACACAGGCAAGAGCAAGGACACTTTTCTTGAAGAAAAAAAATAAAGGGCTTTTTCAGGCTGCTTTTGCACCCTGAATTTGGGGCATGTAATTCTCTGCTGTAGCCATAGAGTGGGGCCGTTGTCTTTGGGAGTCTACAAGGTGCAGTGGACTTGAAAAGGTCATTCAGCTGGGGAAACAGCTGGGCTTTGATTCACAATATTTCCTTAGACAAGCATAACAGATGCAGCAAAAACAGCCCTATCAAGAAGAAAGGGAGGTATATGGACCTCATAAATAACCTTCCCACACAGATATCTTTCCCAGTACTCTCACAAAAAAAACCCCAACAAAACAACAAAACAAAACCAAAAAACCCCAAACCAAAACAAAAAAACCTGTGAAGGAAAAAAGCTCAAGTACAGCAGAGGATGATGCTCCGTGGGGATTTGGCCTTGCTAGACTACCACAGGGTTAGACAGTGACAGGAGAGCAAATAAGCTGCATTGAAGGGGAATAAGAATTCTCAGGTTAAAAGATTTTTTTTAGGAAATCCAGACAATACCTTCAGCTTACAGAGACAAACCTTCCAGGTGAACTGGCAGACAGAGAAGGGCTGAACACAGAAAATAATTCCAGTGGAATAAACTTTCCACAGTTGAAGAGTTGCTAAGTGCAAAGCATGACACTGTTTCGAGATGGGAATAATTTAGTAATGCTGAGGGCAGAAAAATATGGTGGGTTAACTTGGCAGTAGGGCCAAGGTGGCCAGCAGTGCAAGACAGTCTTAGACATAGAGGTTGCTACAGCCTTCACCAGGTCCTCTCCAATTAAATATGCTTGAGTGGACCATATTTGTTGAACTAAAGCAAAACAATTTTCCTGTGTGTTCCAGAAACTCCTTCTTTTCTTTCCTCATCCGTGCTTTATTCATATTTTTCTTTCTATAGATTTCCAGGTATACTTTGCAACTATCTGATGCTATGCATCTTGGAGTCATATATTATCAAAGCTAACAGCACTGTTGGAGTCAGAGGTCTTTGTCAAAACAAAAAAGGCTGAGGGCAAAAGCTGACTGTAAAATGTCAAAATTGTAAAAAAAACCCACACCACAAAAGAGCAGTGGAAAAGCTGGAAAAGTGTGTTGCTGCAGGCAGGAGGGGGAGCAGAGCAGCTCTTTAGTAACAAATTATTGAACAAATCACCTCCTAGTAAAGATATTGCTTACTCAGCTCCAGGAGTGAAGAAACACATCAAGAGGTGGCAGTGAGCCAGAAGCCACTGAGTTTTTGCACTGACATGATCCACAGAATTGCAGCTTAGATAGGGGACCTCAGAGGAACATCCTGTCCAGCCCTCTTGTCCAAAGCAGGGTCAGCTGCAGCCGGGTCAACACATAGACATGCCACAGTCTCTCCGAGCATCCTGTGCCAATGTTTGACCACTCTCACAGTAAAATAACAAGTAAAATATCAAGTAAAATATTTTCTTGTGATCAGGTGGAATTTCCTGTCTCGGTTTGTGCCATTGCCTCTTGTCCTGTTACTGGACATAACCAGGAAGACCCTGCCTCCCTCTTCTTCCTCCCTCTAATGAGGTATTTATTAATATATATTGATGAGATACTAATGAGCCTTCTCTAGGCTGAACAGTCCCAGCTCTCTCAGCCTCTCCTTATATGAGAGATGCTCCATCCCTTAATCATCTTAGTAGACCTGCGCTAAGTTCACTGCAATATCTTTACATGTCTCTTCTACTGGGAACCCAGGACTGGCCACAGCAAAAAAAAAAAAATCCCTACAACGAGAAAAGAGAAGAAGAGAAGAGAAGAGAAGAGAAGAGAAGAGAATATTTTCAGATGGAAGGGACATACAGTGACCATCTCGTTCAACTGCCTGACCACAATTTAAATCATGTTACGGGCATTGTCCAAGTGCCTCTTACAAAGCACTGACAGGCTTGGGGCTTTGACCACTTTCTGAGGAATTCTGTTCCAGTGTTCTAAGTTAACTCAGGCTCAGGTTCTCACACTTGTTTCTTTTTAACTTACCTTTTTTTTTTCTTGAAAAACTGGTACTAAGCAATCCACAAAAATGCCTTGGTGCTTTTTGTCTATGGCTTCTCCTGGTGCTATTTTGTTGGATCCTACTTGTTTCTACTCAAATCTGCCCTGAAGAGAACAGGTGCAACTCAGCTGAAATCATGATGACTATACAATCCCATATGTCTGCAGAGTGGAAAAAAATTAATAGCATCTAGTAAACTACAAGGCAAAATCACATGTGGTTTCAGTTACCTTTGCTACTTTCAGCATTCTGAAAAATACTTTTGTTCTTGTGAAGTTTGACAACAGCTCACTGAACAAAGCCAATGGGGTTTCAACAGTCTGTATTTTACTACCAAGTGTCTATATCTGCAAGCATAAATATTATACCCATCTCACTCTCTGGTCTCATCTCTGGCTTTGATTAAATTCCTGCATTTGCAGCAAAGGACGCAACAAATTTACAACTTTGTCAGTAAGAGAAGGTAGTTGAACAGTTGTTCCATCTTGATTTACAGTTCATGTATTTTTATCTGCCAATAAACATACAAGTACATTCTGTTACATGTTTGGGATTTGGAAGAGCTTTCAGAAAGGAAAGAATGTTTCCTAATCCCTTTTAAATAGTTATCTCTTTTCTCAAACCCTATCAACTACAGTGAAAAGCAACATGCAAGAAATTTTTTTCTAGATGAATAAAATATTCCAAGCAATAAATACATTTATCAAACTAGTTTGGCTCAGGAACCTGCATGCTTAAATTCTTTATTTGTAAGCAAGATTCTCTGTAAGCTTTGTAAGGAGCTTATCACCACTGTAAGTCATTACCACTTACCATACTCTATGCTCACATTTAAAAATTGAAAACACCGACTCCAGCATCATCTACGTTGTTTGGCACTGAGCAGCTGCATTTTTAACGATTATATTTACACTAGGCTTTCCAAGTGTCTCTTTCAAAGGCTGTGTAGTTAATGGTAGAGTCTGTCTTGTTGACGAACACACTGACAGCTCGGCAGGAGGTGTAAATCTGGTCGGGAGGTCTTGTGCAGCTCCCCAGCCCCTCAGCCTGCTGGGCAGTAGTGCTATGTAAGGGGAGGACAGCCTGTCCCGTGTTCCTGTCGAGACTAACCCATCGCCCGGAGCTATGCCTGCTGTTATGTCAGCGACAGAAATGGCACCGACATTGCCATACCCTTCCTCAGGTCTCTCCAGCGACTTGGATCCTGCCACGAGAGCAAAATTTGCATGGGCTTGAGTGGCAGGACGGGGCTGTGCTCACACAGTGCAGTAAGGACAACAAGGCATTGCACCACAGTGTGGGGCTGCAGTCCTAGCAGGTCACGCTTGGCATTCCGAATCACTACTTTGAATGTTTGGCTTGATTTAAAGCCCAGCTGACCACAGGATCCTGTTCACAGAGCTGCTAGTTATTTTACTGCAGAAATTGAGTGATGTGTTACATTTTGGCCAGGGGAAATCATAACCCAGACTATGACATGTCAAAGATGTCATCAACGATGAAACATCAACCATTTCTGTCCCACTTATCTCTGGCCTTTTTCCTTACGCTGATGGGAAAAAGGGGCAGAGCCACTGCCATTTTCCCATTCATCCTTTCCTAACTTCGGCTTGCACTTCCTAAGGGCCGGAGCACAGGTCTGCCTGGCCATTACTCAGATCCATTACATGTCTCTGCTTCACCCCAGCGTGCATTTGTGAAATCACAGGACAAAACCTGGCCCAGAAAGTCCTTACCAGTACAAGCAATTTCTGGCCCTGCTCATATGAGTACAAACATCTTATGCCTAAAGGACAGTTAGCTATTCACTTCATACCTATATTTGTTGAATGCAGTTCTTTTAAAAGAAACCACTGGTTTGTCCTGGTATCCAGTAAGAATAAGTTACAGTATCAGTGAAGAATGCAAAGGAGTTGTGTGGTATTTATGATTCAGCAGCAAAAGCTGCCCCCTGGAGGAACAAGTCATTAGACAAATGAGATGCAACGGGGTCCAAAAATATTCGACAGTGAGCATTGTTATTGTAGTTGCTTTAATAAATTAACCAAAGAGACTCAAAAACTGAAATACAGGCTTCATACAGAACAAGTTGGAAGTACAAATAAACAAAAGCAACATTCTTCAAGAAATGGATGTTAGTTGCGTTTTATAAACATCAATAAATACTGAAAAAGACAAGAAAATTTAAAAAAAAAACCAACAAAACAATACCAACAACTTTAAATTGTCCTAATACTTATAATTTAAGCAGATTTTTTTTAGACTTTTGCAATAGGGATTTCATTCAGAGTCCTTATATAATTAAAAAAGAAGAAATAAAATTAGTCAGCATATTACTGACAAAACCTGGGAAGGCATAACAACTAGAGCAGAAAAATGACACATCCAGTTAGAACTGTATTACAGTTTGGCAGGATTACTCTTAATGAATATCATATATGTGTGAGAAAGAGACAGCATCACTATTACAGGCAAGAAATGATGATCAAGTGCCATGTCAAATGTCATCCATAGTCCAAAATAAAAATTAGTTAAAGGGGAAATGAAGATTAGAAAAGGAAAGAGGAAAAAAAATAAAGAAATTTTAAAAAGCTCCTCTTCATAATATGTTTTCTAAGGCAAATGTTGCATGCACTACTTCCCCAAGAAACTAGACAACACTCTTCCATTCCCCATGTGTTTTCTTTCATTTAGTTTCATGAAGAAAGGTTTGAGAGAGCAGAGCGCTGGGAAGAAATACTGCAAACCTCTAAATTAGTGAATGAGCTTCCAGCATCACTATTGTATTCTGGGTAGGAGGAACTGGAAGAGATGATGTTTTTCAGCCTCTGAAGTGCAATGATCAATAGCAAAAGGAGAAAAGCTAAGAGACTAAGGAATATAGAAACATAGACGTAGACGTTGGATAAACGGCCAGGCGATGAATCCACTGAAGTTGAAAGGGATGTGGGATACAGCTCCAGGAAAGTCCCATTTTCCATGTTTCCTACAAATCCAGAAGAAGGGTCAGGTTCTGGCATTATTTGGTTTGTGTTTTAAAAATCACAACAGATCTTGTATTCAAAGGCAGTTTTAGCAGCGTGAAGAGGGTTTACTTTAAGCGAGTATTTTTCCATCACAACGGTGAGATGACAAGTCAGCCAGTGAACAAATTCATCCTTTACTACGCAAGCCAGGACAATTTAAGATTATATTCCTTGGAACTGCAATGAAAACAAAACAAAACAACACAAAAAACCCCAAACCAAACCAAAACCAAAACAAACAACAAAACAAAACAAAAGAAAAAAAAAAAGGAGGTTAATTTAACAGCAGATACTGTGCACCTGATACAATTTAGCTCTTAAAAGTTACAAGGTATTCCTTAGCTCAAATATGCAATTCTTAAAGAATTAGCTAGCAACTGTCTTTATATCTCAATTTTCTAAAATGCAGGTATTAGGAGAAATCCTACTGAATCCTAATGAACTAAAATTGACTCTTCCCCTCCACGAGTTGTTTAACTGCAAGGCACAATCAAAATTTACTTTATATGTGACAGAAATATTGGAATCCAGCCTTATCTTGTGGAAAAAAAATCTAGTCAAGGAATGAACTCCTTTCAGGACTTCAGCTCCTCAAGCTAGATGAGCAAGGCCTCTCAACATCACGATGGATGATGAATCCATTAGCCACTTACTTCACAGTGTCTTGCCACAAACATCCAGAATGAGAAAATCTGCCAGACCTGCTTTCTTACTATATATTTTTAAAAGGGTTTGAACGGTTTCAAATATCAAAATGCATCTCGCTGTAATTCTGCCATGGCAGATCCAATGGCAGGCGTGTTTCAGTGAAGTGATGCAGCTTCTGACAAATTCTCAAAAGAAAAATTCTCAAGGGAATGGGCAGCCCTGTCAACTCAGCAAGCATGAGGGGACTATCTAAGGGCAGTGAACACTAACAGGGAAGAGATCTCATAATTGAAAAAGCTTTGTCTTCAGCCATTTTATGTTGGAACCTGGAAGCCTGAGCTCTGGCAAAGGTCAGAGTAATACAGGATAAGCAGATCAGGGAATGTCAAGGTGCTTTCCTTTAAACAAACATAGTCAGTGCCCTGGTGCAGTCTGGAAGCCTGAGAGAAGGGTTGGCGGTGAGGAGTAGCTTGTATAAAGTTGACATGCTGTAGCTGAATTACATGGTATAATGTTGGCTGAGGTAGTTAAGTTCTGTTAACAAATGAATAGACCTGGCCTGATAGTTCTGAGATAGCTGTGATCAAGCTTGGAGCCATGGCCTTTACAATGGTAACAAGATAATGGAAGTGTTCTTAGAAAGATCTGGATAGAGGACCGAAAGGACACACAGACAACCAAGAGACACAACTATGAGAGAACAATGAAAGAAGCTGAAGCAGGAGAACCATGAGAAAGCTATGAAGGAAAGCCATGCAAAAGAACCCTGGACCTTAACTATGTATGTGTTTGTGGCATGCAAGATATACAGATGTAAAATTTAATATTAATAAAAGTCTTCAGTTAAGTCTCTGAGACTAATAATAACTGAAGATATTAAAAATAGTAATGCCACAGTATAACACCTTGCCTTCGTTTTGGTACAAAACAGATAATGCAAGGTGCACACAGGTAGGAAATTAAAATAACTTTCTGCATATAATCATCCCCATGCAATCTTGCTATCCATCCACCTGTGGATCAGCCTCTTTCTGCAGATACTCAGGCACCACAAGGGAAGTCTGCGCACAGGACTCCCACAAGGAAAACAACATCCATTAAGAACTACCTTCCCAGTGTGGTTCCTCTCATCCTGACCATGCTTTCAGCCATGTCCTGTGATCCCAGTTCAATACAATTATCTCTAACTCACAGTTAGCAGCTTAGAGGAAAATTACCCTGATTTTCACAGTGACAGAGAGCACGAACACCATCAGCATCAGCTATAGAGACAGAATCAGACCCCTGAAGTGATGATATGACAGTCTGGAGTCTCTCCTTCTGTATGTCACGCAACTGCCAAAGCATCTATCTGGGTTTCCACGAGAGAGTCCCAGCAGGGCTTCCAGCAATGGTCTGCCTTATAATTTTTCATTTAAATGTGCAACTTTTTCTAACTTTCTTCAAGTACCTCTTTCTTCCAGAGACGGACACTTTTCAACATTATGTGTGACCACAAAAGCCCCAACCTGAATGAAGGATGCTTAAGAAGAATAAGGTACTGAAAATGCTAAGAAGTTTGCTTTGCAGCCACATAGTTACCTACTGTACTTTGGCAATGTAAATTAAACTTAGGTTATGCTATATATATCATAAAAATCCCTAAGTGCTGAATAAACAAGTACTACATTAAGTGGTAGGTAGAATCTAATTGTACATTTTTAAAAGGTATTTTATATTTTGGAACTCAGAACTCCAGCTATACTACTATATGAAACAGTTCAAGGCTATTTTCTGATCTTGGGGGACAACCTGTGTGGCATGCTGCATCAAGATGGCTAAACTCACTTTTATGTCCATGGACAGGACAGCCAAATCACAGCTGCCTTTGGGAATGAATGATGGCCAATCCTAACCCCTAATATGTCCAGGCATTGCTTGAAGGGTGCTAGTTGGCCAAAACCATGCCAGAAGGTCTGCTTGCTAATTCAACAGGAGCCTAAGCCCTGGCCTGGATTAATTTACTAGTACATACACATCCATAATGCTTTTATGGACAAAAGATTACATTCTAGATGTTGTTTTATTATTTATTTATTTCTTTTATTGTTTTATAGTGGAGCTTTTGGTAGCCTTAATCAAGCATTCCAATAGCCTACAAGATGTTCAGGAGTACAAAACTGCATCTACAAATATCAGAAAAAATATTCTTACCCTTGTGGTATATAACTCATATTGATGCATAAAATGTACTAAACTGAAACAATTTTATAACCTTAATAGTATTTAGCTCCACAGGAAACAGTATTTACTGTACCTCGTGAAATAATTCACAACAGATTGAACACAGAGAGATCCTTATGAGATTATACTCCTTTTGAACTGTCTTTAATTTAGTGATCCAAAATTAACTAATGGAACAATGTGAGTTCATTTCATGCTCTGGAAGTAGTTAAGTGTGTTTAGCTAATTTATCCTTTTTAAAAGATAAGCTTTGATATAGGAGATGTTTATCCTTTCATTACTCGTCATAATGAAAAGCAGATCCATTATTAATTAAATTGCTCTATAATAACTTAAGGAATTAATTCACATGAGTTCTTTAACATGGCAGAAGTTTAAAGGCTTTAAATTTTTCACAAATTTGAAATTACTACATTCTACTTTTACCATTAACACTTCTGACCAGAAGAGGAACTTCTTCTGGTATAAGGAAGAACTTTGGCATGGGACATTTTGTGAAGTTAGTGGAAAATTTATGGTCTTAAATAGGACTAATCAGAACTTCAGTTAAGCAGAGATGTGAGTGCTTTGCTGAATCAGAGTTTTTATAGGTCTTACAACGTCACTCAGGCTATTTTTAACTGAGCATTTTGTAGTGAGGTCAGAAGCTGTAAACTGTGATTCCAAATGACTATGGCCCAGATCCTAGCTGCCTCACTCAGTACTGTGTAGTGATGTGATCTGTAAATGAATCTCACTATAAAAATGTAGCTTCAGCTAAAGTGGATAGTATTTTAGGAAGAAGGAAAAAAATCTGTGTTGTTTTAATCACAAATTTAAAAATATGGACCTAAAGTGTAAGGTCCTACTCAGTCTAAAAGGATTTTTACCAACCATCTGCACCCTATTGGAGTAAAATGGCAGAATCACACAGATGGTGAACATATCCAGTCCTGACAATTCAGTAGTTTTCATAGGAAAGGTACAAAATGCCTAAGAAATAAAACAGATCTGGTCCTGCTCCCTGATAATGATGCCTGGTGCTGTTCCAGCATGGTGATCCTGCCAGAGAGCAGCCAGGATGGCTCAGCCAGCGATGTGTGGCAGAGGTGCAAATGCCATTGTGGACCTACTGCAACTACATGGTTCTAGGGCTGCATGAACCTTTGCCATGCTGCAAATCAGACCTCACAGCCTTTGAGAGGGGAAGCCACAAGTAGTTTTATTCAGTGCACCACAGCTACTGCTTTGGCTCAGGTTCCTGCTTCAGCTGGGAGAAGGTGGTAAGTGGCATGAACCATTTTTCTCTTACCCTAATTCTCCCAAAGGAATAACCCCCATAAAGCCAGATGTCAGCTCCACCTTCTTTGGTAATTGTTTTTTTGGCATTTCTGAAAACTAAGTAGAACAACATCATAACATCTAGCCCAAACCTAGTCCCAAAAAATGGTTGGGAATTTTGTTACTGCCTTCAAAGTACAATGGCAAAACTGGCTAACTGCAATAAACCCATTGTCTTTCTGAGAGCCATAAACTGATCAAGGAATTCAACTAAGGAGCCAAAGTTTTCACTTTCTCTAGTGCTCCCTGCCTTCCCCTCATCTATTGTTGGAAAGCTGAGTTGGTTTAAGGCAAAGAGTGAATTGAAAGTGTTGTTCCTGAATGACTGCAGATGGAGATGAACTCTGACTCTATTTGGGATAAGAAGGCTTTCCAACTAACCACTCCTGAAAACTCCTGGCACAGGAGAACTGTGACCTGTCTCCTGGGGGACTTAGGTTTTGTGGTGTAGCTGGATCTGGATTACTTTGTCAGAGGCACCTCTGCAATGCCAGGACAGGGTTGTGTGACTTGAGGAGGCTTCCTGAGTGCTCGAGTCCGGCCCCACTGCTGAAAGTCCCAGGTCATACTTTACCTTTCTGACACTGGCTGAGTCTTCCTGCTGCTATTACTCCCTTGTTACAGTCTTGCTGCTCTGATGGACAAACTGCTTAAAAGATTCACACATTTCAGTAAAACAACTCACTGTTCCAAGAAGGCAGAGACTCTACTTCCACGCTCTGCTGGTTTTAGATGTATAAGAGAGCAAAACCTTGTTCTGCTACTTCAGTCCCCAAATGTGAATGTTGGCACACAAGGAAATGCTCTCCTATACACGTGGTGTCATTTGTACATCTTGGCTTTTCAATGAGAACCGCTATTTAAGTATTTTCTTCAAGTTGTGCATTGTTTCTCCATTCATGTCCTTGGTATAAACCACCTTTCACAGATGAGGACAACCACTCATATTCCAAATGTAGGCCTACCTAGCAGATACTGTAGGCAAGCCTGCAGTAGTTGGAGTTTTTCGTATCTTCTTTTATCCTGTGGTAAGTGGGAGATAGGCAAAGTGGCATTCACCAGAAGCAGGGCAAACTGGGTATGTGAGGGATCAAGGAAGGCATCACTATGTAAGAGGTCAGTCCCAGGTACCATGCAGTACCATGCCTGGGTAGCCTGTCCACTGTTTGTGGATTTCATGGTACCTGTCATAAAACCTATTTTGTCAGAAAATGCAAATGTGGTCAGGAGAAGAGGCCTCACAATTAGCATATGCCCTGAGTGCCAAAATATATGTAACATCTGTAATTTAATCTTTAACATCACTTAGTTATTACCCAGTTCAGACTAAGGTGAATATTAATGCAACACTCTCCAGGATAGCATGCAGTAAACAGAGCTTTCTCATAGTCCCAATGTCATAACTGCTTTACTATCCAGCCATCTATTTGCAATTCTCCACATATCTTGTTGCAACAACTCTATGTCTCCAGGCTCAGTGAGATATAATTTAATGGAGCATACTCACAATCACTGAAACCCTAAAAATCGAGGAACAGGAAGCAAAGATAAGTCTGGTAGATTCAATTTCTTGGAGTTTTATCAGCCATAGAAAAGCACTTTGTTTTCTCAGTTCTTCCTGTATTTTTGTGACTACAAGCTGAGAAATACCTTGGCTATTTCAGAGGCTTCACAATATTTAAGCAGAGAGACAAATTGATATCAAAGAAAATCATCATTTTTATGCTAAATAAACTAACATTTTGGTTACAATTTCCTATGAATGCTTTCTTTACAGGTAGAAGGTATTCTAGAAAGCCCTTATTGCAAACAACTCCTAACAGATGAGAGCTTAATTTACCTTTAGCAGAGTTACAACAATGAGGTCCCTCATCCAGCTAAATTTCAATATGCTGTTAATTGTACCCTAAAAATTTAAAATCCTGTTGGCTGATTTCAGCCCAACATATACAGAAAGGCAGAGGATGAGTGCTACAAAAGCACTCATTTAATTTAATCTTCAAAATTTTTTGAAGATTTAATCTTCAAAACAGAGGGCTCTGTGACACAGGACCTCACTGACCCATGCAGGACAGCTGAAGAAGCTTGCCCATGTCAGATGTCTCTGGATTCTGGCATAAGGAGCCTCTGAACACCAAGCTTCATTATTTTGTACACACTGCCCTTCTGTGAATCTAATTCTGATGCTAGCACACACGTGTGTCTCAGGTTGTGAGTATAGATCAGGCTATGTGTGATTTGAGATTATGAGAAAGAGCCCCGTTCTGTTCTGCTCTGTTCTGCCCTGTTCCTTTGGTACAATTTTACTCTTTCAGACTTATGTGCCAAAGCACACTGAAACTGTTTCTAGCATTGTATTTTTGCCAACTCTATAGTTGATACATTATAAGGTATTGTATTCTATACTTTTGTCTTGCCAACCAATCAAGCACCATGGGTGGATTTCTGGGCAAAGGTTTTTATCCAATAGTTTTGCTTATTTATTATGCAATCACTTTAGAAAAGATATAAAAGTTTATGTTAAATCAATAAATGTATTCCTAACTTGCAACGCATCAAGAGCCTGTGTTTGATTGCATTGCGACTTGGGGATTGTGCCTCCCATGTGGTAACACCAGGTGAAAAGGAGATGAGGGAAGAAGTAGCACCACCATACTAGTGGAACAATGCATCCATTATGGATGACTATGGACCATGCCCATGATGGGAAGGATCTGGTGGTTAGCAGATCCTAGATGGCACTGGAAATCTGGTAAGGAAATGGCTAGGAAAGGGAGATGAATTGCAAGATGGTACTCTGGGCCTGTGCAAAAATTGCTTGCTGTGGATGAGGCAAACAGCTCTTTGTTTTGAGGAGAGGGGAGGAAGAGGACATTCATTAAAGGTGACACTGATAATCTCTATTAAAGGACTCTCAAATGAGTTCTCTGCTCTCTTTTGCCCTTTTGTAAAGTTAAAGCCAGGAGTGAGCAAATAATGATATTTTCCTCTCATAATCAGAACCACCCTCTCCTTTGTTCAGCATCAGGGCAAGAAAAGCAGGAGAAGGATGGTGCAGGTTCCCAGGTAATATGGTTATGCCAGTTCCAGAATGAGGCCTCTTCATCCCTAAAGGTGTGTCGCCCCCTCAAGTTCTGTTATCATAGTGATTGCTTCCAAAAGCTGACAGCAAGTTTTCATTAGATCGATATATGTATGAAGGCCAGTGAGCTTCTGGTTTAATTCTTTCATCTTCCTCCTCACTGCCTTTGGTTTCTACATTTATTTCCTTTAGCATACAGGACTATGTTACCAATATTGTCTTTCCAGAGCTAAGCTGTAGCACAAAGCATTTAATGCTAATAAAAATACGTTTGCATGTTCATACTGAAGGACTGAATGAACTTTATGTACCAGGAACACGTCAGCCTTGAAAGGCAATTTGCTCTACATTGGAAAAATATAGCAATTTAACATCATGCAACTAAATAAGACAGTAGCTGTAGACAGGAAAAAGAAGTGAGCAACATCTTATTCCATTGAAAATGTAGGTAGGAAAGGCAAAGAACAACTGCTTGCTTGGAATTTATCAAGAATATGATCCTTAATACTACTTATTCTTGCATAAATGCCTTTGGCAATTAATAGACCACAAACAAGTAGGATGCTTCTTTTTTTCCATTACAGATGGACCCTCCAGGAGCAGAGAATTCCTTTACCAGTCTGCCTGGGAAACAGGATCAGTCACCAACTGACTCAATAAAATAGAGCTGAGAAGGAAAACAAAAAACTATTTCCTGCCACAAGCTAAGTTTTCCTTTTAATTTATGATCTAATTTAATCTTTTATTATTATTTAATATGGTTTAAACTTATGTTTTTGAAAATCTAAGAAGACAAGTGCCCAGATGCCTTGGTTGCAAGTTAAAATCAACTCATATTTTGTTTGGGGTTTTGTGTGGGGCTGGGAACAGGAAACTCTCAGAGCCATAAGGATACTTAGATTAATTCAGATAGGTTCAAATGATTCTATAATTTACGTTTGCCATGGATCTGCAGACTACAGAGTAACTTATATGAATGTAAAGCAAAGATACCATGACTTGGGATCAGACCCAGAGCCTGTCAATTGAATCTGGTCTTTAAAAGTAATATTTAAAAGTAATAGAAAAACAAGCAAGGAGAATGAATAAAATACTTACAAGCAGGAAGAAGGTATGGGGATACAAGCCAAATGTCCAATGCACAGGATGTGGTTGGTTATCATGCCCAAATCTAAAGGGTCTGCATGCTGGCAAATGCCCCTATAAAAAAGCAAATCAAAGATGAAGGGTTTGGTAATAATTGCATAATAAAAACAAGGAGGAAAAGTGTTGAATTTTGACTGCTCTTGGTGCCATTAATTTCAGAAAAAAAAAACCAACTGGAATCCTGGCTTGTGTTTTATTCCTGCTAGTGACATCCTTCTGCTGTCCAGTTACAGCACTGCATGTACAATATCAAAACCATGATTTTGAACTCTGCTTTACAGCCATTCTTTGATAACACCTTTCTCCTCTTCTTTTGCAATGTGCTCCAGGAGCAAGACAGACATCTGTCCCCTAGCACCTTTTTAAGCACTGGGGCACTATATCTGCACTCCAATTCATTTCACATTATCCCTAAAGACTCACACCAAGAATCATGTCTTTCGGATTACACACTATTATTTATTTATTCTATTTATTTCAGACTATCTACAGTTTAAGTTCACATACTTGAAATCCCCAAAGTGAATACTATATATGCACAAGGATAGCTAAAAGAATTTTTTGTGCCACATGCATTCAATATCTAAAATTAAAACATAGCCCCTGAACTGTTTTTAATAAAGTAAACTAAATATCTTGTATATGAAGAAACAGTCCTAGATAATGCAGATTAAAGCAAGAATAGGGCCACTTTCTAAAAGATCGTCCCCCTGGGAGAGAAAAGACACTTTCACAATCATTGTACATCTCAGAGCTCTACCTTTTCAGCACATTTGGTTCAACTGCTTTAGAGACGCAGATCTCTGGGGATGGACGTTAATGCATCGTTGTGTTGCTTTCATCCCTTCAATCACTGAACCACTTATGGTTTAAGCCTTTTCAAGTTCAATAAAGAAAATTATCTAGTGAAGCTGTTGAAAGTCAGTATTGTTGAAATCCAAATGTTTTGATAACATTAACTGTAGTAATGTACTACCCAAAGGAAGTCAGACAGCTTCCTGACCATGTCTCTGCAGAAAGAGGTAGGAGGCTGCAAGGTCGGCTTCCTTAGGGATGAACCCAGCACATCCTCTGGATGTGAGGGCATGCATCTTGTCACCTTGCCCAGAAGCAGGTAGGCTGAAGCAGGTGGTGGCACTGGGATGGAGAGGGAGTACAAGAGCCCCTGTATACCTTTTCTCTGGCAAATATGCTTCGTAACAAAGAGCTCTATCCTATGCTCCTCAGTTTTGTCTGCTAATAGCAGACACCCTTGCCATTCTCTTTCCTTTACTTCTTTCAGAACAGCTCTCTTGGGGGAAAGAGGCAAGGATCTCTGCAACAGACACTATATACAAGACAAATATAAATGATTTTGCTTCTGTTCGATCTTTCTCTTGTCCCTCTACCCCTAGATACACAGAGCACTGCTTTCATCCCCTTAGCCCTTCATTCAATACAATGGCCCAATACCCAGTGAGGCAAAGGGAACAGAGCCTAACAAATCTTGAGCTGATTAAACAAGAGATGCAGCATGAAACACAACTCATCTTTAAGGCTCCTTAGATGTGGGCATTCTTATTCAAATGGCAAGTGAACACAGTGACATGGGGAGGAATGAGCTTTTGATCACATTTGAAGAACAGAGAAAATATTTGGACCAGAACTTCACAAAGCTTATCTTCTGAAGACCCCTTGGCATACACAGTTGTATCCCACAATCAATTCTTCATCCTTCTTGCAACACTCTAATGCTCTTCACAGCTATTTTCACCATATCAGCCGCAACACTAGCCTACAGAAGAATTTGGCCCAACAGTGTATTCATTCTCATTGACAATAAGATATGTGAGGAGCCTATCTGTTTCCTATATTTCTCAGTATGTGAACAGGATAAGGAGTCTCACTGCCGTACATCTGAGAGCTCAGAGAGGGGAATGGGGCCCTCCTGGTCCTGCCTCCCATGGAAGCATCAATTTGACTTTACCCAACGGACACACCTGTGTCACCTGACACACAGTCACCTGAGAATTGGTCTCCTTCCTGTGCTGGTCTGCTAAAAGTAGTAATTTCCCACTTCTGTTGACAATTTCTTGTGAAAAATTACAGGTTGCTGAAAAAAACACCCAAAACTCAACAGCCTACTCTTTCTTGACCATACCAATGGGTCGTATTTGATTTCTTGGTGTCCAGTTCCAGCTTTATTCCCTTTACTGCCACTCGTAATAACTTTTGTTATTGCCACTCTCAGCCAAATTCAAGCCAGGCAGAAACTTTAAAAAGATTTGACTTCCTAAAGGTTAATGACAGTGGGTGATCAGGCAGAGGCAACATGAAGGTTTACCCAGCCATTTGGTTGCTCCTAATAGCTTTAAATCTTGGTAATTGACTCCTACAGACAAACACAGATACTAAATCATCATTGTGAAAGTAACGGACCCCAGGGGCCCAGCTGGAAAGGAGGTCCAGGGCAAGGCTAGACAGGGAAGAGGGAGAAACCAGAAGGAACCAGGAATCCTTAATTTCTGCATTTTGTGTAATGACTTCTTGTTTAATTTCTTGCAACTCCAGATTTGGAAGTTTTGTCTGAATAGAAGATTCAGTGTAGTGTGGAATGGCTGCTTAATGAGAAATGAAAATTCTGTTAAAACTGATTTTCCTCAGTGGAACAAATATATGAAAATATTTCAATTCCTTCTGTCTTGTCTCCTTTCATGGTGGAGTCATCCCATTCCTGCTACCCCTCCTTGCCAAGGCTGCAAGTGGCTGTGTGGAGCATCCCACTGACACTGATAAGCCTATCAGGAGAAGATGCCATCCAGCATATGAGGGGTGGAGGGGGAAGAGGAGTGGAGATGTAATTAATCTCGGAACAAACAAAAGTTAATTAAGCTTTGCTACCTTATGCCTGACTCTTAACATGGGCTCCCGATAACCACCTTTTGTATTTGACAGAAGCAGACGAGCACTGGGCTCCACAACTGGGGCCAAATGGCTGATGCAGTGGAGGGCTGTGCACTGTGTTCGCCCTTCCTGAATCACACAGACTTCTCATGGGGCACTGCTTCAGCTCCTCCACATCATTTACTCAGAGCAAAACCTACAGGATGAAACATCAAGCCTCAGGGAAAGCTGTCCTTGTTCTCAGAGCTTGCTTTCATTTTCCATCACACTCACCTGTAAAGCTAACGACTTGCAGGGCTCAGACTCTCATGTTCAGCATCCCTCCAGGTAAAGGGGGAAAAACCCCTCAGAAATATCAGGCATAGTCTCCTTCACGTACAAAGAATACAGTTTTAGGACAAAATGTGACTAAATCTGGAATTGAATGGATTTAAGGTCTCTATTGTCTGTTTCAGTGCTGCAGCACAACAACCTGCCTAATGCCAGATGAAGTGGCTGCACACACGAGTGTACCTGAGAGCCTGCATCTCTCATACTCCGTGTGGGCATGTTCACTCCCATCTCCAGAGATCTCTGTGCATACTTCAGCAAGGGGCTCTGCTGAACACTTAGTGGCCTTTAACCTTGCCAGTCAGTGAATTTATTAGTCCTTAACTAATGAAGCTGGGACCCAGTAAGTGGAGTCCTGACTAATAGGAAAACACTTCCCTATCGTAAAATTTAGCTGACATACTGGCTTCTTATAGTTTATAAGAACAGAGGATACAGTCCACATCAAACATAAAAATGTCAAGCAGATTTCATCTTAATTTAGAAATCCTGATACAATATAAAGCTAGGACAGAATTTTGTACACTTGGTTTAAAGGAAATCTCTGTTAATGCATTAGTTTTTTTCAGATTTTTTTTCTCTCCAGAAAAAAGCCATTTCAGTACCAGCTACACACTGTGAACTTGAATGTCAAGGGAATTTTAGGCACAGAGGTGCTATCACAGTAACTTCTTTCACTGTTAACTCTGCTTCCCAACTCGGGTGCCTCAGTATGCTTTATGAAGAAAACTAAGAAAACAGCCTTCTCCTTTGATTTTTTGTTTCCCCTCACTGATATAATGGAGATCTCTATCCTCATGCCATTCCTTATTTTACCAACACAGGCTGCATGCTGCCCTCCCTTGACAAAGAGACTGTGGCATTATCTTATCTGTATTTGTATGCCTAATATTTACATACAGTCACTGTTTGAAAGACAGTTTGCAATAACTTACCCAAAGATACAACACTATTGCAAAGGGAGTTGCAGTGAACCATGCTGAGCTGTGTAAGCATAAGGGGGCAGGGTTGCACCTGAAATGCCAAAAAAGAGCAAGCGAGGATAACATAGACTACAGAAGGAGAGTTTCTGCTGGTGCTATATAGAGTGATCTGTTTGAAAAGTGACTCTCAGATGTCCTAGCTTTAGACGGCACTATTGTGCTCAAATCCAAAGGTAGAGTAATTCCAGTGACAGGGATGGTGGCAGCAAAGGTGAAGGCTTGTCTTAGCATCTCACCAGATGGCTGCAGAAGACATCACAGCAAAAGCAAATGTGCTGGGACATTTCAAGGAAATTAAGGAAATTATGGACAAGATACCTATATGAAACTACAAATAAGGGCAAGGTGGAGCTTGAGGAAACACAAAGATGATGGCTTGAGGGAGAAATACGTTGAGAGCACAGACTGATCAAAGCCCAGGGGGTATGTTTTGGTAAAGCAGGAGAGGTAGTACATCACGTATGGGAAGACTATCGAGGATACTTGAAAGTGAAGCCTGCAACTGACATGTCCGATGCAGGGGAGAAGGGGGAGCAGCAAAAGGACTGACAAAAAAGGGAGAAGCAGACAAAGTAGCAGGCTAAAAGGTGGGTTTTGCAGCAGTGCCATGGATCGACTATGTCGTAACAGGATTTCCTCTGCGCAAGCCAGGAAAAGGAGGTAACCGCAGTCATGAAGACACAGGGGGAGGAGTGCTTGCAAAAGAGTCCAGGAGGCAGAAGTGAAAATACATTGACTTTTTAGTATTTAAATTCCAAGTCTCGAATTATCGGAAATGTCAGATTTTCAAGCAACTTCTGAATGTCCTCTATCGTTTAAATAATTCCCCTTCTGCTTCTGCATAGACAGGATGCCAGGAGGAAAAACTGTGTTGCTTCCTAGTTCTGATAGGGAATTTATAGAATACAACTTATAATTTGCACTGCATCAGTAAGACCTAATTATGAACAAAGACACTTGGCAGACATGAGCTATCCCAGTTCAGCCTTTTACATCTGAAAAGGTTCACAAAATGCAAATGGCAATAACTTCCTAAGACAAATATATTCATATAGACACAGTCATCTACCTGGTGACAGTACTAGATTAAACTTGGATAACGAAATAGCCCAGGACCCCTTCCCTACCAGTTTAAGGTCCTACAGCAGTTATCCTGTTGACAGCAAAGCACGCATACTGGATATAGCAAGTAGCAGTCAGTAGACAGGCAAGCCTGTGCACCCGAGCAGAGGAAAGCTGGGGAAACATGAGGGAGGCATGACTGACATGCCTGCCTTTCCTTCCCCCACCTTGGGTGATACAGATGATCCAGTCCGAGGAAGAGGAGGGGAAGGAAGGCAGCCGGTATGCAGCTACAATCAGCGACCATCTCTAAAGGGAACAAACCCTTCTAAACCCTTTTCTCTGAAAGGTGGCTGGTGGTTTCAAGTTACCTGTTATTTCAGTCTGTTCAGGCACAGAAAAGTCAGAGCAGGTTCAAAATGACTGTAAAAAACAAAATCACAAGGAAACAGACATTGACCCTCCTGCTGGATCCCTTATCAGAATAAAACTGCCAGCACTATATACATCCTATATAGTCCAGATTTCATACGTCTCTTATTCATCTTTCTCTCGTTCTACTATGATTAGCTAAGAATTAAATTTAATAATAGTCAGAGTGCATTCCTAATTGTCTTTGCTTATATAAATGTTAATCAACATGGCAAATCCTCAGCCCTTTACCACTATTTTCACAATTTTCCTCTAACCGTTTAGCATTTGCAAGGGCAGGAAGAGTTCGCTTCACTCGCTTTCTTTTCCAAACTTTATTACCTCTACCGAGATGATGTTGTAACAGCCTCCAGCTTTTAGCTAGGCATAAAGTGTTTAGAAAAGGTACATTTTTGTGCACCCATCCTGTTTAATTTTTCCACGTTGTGCTGTGTAAGCTCAGCTCTTCTCCCAGTAGGTTGGATAGGCATGTTACAATTTATTTGCAGAGGGAGCAATTCTTTTCCCGTCATCTTTCCGCAAACAATGTGAAAGAGCACACGGGTGGCAATCTCTGCTTATGCCCACAAAGCCAAGAATGTGCTTGCACAGTGATGACCCAATGGTCTGCACTATCACACCCCCGGTCTGCAGCATATTTCAGCAATGGAAATGAGCCTCCCTTCTCTCTGCATCTCTCCTTCCAGAACCAGCGCAGCCCCGATGATGTCCCCACACTCTCCCAGAACGTTCCCCATTCTGCCTCCAGCAAAAGCGACTTCGCCAAACCGAAGAAGCGTTCATTCAATTCAAGCACTTTGACAACCCACGAAGTCAGTTTGACTAAAAACAGGTTCTTTCCAAAACACGTTTGTGAACGATCAAACCTCGGTTTTGATCGTACCTCGGTTAACACGTACCTCGGTTAAACGCTTGTGAAAATCAAATGCCCTTGGTTACGGCACAGGACAGGCAAACCGCTGAGAAGGCTCTCTCGGAGCAGCAGCACCGGCGAGGCACGGCGGGCGCTGCTCCTGAGCGCACAGCGGCTNATGCATTTCACGGCAGCGGGGCCCGGGCGAGGGGGGGCAGTCGCTGCCCCATCGATCCGTACGGGGCCCACTGTGCTGGGGCTGGGGGCGGAGGGCCTCCCTCCCTCCCGGCCCAGCGCGCCCTCTGGGCCAGCCCTGCAGAGGCGCGGCGCTCACCTGGAAGCGGGACGAACCTCTCGCCCCACTGGCGTTAGGGGATGGGAGTCAGCGGGCATCGTACAAACCCGCACCAACACATGGCTGCTACCGTCCCACGGCTGTCCTACAGCAGACACCCCTGAAATGAGCCCCAGGGCTTATCGTTTTCCAAAGAGACCATGTGAAGTCTCTTCAGAGCAGCCCATGGGAAGCGCGGGCTCCTTTGGGATGCCTCTCCTTTGGGATGATTCTCTACATCTCACCGGTAGAGAGTCAGATGGTGGCCGCACAACCGGGAGCTGGGTTAGAAAGCGAGGGAGCGGTTTAGAAAGGCAGTTCCCTGGGAAGTGGAAACCTGCAGGTGTCTTTCGAAAACTCTTACAAGTTTTCAGCATGACTGCTGAGGCCCTCAGGGATACTCTGACATCATGTACATGGGAGTGAATTAATAGTTGTGTCAAGACCAACTGAGATAATAACTATAAGGTAGTGTAAGTGACAACAAAATCTGGCTTCCCTAGTTCATTTGGAAAGTGACTTACCTACAGGTATCACATGCTCTGGAATCAAATATTGAGAAAATGCTGTCTGGATCAGGCACATTTCCTTCTGTGGGCACTGTGGAAGGAAAGGCTCAGCTGGCTTCTGGTACACTTGTCTCATCCACTGTGATTTTTTTGGCCAAATGACTTTACTGTGGGTTAGAAATCAGTGATCAGCACTGTGAAGAGCAGATGGGGAGTTTAATGCACCCTCTGCAGCTCAGTATTGTGTCTGGCTAATGTCCGTGTGCAGTTCTGAAAGGATGCTGGGAAAGGTTGTTCTTCATTTTAAATTGCTCTTATGGAGCTGCACAGTTCGTTACGCGCTGAGGAGGCACTTCTGTGAATTGTGCTTTCTTTGATACAGTCTACACAGTTTCAGTAGAAGAGCAACATGGAATGTTGTGAAATGGTTTTGGAAGAACAAGACATGCGAATAAGTAGATAAAAAACAAAGCTTGAAGGGAAAATCATTTCCAAGAATGAACATATTTCTCCTTGATAAAAAACAGTGAGTGCAGTGGTGTACAAAAGAGATGAACTTGGCTTCAAGTGGCAAGAATGCCCTTTCTGTATTTCACCTGTGAAAAAGGAAATCAATGTATTTGTGGATTTGTGGTGGTTTTTTCTTTAAGTATGGCTTTTCAGGGTGGAAAGTCATGTGCATCATATATAAACACAAAAAGAATAGAGTATCACTTAGCTCTATGATATTCCTAACCTGGAAGCAGACCACTGGCTCACTTCAACTTGGAGCCACTGAAGAACAGGGCACATTTGACAATAAATTTGCTGATTACATGAGCTTTTGTGGAAATAGAACACAAAGCCTGTTGGAACTGTAGACAAAGAAAAATCGTAGACACTTACTCCACTACTAGCAATTATTAGATTTCCTGTGAAGAATCCCACTGAAACCATTTTAAAAAATACTGTGAATTTGCTATATCTTTTCTTGTTTGTGTACTCAGACTAAAGGGCTTTTTTGTACAAGCCCTGTGTCTGGGATGTTGTTGGATATAAACGGAGACAGATGGTGCATTAAAGTTCTCAACATTGATTTTGCATATAGATAGGGGCCCAGGTACAACACTCTAAAGAGATGGGAGAAGCAAAAGTGATAAAGTGAAATGTTTGAATCTTGAAAAAAGAAAGAAGCCAAGAGAAATGCTCCTGTTATAGCTCAGTTGTTCTAGCGGTAGAATCGCAAGCTGAGACATACAGCAAGAATTTCCCAAAGGTCAAGCAGGAGGAAGACAAGAAAATGCAAATGCAACAAAGCTGAAGTGACTACTAAGCCAGGCATGCTGTTGCCAGCATTGGCCACAAAAATGAGTGCTTTCTAAAGAAAGTGAAATTGTGATCCCTTGGACTTTTATCCCTTTAGTGGGTTTTAGTTCAAGCCATAATCCACCAAGGAATTAGGAAATTCCTAAGTGCTTTCTACTGATGAATGTGCTTACCCCACCACATCAGCCACTGTCACTAGCAGTCCTTGACTCTAGAAGAAAGTCAGAAGTCAGATCCAGATCTATCCAGTATGTCTCACAATCTCAACCTACGTAATGGAGGTTAGGTTGCATCATCCTAGCTTGTACAGCTACAAAAAATGCCAGTACTTAGGCAATGAGTGGGAATTCATTTTTGCAGCTGTGCTCTGATTTTTCCCTTTTTTACTGAATAAAACAGCTCTCAAGGGGAGGTGAACAGCTAGAAGAGGGTATGATTTGTTCAGCAAAGGAGAACAGGGCAGAAAGGCTTTTGTGCTTCTTGGAGATCATGGATATTTCATTAAGTGTTTTAGTCTGGGTTACATTACCGATGTCCTGTCACTCTTTGTGGCTTGTTCATTTGCTGTGAGCTGCTCAATGACATGGGGTAAAGCCACACCAGAGAAGTTGTCAGCAAGATCAGACCTCTCAGTCAACTTTGGTGGCTGCATCAGGACCTCATGCAGAGGCCATGGTAGTGGGAAGTGCTGCAGCTCCAAAGAAATTAAGTTGCTCTTTTATTGCTCTTCCACCTTCTGGCTTTCTGTGTAAACAGCCCAGTGTGAGCTGGGCCTTCCTCAGGATAGTGTCTTTCATGCAAAATGCATCTCCAAATATTTCGCAATGATAAAATATACCAATAGAGCATTAAACAGAGAAATGAGAAGACAGATATTTTCCGAGAAGGTTTGAAAAAAGGATGACAGTACAGCGAAGCAGAAAAAAATGCATGGAGTCTTTAGACAGTGAGAATACAGGAAAGAAAAAAAAGAGTAATTACAAGCCAGCTTTTTTTTATTTTTTAATGGAGTTGCAGTCAGATAAGTACTGGCTTTACCTTGGAGTCAGAGTGATAGGTTGAAGGTCTGGAGCATGCACTGGATGGGTATGGTTGACTCTGAGGTTCTGGCCTGGAAAGGGCACATCAAGGAGACATGACATGACTGATGCTTAGTGAAATTAGGCCTCCAGATCTCAGTGTCATTCCTGCTGCTACTACTGTCTTCAAGGCAGCATGTCTGTAGTGGATTTAATAACTTTTCTTGTTTAGAATACAGAAAATATGGGAAATTCCATATTATTATTATTGTTATTGTTATTATTATTACTGCTTTGATGGCTCTTAATATGATTTTCTGTACCTGCTCAGAGTCTTTAGATAGTGGAGTAAGCAAACACTTTCTTGATTCTCCCAATCTGCAATAATGTCTGCCAACAGAGTTGTTGTCTGCTTGGCTTTACTATGTCTTTTCTGCTTTAGTATTCCATCCAGGTGTACCACAGCTTGTGAAACTTCGAAGAAGTTGATAGAATTCCAGCCTTCTGTGGTCTACTACAATGAAGAACGTGGAATGTTTTATGTTGTCATGAAATCAGTCGCCAAAGAAA
This sequence comes from Calyptomena viridis, assembly GCA_013390005.1. NCBI lineage: Eukaryota > Metazoa > Chordata > Aves > Passeriformes > Eurylaimidae > Calyptomena > Calyptomena viridis. Next base: position 179,657 of record WEIV01022215.1, read on the forward strand.
TGATTTATCCAAATTTCTCTGTTTATCTTCGTGATTAGAATCTGTACCTAGCGCCTTTTTGCACTCACCAGGACACAGCAATTTATTTATTGAAGTGCATGGTTGGACGCTGGTCAGCCAAATTATCTGTCTAACAGAGCTATATTTTAAGACTCTGAAGATGAGTCTTTCTGAAATGCTTAAATTCACTTTGTTGTCAATGGAAAGTATTAGATGATTGTGAAAACCTCCAGGGGGAGTTCTTACTCATCCAAGTTTGAGTACATGAGTTAGGTTTACATGACCATTTCTGATGACTTTAAAGCCATTTATCTTTCTCCTTATGACTACCTAGGGAACTTAAGGATGTTTCACTACACTACGAAGATATAGGACTATAGCAGTTCAATGAATTAAATCCCACCCAAGAAACACAGATCCTCATCTGTCCAACAGAGATCTGTACTTGAAACATTTACACATAGAGAATACAGTTCTACTAAGAGCCAGGTTAAAAATAACACCTTCTGCTATTTGGAAAGATAGTCCTTCCCCCAGAATTCTGGCTCTCCCCTTGTTCTTCACTGTGCTCTCATGGGAAGGCAGCGAGTAGTGATGCATTCCTGAACCTGACCATGTTCTCTTAGTGCCTGGATTTGTACTCATCTTGTAGCACTGCCTTCAGCACCTATTTTGTCTTGTACTTTTTCGAGAACACGGTGGCTGAAAGTTAATGAGTTTTCAGGGTAACATTTTCTGATATTGAAAAGGTTTCGGCACTATAATTTACATAAACATTACAATTAATAATGGCCAACACTGCAAATAGGCAAAGTCTTTGAAGACTTATTGAGCCAATATTTAACTTCTAATTCCTCTATCACATAAAAGCTACTTACTTATGCAAGGACCGACTAAATGAATTCTAAAGCTCAATTAACTCCATAGTTAGATGTTTTTAAAATACTGAGAGACCACTGTTAGACCTAGAATTCTCCAGATACCTCTGGTCTTTTTAATTACCTACAGTTACTATAAAGTGCAGTCACTGCAAAGTTCATTCATTTTCTCCATGCTTTCTACTAATCCACTTAGAAACTTTGCCATCCAGCAACCTCAGGAGAGGTTATCTTTAATGAGAGCCCTGTGGAATAATGGGCTATTCATTTCCCTAAATGTCACTTGTACCATATTAACATATTCCCGTGCTAATAAAAGGACAAATGTCTCATAGGCTGCTTATCCCTGATATAAAACCTTGGCATGGATCAACTCTGTCTGTTAATAGTTAACATTTTCCAGAGAATATTTTTAATGTTTATAAGCTGGTTCTTTGTTTAGGACGTATCTGCAATGAGGTACATTAAGTACATGGTTAATGTCCAAGGTCAGATGGTGATACCTTCTCATGTCCAGAGACTGCTGCTTCTTCTGGGAATCAGGGTGCATGAATAGCCAATAGCAAATCCCGTACAAATCCAGATGGGAAAGTCACACTCCATTTTAAAGGCAGTGAAATTCATACATAACTTATCATGAATAAATATTTCTGCAAGCACTGCAACCACAAAAATTTGTTTTCGTGGAGATTTGTGTCTTGTGGCTAATGACCTCTGGTCTTCACAAAGCCACTTAAGGCTTTGCTAGGTAGGGCAGTTATAAGGTGGCATGTGTATTTTTTCTGACACCTAATAGGATTTTTCTCTATGTGAGGATGACCATGGTGTTTCTTGCCCTAAGTTCACATGGTCTAATTCCCCTATTTCAATGAAGTGCTTTCTAGTTTAAATAAGTATTGGTAACAACAGATTAAACCCATAAACTGGCATCTTGGGCTTGATTCAGTTGCCCACAGATACCATCCACGACATTTTAGATGTCATATGATATCTTAGAGCTGATAGATATGAAAATGGCCTATAGGAAACATTCAGATTTCTTACTTGGTAACTAGAATGTAGACAAGATACCTAATGGCATCTCAAATGGCACTGAGATGAGCTGAGTGCTAATTCTCCACTATCCGTATTGGGAACTTGGGTGTTCAGGTCCCATAAGACATCTCCAAATATGCACATACAATTAGATATTTTAATGAAAATCCAATCAGTCAACTCCCACCCTTCTTTTACATATTTTTCTTTTTTTAATTGCTTATTTATTTTATTACTTATGTTGAGACAGTGACAGCCATCTGGAAAGGGTTTTCTGTCCATGTAGATCTCACTCTGGAGCTAGGAAATCTTTAAGTGCCAAACTAGGATTTCCAAATTCAAGTGTTCTGTACCTTTGACTTCCCTGCAATCCACAACCTCTTCCAAGAGCATTTCACTGCATCTGTCAGTGCAATCCATTTCTCACTGATATCCATGCCCTTTGCTGATATAACCAATTGGTTGTTTTGCTCAGACTATATATATGTGCATTTTTCTATGAAGCCAGCCTGAACATGGCTTCCCAATTGTAGAGTCTAGTCTCAGCTATACAGTGCATTTCCTCATTTTCATTATTATGTTCATATAATTAGTGAAACAACACTATTCTTTACAATAGTTATTGATAAATTCCCAGATCAGAGTTTTGTCTCCTTACAATACACATTCAAAGTACCATCGGAGGCATAATTTTGTATTTAGTCTTTAGCTTCGACACACTCTTGGCTGCTATTGCACCTGTATCAGATGATCCACTTACGAGTACTGGATATACCCAAGGCAGAGCTACTCTGGTAACCTTAGCTGTGATGTCTTCATGTTCATGTAATTTTAAAAAGATAGTTACATAGTTGTTAGTTAATCAAAACATTACAAATCTGATGCCCATGTACTTTACAACCATCTAATACCATTCTGTCAGAGCAGAAGTGCTTTAAAGTGGGTACAGCTATGATCTGAGATGATTTTAAAGCCCCATTACACTGCCGGAGTACTCCAAAGTGGCCTAAGTATAATTTAAAATCAGGACCTCCATCACAAAGATAAATGATCCCACCAAAAGATCAATCTCATCTCCACAAAACAGCAGAAGCAACAATAGTAGAGACAAATCTCATCAGGGGCCTTCTGTCTGAAGTCTACAGAGGCAGCTGTGGAGCCAACAGCGGGAAGGGAAAACAAACCCAAAGCACAAGACGTATCTCATGTGGGGCTGCCTTTTACCCAGGGGATGAAGCACAGCTACTGCAACCCATCTATCTATGTCAGATGAAGTATTCCCAAAGGAGTCCTCTCTCTCCTTAGAAGGCACCTTTTATTTTTTTTAATACAGTCATAAATTCTGAGCTGAGAAAAAAACTAAAGCAGTGTAAGGAAAGGAAGTTCATTACAATTCTGAGAAGTTGGGGGTTTTTTTTATAATTTTAGCATCTCAAAGGTCAGTGGTGCTTCTTGTTATTGTCCCTGAGGGGTAACATTGCTTTTTCCTGCAGTGTACCTGTTTCATCAAAATCAGAGGAAATCTGAGCTGTGTGATAACCTTAGCTAATTTTTCAGAGAGTGGTAACATAAAGGGCTGTGACATCAGTGCTGAGATAGAATAAGTCTGATAACGTATCAGCTCCTGAGTGCATCTGCACATGCCAGCCTAGGAACATATATTCTGAGAAGATCAGCTTTTCATCTGAACACTATAATAAAATCCAAGTTCTGTCACCAACCAAGAGTGAAGAAATAGCAGCTGTTCCTGCCTCTTTCTGTGATCTATTCACATTTGAAGCACTAGCTAAAAAGAAGTGGATTCTCTGGTGATTTAGAGTCAGATGATATCAAAGGCAAATAATCACAGGTTGTCTTTGGCCAGAGACACTAAGATACACAAATGGGACTAAAGCTCTTTTTCTTCCCAAAACTCAGCTATGTGAGTGGCAAGTGCAATTTTCACAGGCTTTTCAATTGAAACAGTGTTTAAATAATTTGGATCTGATTCTGAGGAGTACTTAACATACACTGTGTAATACATTAAGGGAGTCCTTCATTGACATTGACATAAAATCCTTTGCCTGTCGAATGTCTTGACTGCAGTCGAGGATGCTAAAGCATAAGACTGCTAGAAATGCAAACAAATCTTCAATGGACTTGCTTATCTCCTTGTTGAAAGTGGAGCTCTAGAGTTTCTACACTCTTACTCTGAAGCAAACATAGAGTATATGCTATGTTACACAGCTGAGTTTCAGACCACTTATAAACTACTTTTATAGTCTCTCCTCAAGTTTTAAATAGAGAACTCAGGACAGGCTCAGTTACACTTTCTCATCCAATTTTATGTGTATCTACCAAAATGCAATTCTTTTTTGGTATTGCTTTTTAACTGTATTTGAAATCAGAGGAAACTTAGCTCTTCCCATGTTGCACCTTTGAGGCTTGGAAGCTCAAAGCTCTGCTCAACTGTAAACCAGAGCAGTAAGAGAAGATGCTTGATCCAGCCATTTGGTGGAATAGGTTTGACTGTGAAAGGCAGATCAACTAGGTCATATTAGATTTCTGGCTTATGCTCTCCAGCCCAGGCTCATGCCAACTACGAGCAAGACTATTAACAAGGTCTGGCCAAAACAGAGACGGTAATGCAATACTAAGTCTTAAGTAAGTTGTGTCATGAATAGAATGTCCTGAATTTTGTCAGTCTGATTAATTCTAATATTAAATTTTTCCCTTTTCTGATTTTCAGTTTTTGCTAGCTTGGAAAACCTTACTCTTATTTTCAAAAATCACCCAAGGTATATGGAGGGCCAGCTCTGTGGTGGGAGACATGGGCAGGGCAGCATGTGGAGAACAGGATCTGTCTTGGTGGCTGTAATGAGCCCTCTTCGTCTCATTTCCCAATGTACTTTCTTGTATGCTAGACTATTTGAGAACTCTTTCAATGAAAGATGCTATAAAAAGGTCTTATTTCCTGGTGATTTGTTATTACCCAATAAAAGGAAGCAAAGCTAAACACATTGCTGTTGAGAAGACTGAAGAAATGACTGAGAAAGATGGTTTAGCAGTTTCAGGATGGTGGGCTAATAGCTGTAAGCTGGAGATGATTCATTTCTCATATAATTTTACGTACGTGCAGTTCCATGGGCACCAGTGATTCATGCAGGTGGCAAAAGAAGACCTATAAGGAAAAGTCAGCCAGAAACTGACTGATTTATTCCTGTTTCTCCCTTTGAGAGATAGCTTTCTTGAGCCATCTTCCCCAGTATTGAAATGCATGAAAATATTCTGTTTGGCAACTATTTCTTTTTCTTAGCAGAAGAGCTATGGAAAATGAATTTGTGATTTGATTTATAATCTCCATTCCAAGTTGTCCTTCATAACTAATTAAAGGAGACCAACTGGTGCCAGTTTTTCATCCTCTGTCACTACAACAAACTCATCACTGCTTAAAATCTGATTTTTCATGAAATTTTGCATGAAAAAATCCACCAGCTTTTTATGATTTGACTCTTTGTTGCTTTCTCATAATTTGCACATGTATACGTGCATAACTTTTAGTAAGTCTCTGGGTTTCTTGGTCTGTAGTCCTGATCATCAGTAAAAGGTAAATTCATGTCCCTGGTTATGGTCACATGAACTGCAAAAGACTTGATGTTTGGAAGCAGGAAAACATCAAAGAGTGCTATTTAGTCAATCTTTTAAGTTTTGGACTCTCTGTAGTGTAATGGATTCAAAGTCCTCAGCAAATAACATCACCGATGAAGGAAGGATTTGATTTAGTATTTCTGTTGCCCTTAAACTGAAGTAATTTGTTTTAATATGTATAAAATACTTTACAATAACAAATGAATTATTACTTTTCAGCAGCAATAAATTCCCAGAAAAGAACTTGAATATATGACTGTGATTTTTTTTTTCACCTGGTGAAGTATCAGAATTAGCTATAAAAATGCACAGATTTTCAATGTAAGATATGTTTTTAAGCTTTTCTCTCAGGGTAATTTATTTCCATTAAACCCATCTAAGTAATGACCAGTCTTCAGTTTTATCACTTTCTAGTTATTTACTAGTCTATCTGAAAACAAATGGTTTTTTCGATCCAATCAACCTGTGTTAAGTTGAATGGATTAGCAAAGCTCTTTTCATGTCAAATCATTTAACAAAGGTAAGAGTACTACATGTATATTATAGCTCTGAACAGCACCAATGTACTTTTTGTAGGCTTTAGCAATAATCCCATGGAGACTTGTACCTTATGAATTTGCTTTATTGTTTTGAACTGTTCTTCGTACAAGTACTAGAGACAAAAATATTCAAAGTTATCACTTGAATTAAATCAAAGGCATCACACTTATCCCTTCAATAAATTCTTAACAAGCTAGTGTTCCTGTTTTCTATCATGGAAGTTGTGACATTATGCCTCCTGGCTTTCTATGCTTTGAAGTGTACTAAATTATTATCAGATAAAGAATAATTATTATTTTTCCTTAGTTTACCAATGTTCCTGTTAATTCTGTATGTTGATATATCTCTGAAATAACCCTTTTGTGCTTAATGAAGGGACAGAGGTCCAAAACCAGAACAAGCAATACAAAGTCCATGTGCAAAAAATTAGCTGTGCTAGTGATACACATATTTCAAATTAATTCTATCACTGCCTTATGGCAGAATCTTATTTTCCTCTGTTTCTTACCCTTGCATGGGCCACAAAGATAACTGTGGGCATATAGTGACTGCAGCAAGAGAAAGCCTGCACATTGCCAGAGATCTCCAAGGGCTCAAGAGGCATAAAAACTGCTTCCTTTCTTTGATTTTTCCCTCCCCCCCCCAATATACCATAGTAGGATTATAAGGCCAGAATTTAGCCCTTAAATTTACCAGGTTATTTGAGTTTCTGTAGTATATCGTTGTTCTGAACTTGGGAAATAATTATGCTATTTAAAACTGCCATCTTCATCTAAGATGGTAACCAACCTGGAGCCCATGTGTGTTTGCTTCTATAGGAAGTCAACTGTCCTGTGTGAATATGCCTCCTGTCTTCATTTATCTCTCCCAGCTGCGCTATTTTATATGTTAAAAATATACTTTCATTCATTTAATCTTGTTCTGGAAGACACTGAAGCATTTCCTAAGAGGGCACTTAATTTCATTAGCTTTTCTGAAAACAAAGGCACAGCATGAACACCTAAGTAGAAAAATTAAATTACTAGATGCAAGTCAGATGAGGCAAATGTCCTGATACCAGCGGTACAGACTGCAGACTCTTTATAGACGCATTACTGTGGTAACTAAAATTATAGCCACAGTATCAGAGACCAAAACTTGGTGCAAGGAGGAGCAAGACTGACTGACTTACTGCTGCTGTGCTCTGTGTGTGTCAGGCCAACAAGGCTATGTATTGCCTTCAAAGAACTATCAAAGCAGTCTTATACGGTCCTATTAATCAAATAGTTTCACTATAATAATGAACATTGTTCTTCTCTGAGCTACATTTTTTCTCCTTTTAGCTAGAGTAGTCTCTGAAAGCCATGGCTTGCTCAGGTATTTTCCTCTCTGAGATTGATTTATTTGCTTCTGAATGTAACTGAAACCATTGGATGTCATTTTTCCTCTGAATAATGCTAAGAACCAACTAGATGCATATAAACGTCAGGAAAACTTATATAGAGTTTATAAATTTACATTTTATACATATTTTAAAGATATCTTGTTTTGCTTTAGCTCATTATCAAGGTCTTGCAATTCAAAGAAAAATGTCGGGTTTTTATCCATTCAACAACGGTAGTATACATCCACAATAATTCAGCAGAAATCAATTTAATTCTTCTGACATAACACCAGTTACAAGAAATAAAAACCTTACTCAATAAACTTTACAAATTAAAACTTTCATAGATATGTATGCCTTTACTTTCAACATTTTTCCTTAAATTTCACACACAAAATGCTGATATTCATCAGTTGCTCAAGCAAAAAGTGTTTATACAAGAAGAGTAGTTGAGTCGCATAAGGTTTGCATGTAAATATATGGTATCACAGGTAAAGTGTCCTGTGGTTACTACAGGAGATCGGGAGTAAAATAACCTGATTTGTAGTTTTTCTACTGTCATTGCCAATCCTGTAAAGTGTTGGTTGCTCTCAGCACCTCCCAGAACCAAAGCTGTGGTCATTCCCCCTGTTGCATGTAATACAAGCAGTAACAGCAGATGTCACAATAAAAACATGGGATAGTGATGCTAATGAGACAGTGGCAATCCTAGCCTTGAGGCTGAGAGAGCAGCAAAGTGCAGCCTGGAAACAGTCCTGAGCATCTTCCTACAGGGGTTTCAGAGTGGAGCAGATCTGCAGCTGGAGTCAAACATGTCACAGCTACTGCTGCCACAGGCACTGCTGGTATGGCAAGTCTGTCAGCAATGAGATTGCATGTCCTCCAAATGTTACCATTATACAGACCATAGTAATTAATAACATTTTTGTTCTCAGGTGACACTCTGTAGGCAGAAGGGGACATAAGATGCAGAAAAGTAATGGAGATTACATTGGCTGTAGGCTTTTGTCAATATTTCAAAGTTTGGAGACAATATAAAGCCTGATTTTAGGGTCATTTGATGTTATTTTGTGTAAAAGTTAAACTGAATGGTAGCTGATGATAAAATTGCTAGTTATATGTGCGATCACTCAGCCATGAATTTAAAGGGAGTTGAAAGGATAAATCCCCACCCATTCAACACAAATCAAAGGAAAGGTACTTGATTCTTCTTGAATGGTCCAAGTTCCATATTTTAGTGGAAAAATTTCATGCAAAAGCATACTGGATTTTTTGCCTTCTTTAGGGCTTTTGGACTGGAGGTATTGTCACTTTTGATCATCAAAAATGCTAATAATTGATGAGTCATCAACAATGCCAATGGGAATAGCAGGGGTTAAATGTGGACTGATGACAAAATTTCATCTCTTTTAATATGAAGTCTAAATAGCATTAATATATTCTTCAAGCTAAATTGCATCCAGTGTTTTGCATACCTAAGTATAGGAACATATAATTTAGTAGCTGCATAGATCAAAGCACTCTTTGTGAGTCCTGGGTATCTGCTACACACAGAAGCGGCAGCACCAGTTGGGATTTGCAGCCCTTCTTCTGAGTGAACACTATGATGGCATGCAGGAGGCAAACAGAGGTGGAGGGACTCGGAGCATGGTGTGGAACCTAAGGATGTGGAGATGAAACCCAGATGCCTTATGGATCTGCCCTTTTTAAAGAACAGAGATGTCTGACTCCAGATGCCTCACACAAATTAATTCTGTTTGATAGAAAAAGATAAGACAAAAAAACTATAACTGAGGTTGGCTTTAGGGACTTTGCTCAGAATAAATATATAGTAAAGATGAAAGATACCTAAGAATCATAGTCACAGAATGGTTTGGATTGAAAGGGACCTTAGAGATCACATAGTTCCAACTCCCTTGCCATGGGCAGGGAACACCTTTCACTAGATCAAGTTGCTCAAAGCCACATCCAACCTGGCCTGGATACACTTCCTGCGATAGGGCATCTGTAACTTCTCTGGGCAACCTGTGCTAGTGCCTTACTACCCTCAGAGTAAAGAATTTCTTCCTAATATCTAATCTAAGCCTGCTCTCTTTCAGTTTAAAGCCATTATCCTTGGTCTTGTCACTACATGCCCTTGTGAAAAAAATCTCTCTTCATCTTTCTTGTAGGTTCCCTTTAGGTACTGGAAGGCTACTATAAGGTCTCCCCAGAGCCTTCTCTTTTCCGGACTGAACAACTCCAACTCTTTCAGCTTGTCTTCACAGGAGAGGTGCTCCAGCCCTCTGATCATCTTCATGGCTGTTCTTGAATGCCCTTCTTTGTGAATCCTCCTCTTCATGTTATCCTTATTCTATATGCCATATTCTAGCTGAAAGAAAACAATAATCTTATCTGTTTGTTGCAGTGCAATTAATGTGTACCACATAATTAATATAATGCTTACAAAGTATTTTGAAAACATAATGTGAAAGTACTAAGGGCAGTTATTGTAATGGATGTCTTAATTTTTGCATAAAAGACATGTAGCAGTCAGTTTTAAAGCAATGTCATGAAAGACATTGGGGCACTTATTACTTTGATGGTAAGAAATAAATGATGGATAGCCATTCTTGGGAGCTTTTGCTTCTTTGGGTAGTGTTACTTGTTCCTTAATTTATTACTTTATCCCAAGACATATATGGCTCTTTGTAGGCCTGGATGAGATGGATGAGAGCAGGGGGAGTGAAAGAAGAGGCTGAAAAAGGAGGAAGAGCAACACCACCTCTATGAATATTTGACTAGTCAAAGAGGAAGTTGTCAGCTCTTTGCATTCATTTTTAGGGTTTTCCCTGTGCAGTTTGGTCCTTACACTTGGGCAGGAAATACAATCAGCATCAGTGCAGCAGAGCAGTTTCAGGAGGAAAGGGTGGGCGATGTGCCAGGCATGGGCAGGTGGGAGCTTCCCATAAATCCTTCAAGGATGCATTGGTGGGAAGAGGTGGGGCCAACACGATATAGGAGTCTGAGGTTCCTTTGTAATATACAGTCAAACCTGAATGGAAATCATAATTTTTTGTGCTGCAGAGTACTTTAACTGCTCCCCTATTAGATTACCTGGGCAAATTTCAAAACTTTTTAAACAGTATCCTTCTTTTCAGTCACTTACTAATGGAACCTTTTTGTATTAGTTTGCTTTTGCTCTTTCGTCAGGAAGTTAATCTNAGGAAATTTTTTGTTTTAGTTTGCTTGTTTGCTTTCGCTCTTTCGTCAGGAAGTTAATCTGGTACAAAGTATTCTTTTGCTTGCTAGGCATCAATACATTTGCATGGCTTGGCAGTGAAGCTGCTCTTCTGTATTCTGAGGTTGTTTGCAAAGCCCCACTGAACATTGCTTCATATCCCCTAGCCAAGGAGCTGCATTTCCCAAAGATTCGTTTTACTTGTGATAAAAGCTCAAAGACTTGCTTTGCACTCTTTAATCAACAGCACACTCTCCAACTTACTGAGTGCAATAAACCCAGCCAAGGAGCGAGTTGCTGCTGCTATTTCAGTTTAGGCATTGATCTGTCTGTCTTGGGCTTGACAGTTGTCAGCTCATCCAAGACATGCTTTCAGGGTGATCAATTGCTTTTTCCACCTTTTGAATCATAGTTTCTGCTGCTGCTGTTGCCTGCTTTTGCAGTGCTGTGCCCCAGCACAAGGCTTCTCACCTGCCTGAGCCCAAGGCTGCAGTGGGCCATTGGACAGCATCCATGCTGCTCTATGCTGCTGTGATGGAGGACAACATCTTCCCCAGGCCACTGGTGTACTTGGAAACTGCTGTGAACGTAGCCCTGGGTGAGATTCCCTAGGAGTGGAAAAAGCCTGGTGTCATCCTAATATAAACTGGCCATATGGATGTGTACAGGTATATTTGGCATCAAGGAAAAAATATATGCTGGTCATGAGGAAGGGAGTAGTTTTCATTTCTGGAGCAGAGGAAGCACTGCCAGAATGTTGCCTTTCTCGGTAAATTGTTCTTGGTGTGGTGTGAAGACATGATGAAATGGCCACAGAAACCAGAGGGCATCTCTCAGGTAATTAACATTTGGGGGTCAGTCAGAATTTCTGACCTCAAGCTGCAGGCAACTAAAAGTACAGCTAAAATCTGCTAAGGGGAAATATGAAAATGTTTCTTCCAATTGTTTGGGACCTAATGTGGTCAAACTGAGTTTTAAATCCTTCTAAAGGATGATCTTTGTATTCTAAAGTAAACCTTTCCCTTTCTTCCCAGTAGTGTTCTCTTTTTTCTGCTATGAAAACCAAAGTATTTTCATTTGAGGATATATGGGGTCTTTTAGATTAGCCCAGTTGAATCAGATGTTAATGCTTAAAATTTTGAAATTTTCCTGGTTTTAAAACTGATTAATTATTACTTATCTGATAGAAGGAAATCCGTTATTAAATGTTCCTCAGGCATAAGTTTACAATACTTTTAAATTCAAAGAGAAACTATTTCTTCTGTCATTTCCTAGGGCTTGTAATCTATGTTCTATTAATTTACATTCAGAATTATACAGTAGTTTGTATTCTTGCTACTATATACCACACAGACTGATACGCACTTTAGCTTTTTCCCTTTCAACTCTCAGCCCTGGGAATCAGGTTGAGGTTTTTACATGTACCACTGTGGTCCATCTGGGGTGAGAGCCCCTCTATTTTCAGCTCCTTTTGAACAACTGGAGCAAAAGCAATATTTTTGTGCATGGGACTATTTCTCTTCCCCCCCCCTCTCTGATTTGTGTTTTGTTTTGTTTTTTTCTTAGGCCAAAAAGCAGCCTGTTAGTAGCAGAGTTCTTGGGGTAGGATGTGTTTGTGCCATTGTCTGGATGTAGTTAAGGAAAGCTTCAAGTCACAGCTGAAAAAGGTCTGATAAATCTCAAAAATACAGATCTGAGAATGGAATTAGCAAAGGGGAAGAGGCATATCTGTGCACATCCTGCAAGAATGCAGATGCCAGCTAACACAGTGTGAAGGAAAGATAACACAGGTATCCCCTGAAAATCCCAGGAGTGGAAGGATTTAGGAAAATTTATTTCTGAATGTGAAAACTCTAAGAACATCAACCTAACAGTGTTACAAACACTGGGCCTTGGATGAAAGACACGCCTGTGTTCTTCTCGCTTTTATTGTTTCTTCTGCCCTCTCCTGCCTGCTGAAGGGGCCTTCTGAAAAGTCTGCAATCTTCTTTCCATGGTAGGAAGCCAATCCCTGTGGAATGCGGGAGAAGAAAAACACAAACACATTCCTGGGATCCACGGCTCTCTCCTGTGGGAGAATGTCCCATAGCGAACATGCCTTAACCTCCTTGAAAATCCACCTTCCAAATTCATCTACCCCTACACCCAGTAACGATTCCAGAGTTTTAATGGTCTTATCACCTTTCTGTGGGCACCACATATTCTACATCTCTTGCAGGTAACATTATCTACATCCAGCAGCACCTCCAGAAATAAAACCAAGGCAGTGGCAGATTGGGTGTCAAAAGTATGTGGTAACTCTGAGCCCCACAGACAGGTGTCAAAAATGTGACAAATATTAACCAGAGCCTCAGAAGAACTTAAAGCTCTTTCATCTTTTCTCTGCTGGTTTACACTTTGGCCTGTATTTAGACCATAAGTGTGTTTCCTCTTCACAAAAAAAAAATCTATATTAGGATAATAACATCTGATTTATGAATGCTTGCATTTCTGGGTTTCAGTGTGCATACATCACAGATACATTCATGTTTGTACATGTGTAGTGCTTAAAGAGCATTATATCTAAAATTATGACTACATATGCATACACGAATATATCATTGGAGGCTGTACTAATATATTTTGGTGCTTTTTTTTTTAGTCCAGAAATAATTTATTTGTAACCAGAAAAAGATGTTGCATACTGAGACTTTTTTCCATGGCTACATATGTATGTACTTGCATACACAAAACCGATGAATATTTGTGAAGTGCCAAAGTATTCTTAACATTAAATTATGTGAAACAGACTCATTTTTACCTTTATTAATTTGTCAAAATTTGTATTCTTTCATATTTTCTGCTAACTATCAGGGCTTTTTATGAATGCTCTACCAGCATTTTCATTCAACTGAATATGGAAAAGAGACATTACATTTGCTGAAATCCAAAATATTTTCGTAATGCATCTTGTACATCTTATTAATGGTGACAGAGGAAATTGTGCAAACAATGTCAACTGGTGTAAGACTTTCTCCAGACCTTTAGCAACTTTTGTTCTCTCAGTTCCCTGTACCCTCAGTGCAGAGCAGGAGGCAAGTGCTCTTCTTGCTTTTCTGTGTATGCTCTGATGAATGTTCTCATCTGAACCGCTCTTCTAAGCAGAACCTTTTTATACTGTTCTCCCTTATCTTGAATATAACTGTTTCAGATTATTTTATTTTCAGATACTTTTGGTTCCCTCTTCTAATTCTTATCAAAAGCATGGCTTGGATTCTTTAACAGATCATTGTCACAGATAATAAAAAGACTAGACTCGATGTGGGTAAGTGCAAAATCTCAGTATGTATTTGTTACAAAAATGTAGCCCACATGAAACATGTGAGAACATCATATTAGTTATTTGCCAGTCTAAAGGGTCTAAAGTGTCAATAATTTTGTGCCCAAACAGGACAGGTACTTACTGAATCAGTGGCTGCCTCTTTCTTAAAGCTTTAGTTCAGGTCTGTACCAGAAAACTAGACAGTCATCTTCATCTCCATGGCTGCTTGCCCTCCAATGTTTAATAATGTAACTGAGTTCACTGAGCAGGCTTTCCCTCAGTCCATTAACTGATTGAAATCTGCTCCCACCCCCACATTGCCAATTTGCATGAAACTAGTGGTAATTAGTAATTTTGAGATTTTTTTCACTAAAATCGGCCAACATTGAAAAGATACAAAGAGACAGGAAATTATACATGGATGAGACAGATGAGATTGTGTCAGCTCTACTTCCATAGGAAATCAGGCATGTAGTCTAAAATTTGCTTTCTTGTAATATAAGCAACATTGCTGCTATAACTCTTAATAAGAAAATGCAATTCTTTTTTCTTGCCCTTGCCTCTACTCATTAGAGGGTCAATGGAGTTTCTGTGATGGCCATGGAGTCTAACTAAGTAGACTTCTGCAGGACTCAGATCTTGACATTGAAATTAAAATACAGATGAGATATATTTCTTCACTTCCCTTAGGAAGCAGATTTCTTTTGATCATAGAAATAGTACAGGGCCCAACCCCACTGTCACTGTAAATATGAGTGTCCCTTACTCTTGTAGGTATTGGGTTGCACAGTCAGGCTTTATTTTTTCTCATATCTTTATAAAGCCATTCCATACCTTGAAATATCAGTCCTATTTCTGGATCAGTCACATTTTCTTCCTAAATACTGTTCTGAAGAAAAGTGCTTCAGGTCAGGAAATTTTCTTTTCGGGACATGATGGAGGGCTGTGATGTGGGACCTGGTTCTGCATTTGTTGTAGAAGCAAAAGGCAGTGCACGACAGGTAAGATTGTCACTGTGCATGAATACCTGAAGTCACACAAATCTCCGAAAAATCAGCATAAACCACAATTACTGGTATGCAACAGGTGGAAAGGCATCTTTTTGGTGGGAAAATACAGATTTAAGAGGCCACGTGTGCTCAACAAAAGGCTTTTTTGCTAGAACATTTGCCAAATAATGAGGCAGACTTCTAGTAGGGTTGTAACTGCACACAGGTAAAAATTGTCTGATGCAAAGAACTTCCAGTTCAGCAACCAAAAGAGTTTGACAATTCAGAAAACTGGTGTCACTGTCAGTTAATTGTTTTGAGCAGCAACAAAATAGTCCCCATTTACCAACAGGAGTGATAATTTTCACATTGTTATGAATTAATTCATTTCTTAAACTATTAGTTTTGTTTATCTGTTTTCATCAGATACTTCAGTCTTTCACAGATCTCACCCATCTTTATTTGTTCTTAACACCTTAGATTTTAGCAAACTTTCAAAGGCCCTTGTGCTAACTCTACAAGGCTTCACAGGCACCTGCATCTCGTGTCTGCTGGATCTGTATGCGCAAAGAACTGAGATTCCCAAGTCAAACTATTAATTCGTTTCAGTGCATAAAAGCCAAGAATCAGTGAAGTATAGTTCTGGTTTTGCACCATAGTTTATATAGTCTCTTACCTGGAATTGCAGAAATACAAGTAAATAAATATTATCTTTATTAGAAGTGGAATGTCATTATTTGAGGACTAAATACATCTCACTGTTTTTATTCACTGGGAAAAAAAAATTCTGCCATTCTGCTTCTTATTCTGTTGATGTTACCACAACAAACTGTTGTGCATATCATACTTTGCACTTACTGTTCTTTTTAAATTTACTCCAGCAATTAAAGACTTCAGATTGAAAAAAACTCAGTTGTATGTCTGGATAATGCATGGTGCTGTAATACCAACTTTCACTAGTCCAAGTGGTGCTACAACTTCAGGGTGTTTCAGTGTGCAAGGTACTATGGTATGTTAAGAACACTACAGTTAAATTTATTTAAACATATTTGAGAGATGTGTTTCTAAATCAACATCACATACAAAATAATTTTCAGGATTTTTTTCCCTTTTGTCCATGTAATCGCTTATTTTACCATCATTGTAATCAAGTAATACTATGAGTTTTAAGTGTTTCATAAATTATGTCAGAAGCTGATTTATTTATATACCATGTCAACTTCACTCCTACAGTGGGATTGAGATAACAGATTCACTTCAGAGATTGGAAAAGACATAATTATAGCTCATCCCACACTGCCTCATATATGGAGAGTGAAAAAGAAATCTGAAGTAAGGATAATATAACAAAGAACACCCATATCTTCTAAGATAATGGCTACTAAGCAGTATTATTCTTCTCTTTAGTAAAACACTAATTCCTGCAAGTATCTTCCTGTTGAGTATTGAAGAATAAATTCTATGTAAATAGAGTCCCCTGTTTATAACATGTTATATATTTGTTACTCCTGCAGTTTTCTTTTTCTCTTTAAGACCAAGCAGATTTTGATGTTGCAATTCCCTGTATCAGCTGGAGCTAATTTAAACAATTTTATAGATACATATCCCAACACCTACTCCTGCTTGGCAAAGCTTGCATCCACCATTTGTTTTCCATGATCAAAAATCCTGTTCCCAAATAACTAATCACAGGAGGTGATGTATGAAGAGGATATCCTGATGAGGTATTTTTTTATGGTGCCAGTTGACATCAAGCAGTCCATGGCTTGGGTCATAGACATCTTCCACTAGACTAGATTGCTCAAGTCCTATCCAACCTGATCTGGAACACTTCTAGGGATGGGGCATCCACAACTTCTCTGAGCAACCTGTTCCAGTCTCATATTACAAAAGTACTCCTCCACTTCTTTGAACATTACAAATACTTTTGCGTCCCTCATTTCTAAAAAAAATATGAGTGAATTTAATTTGCCTAAAATAGAAAATGGGCATACAGTCCTTTTATTATGCAAATTATCTTCACAATGCAGAGCACCAGGGAAAAGCTGGTCTCCTATATCAAATTATTCTGTACAAAAGAAAAACACATACTTATTTTGGCCTTAAAACCTCCACATATGTCTCTTTAGCATGTGGTTTCCTCCCTGCAGGTGACCAAGAATTTTTGTTTCTTCACCCTCTTATTAGTGTGATGAAAGTGTTATTTGTCCCATTCACAGGCTCTGGTTTTCAGAAGGCTTCAGGAAGTTTCACATTTCCAGTCCTTCACTTTCATTATAAGAAATTTTTTCAATAAAAAACTGATGGGACAAATCAGACTTTCTACTTGCTGTGATGATTAGGGACAAAAAAAGGATACAAACCCTGTTCTATTTCATGTATTAACTGTCAGTTTTCCTGTAAAATGTGTTCCTTGGTTCAAGTTCACTTTGACAGATCAATTCCCATGGACCTATTTTGCCAATACATGAAAGAAAAGTGTGAGGCAACTTATTTTTGTATGGAAAAATGAGTCTACCAAAACCAACACTTAGATTTCTGGGGAAAAGCAAGCCTGTCAGCAGAAGATAAGGTTTTCTGTGTCCAGACTTTTTTCACACTTCAGCAGGGAAGGTATCATATGTGGCATATTTTAACTTATTATTACCCAGGTTGGCTCTGTTGGTCCCAGTGGTTAACCATGAGGTACAGGTGAATCCTATAAGGCTGATTAAACTTATGCTAAAAACTAGTAGTTTGGATTAAAAGTGGTTTGAAATTCTGTGCATTCGCCTAAATTAAAGATGGCTTTGCTTTATCCAAATAATTGTGAGTGTATAAGGGATTTCCTTTAACCAGAACTAAGCCTGATTGTGAATTGTTTGAGGTCCTTTTAGGTCAACTGGCAGAGCAGACTGTGTTCTACTATTTGATGAAGTGCAAAAAAGAGCACTTTCCTCCCTGTTTGTAGAATTAATTAGTACATACATTACCTTATTTTCACAGTATTTTTCTCATCCAAATTTGATTAACAGCATTCTATTTGCAAGAAGCTCTTTTGCCCTCTCCGGCTTTGATAAACTAGAGAGAATATTCATACTGCATGCTCAGTTTTATCTATACGTGGGCATAACTCAGGTGCTCCTTGTTTGCCTTGTCCTGCTTTTGTGCCTTAAATTTTTACCTTTATACTAGTTGCATATAACCTGAGAAAATTCCTCTTCCTTTCTTCTTTCATTTTTGCAACATTTGTGCAAAAATTTGTATTGATCTGAGCTACACTTTCCGCTCATTAGTTTTATTCATTTTTGCGTATTCTATTCATTTTTGCGTATTCTATTCATTTCAGCTCAGTTTTATTCATTTTTGCCTATTCTATTCATTTCAGCTTCCATACCACTTCCATGTTCTTTATTTGTGTTCTTTGGATACTGACAGTCACAAAAGACATACCTCAGCCACCCACCACCTTCTCTTCTGTTTCTGATTTCATTGTGCCTTAGTGAAGTGTTTAAGAAAACCAAATGGATTTCAAGGGCTTATTTTTGTTAACTGTGCCCAGTTCTGACTTCTGGTTTCCTGTGGCCATATTAGATTATGAAGAGCCAGCACATATCTTTTCTCCGGTCTTCCTGCAGCCTGGCTTTTGGTGTGTTGGATGGCATTTTACCAATACATTAGCACATCATTATACTGTGTCAATTAGTTATCAAAGCGTTTTGTTACAACTAATATTTTTTTTCTTAGCTCTTCAATGTACATAGTTAAGTATGCAATATAGGTCATCTTGCAGCAGGAATCCTCTCGCAACCTTTTAAGATTAGGCTGCAACCCCTGTTGTTTTGTTTTGTAGATATGAGCTAGTGACAGTTCTTAAGTGTGATAATCCTATTAGCTGGTTTACCAACTCCTGTAGCTCAAAAATGAGTGGGTTTATCTTTCAGATAACTAAGTAGAATCAATTACTATTCATTAATATTAAACATCAACATTAAATCTCCATATATTACCTAAAGGGAATTGTGCTTGCAAACTCACATCCTCACTTTTTCAAAACTAGGATCTCAGAATTGCTCCTATTTAGATGTCACTTGTTTATGGCACTTGAAACATTTAATTTCACTACTGTGGATCTCTCCCACGCCTGCCTTGACTCAATGTTTTTAAGTCAGTCACTGACAAGCTTTCAAAGACCATGGTGCTAACTATACCTAGCACAGGTACAGTTCTGCTGTGCATCGTCATCCACAGCAGAACATCTCATATATGATCACACGCAAACCCAGAAATTACAGTAGTTAGCTGCTAGTTGCTTTTCCCACAATAGCTTAGTATGAGTACAAACCATTCTGGGAGGAAGTTCATGATTAAGTAACTTACCCCATGGACTGTGCAGTCTGGACATGTATTGTACTTGATGACTGAAAAATGCAATTTGGCCCGTGCTTAGCATCACAGAACCATTTATATTGGAAAAGACCTATAAGATCACCCAGCACAATATTAGACCTACTAAAGTGAGATGGGTTCCACCTAATAATATTTCAATAAATCGTGCTCTTGGCATCCTTTCCATGGCCTAGGAATGGATGAGAATCTTTCTTATTTGAAGCACTTTAATGAAATTTAAACAAACATCTCTCTACTGTGGTTCAAGGATGCCTAATTCTCAGTATGGTGGAATGATAGCCCTTCTGCTTAACATTTCTATAATTCCATTAAACTCCTAAGTCCCCCCAAAACCACCAAAACCTTCATTTAAGTGAATCTGTCATCACTTCTCAAAAGCAATGTTCCTGTGTAATATTGCCATTTTTAACAAGAGGAGAAAGACACATAAACTAAATGAATTGCTTTGTCTTCCCCTATTATCCATTAAGATACAGGATCTATTCCCTCTTGTATTGGTTTGGGACAATTTAGAGGGGTAGAGACCTAGGACAGAAGTTTCCTCCCTCAAAATCAATATCCCTGCTTTCTCCAATACAGAGAGAGAGACCAAATATGCCCAGTTGTAAGTGAAAAAATAATTCTTATTTATTAGAAGAATGCTAATAACAATACTGATAAAACTGGGGTAAGCCAACCAATGAGGAGGAGCTTCCCAAGCCCTGCCCACCAGACCAAATCAAAATGGCAGCCAGTCTCCCCCACCTGAAAAAAAAAACCAAACATGTGGCCACAGGCCAGAGATCAGATGGCCACCCTTCCACATGGTGTGCCTCCCTCACACCTGGAAAACCTGGCTGGAACAGTTGCAGAGTCAGTACTGGCAGGGGCAGTGGTTAGCTGGGTTTTGATACTGGAAGACACTTGTGTGGTGCTGGAGTGAGGCTGTTGTACTGGTACAGGCAGTCAGAGCAGGACCTGAGGACCTACCAGGTGACTGGAGTGATCTACAAGGCATCCATTGGATCCAACGATGAGACCGTATTGTTGTAATTTCTGTGTTCATTGGTCCAAGTGGTGGTTGCAGTCCAGCTCCACCAGAGTGGTGGTGAAAGTCTCAGATGCCAAGGGAAGCCTCAAAACTCAGAGTTATATGCACTCAGGTTTAGGTGGGAACACCTCCGGTATCTCCTCTGGGGTGGAGACTTTTACACTGGATGATGTAATACTGTGAGTCATAGGTTATTTCAGGAGTATTTGACACCTTCTAAGATGTTGCAGCCGTCTCTTACATCAAGGCAGCTGAATCCATTATGGCCCATTATGGCTCATCAACAAGAGATTATTAACTTCAGGCTAGGTGTGAGCATTCTGGGGAGTTATCAGAGTTGAGTCACCTGTGGAAAGAAAAGAAACACTATCTCACCTTGCAGGATTTGCCTCTGTACTTTTCTTGTTTAACCAGCTTGCAGCCTGAGGCGTTGGGTGTGCACACCTTCAGCACCTGGCCTGAGTGACTTCTCTACATATTGTTAGCAAAGCACACTGCTGATTAAAGCATTAGCACCAATAGTCCAGTCTCTTACAGTACCTGAGTGGTCACTGCAGATAGTTAAATGTTTGAGTCATTAACCACTAGCAGTTCAGTCTCTTTAAAGAAGGCAAAACACTAAAAAGGCCAAAGTCATATTTGGAGGAAAGAAAATGTGGGTACTAGAATTTTTGTGTAACCCAGGACATATCTCTATTTAGATTCCACTTATTAGTCTAAGGTGAAAAAGGGACTTAATTTATGAAATTGTACTTTTATAGTTGTAATAGAAGAGATTGGAATATGAGTAATTTTACCTTCAGGATAAAAACAAAAGGATTTTTTTTTTTCATTAGAATAACCAACCTTCTGATGTGTTAAAACCAGAACATGTTTTGACTAAGGTGCTGAGATAACTTGGGATAACTGATAAGATAGTTAAAAGAGTTAAGTTGTTTATCCTGATGTTTGCTGAAAGGCCAGGAGAGGTAATGAAACAGAGATTGGGGGAGTTTGCTTAAGTTAGCCACATGAATTAAACATTTGCCGTGATACAAAGAGCTAAGAAAATGTAAATTTCTGGAAGCCACCTACTGATAAAGGACAATACCGAGAGGGGAGATGCAAGATGCAAGAGACAGATAAAGAAGTCTCCTGTCTCCAAACTGGTAGAATCAACAAAACTCACTCAAGATAACACCAAACAACCAGAGCTTACGAGCAGAGGAGAAAAGTTCAAAAGTGCAACTTGAGAAGAACTGGCCTTTGAACACGGAAAGCAGCCTTTCTGGGACCACCAAAGCAAAGGACGCATGCTCAGAAGGGCGTGAACCTAATTAACATACAAGGCAAGAACAGGCAGGACTAAGAGTTGAATATGCATGAAAGAATTATGTAACCCAATACATATGGAACACCTTTGTAAATAAAAATGTGGTTCAGCCTGGAAGAAGTTACACAAGTCTTTGGAGAAATATCTCCCTTGTGTCCAGCGCTGTTTACATACCCACTTCATAATAATCAAAAGCTATGGAGTTTTCTTTATTCCGTATCGTTTCAGTAACCTGAAGACCCATAATAGCAGTGGAATCTAAATGTAAACCAAACAGTGGTTAGCTAACAGAATAGGGTATCCTCATGTGTACTACAGGACTCAGATGAGGTATTAACTGCTACACTGATTAAATAACTTATGGATAACTTATATGATACATTGTAACCAAGAATGTTGTGCTATATATTTCTGATTTCTTATTCAGAGATAAAACTTATTGTTCTAACAAAGAAGTAGCTCCTTCCTGAGGATTTAAGTATAAAATCACAACTACTTTACATCTACTGTAAATTTTTATCCCTTGGCACATAGTCTTTTTATTTGAGTTGTACTGGAAAAAGAAAAAGAAATTGTCACCCAAGAGTTGATTTCCAGGTATCATATATTTATTTCACCTACTACCTAATTATCAGGAACATTTTTTTTTCCCCAAACAAGGTTTCTAGCTAAGAAAGTGTACTCTAATACTAATATATAATACCAGCTTTTGTGTAGGCTATTAGGGTATTGTTTGAAATTACTTTAAAAACAGTTACCCTCACAAAGCCTGATGTTGTTCTAAGAGAATAAACATGATCCTCAATTTACCTATAGCATTTTAATATCAATCAACATAAAGAAATGAAAGCACTTCATGCCCTTCTCGATGTAAAGCAGGGAAGAAGCTTATCTTTTTTACAGTATAGTTATTGGATAATGAAGAGATCAATTGGTCAATGAGAATTCAGGAAAAATTCACAGGAAGCCATGCTTTATGTAGACACATAGCTTACCAAATTATCATAAACTATGAGAACAATGTGTTCAAGGCCAGGGTGGATGGTGCTTTGAGCAACCTGATCTAGTAGGTGGCATACCTGCCCATGGCAGGACTGTGGAAGAAGTTGATCTTTAAGGTCTCTTTCAACCTAAACCATTCTATGTGTCTATGATAAAAAATAGACTGAGTAATTTTGAGTCAATTCCTGAACTGTGATTCAAGTGTTGGTGTTCAGCCAGGTTAAAGGACAGACAACTAGGCTATTTAGTTTCAACCCCATGTTTTGTATAGACTATATATATATATATATATATAGATATATATAGATATATATATANGCCAGGTTAAAGGACAGACAACTAGGCTGTTTAGTTTCAACCCCACGTTTTGTATAGACTATATATATATATATATATATATAAAAGATACTAAGGGAAAATTTAATTGCAAGAGCTCATCACATAAATAGGTGATTTCATGGCCAGTACACTGGGTTATATTTGTTTCTCTTTTGACTATCCATATCTACAGTTAAATATGTCTTTTATCAAAGGAAATGGTAGATCATAGATGTTCAGGTTTTTCTAATAACTTGAGAGCCAACAGTTGTTACTGAAGAGCAAAGAATAAATTAGCCCTGTATAGAAGTATGTCAACAAGCAAAGAGAGATACCTCTGGCCATCCCAGCCCTAGGCAGCTGGTTGGTAGTTGTAAAAGTGTGTGAAGAAAGGACCTGTATCTTTGACACTGGGTGAGTTAGGAATACACTACATAACAGAAAAATGAGAAAAGCTTTTTAACAGAGAAGAATTCTGTTCCCTTTGCATTGTCTCTGTTAATCGAGGGAGAGAGTGATAACATCACAACTGTTAGGTTAAGATGTGCTTAACCTGAATGATGTAGTTTCATAGGCCATTTGGGAACTGGGGTGGTGCATTACATACTTGTGAGTTCACTGGGACCCCAATAATTTTTTACTGTAGCAATGCCAAAAGAGAAATAAATCTATGTTTATTCAGAGAAATTAGGTTCTCCAAATGCACCATGGAATATATGACAGCAGAGAAATAAATATTTAAATTACATCATCTATGTTGTAAAAGAAGAAGTGCCTGGAGTGATTCTCTGGCACTCTCTCAAAGATGATACCTTTAAAATATGACAAATATATTGCCCTCTTAGGTCAAGAAAGTTGTAAATTAGAAAGGGATGACAAGCTGCTGCTTAAGGTTTGCTTTATAAAAGTGTTGTTTCAAAGGTTAATGATCAAGAGTACTACTGCTACCTTTACCTCCTGGGGTTTTGTGGTAAGTTCAGAGCTAATGGCCAAAACTAGAATCCTTGCAAAACAGAAGTGGTAACTGGCTTCCATAGTCACAGTCCAGTCTGAGGCAAAGTGGTCTGGATTTTAAATAGTTAAAAATCCTACCATGTCTTTTTTACTACCTATTTCATGGCCTTTTTTTTTCTTTGATAAAATATCTGTAAAAGTTCCAGAGCATGAATAGTGATCATAATTATTTTTGTTCAGTCACAGAGTTCTTAATCTCTAGATGCTTGTGGAGAGCATGGTACAGTAAATGCATCTAATCAGCTGCCAATTATCTAAATAGCAAATGTAAAAAAGATATTTAGAAAATGTAGGGGTGGGTGTCATTTTCTTATCAGCATTTATTTTTTGAAGGAAGTCAAGTTGCTCCAGTTTCTTGGAATAATAAATGTCCTTGTAATTAAATTATTAATTTCAGAGAAGAGCAGGGCAAAGGTGGACAGAAAGGAGCTGGTGTATCACTGTGAACAAGGATTTCCCTTACCTTAGGTCATCTGAAAACTGTGGAGCTGCCCCAGCGGTAGCAATGGAGAAAAGCAATGCTCATCAGCACTTCAGATCCTCCCACTCTCAGCTAAACAGACAAAACAAGTTTTGGAGGCACTTGAGTGTCTCCTCTGACTTGAGAAAGCCCAGACATCTAACTTTGACTAGAAACAACCTTTTAGAGAGCTTGCTTAAATGAGGAAGGAGCTCACTCATATCTTTTGACAATTCGAGATGTGTGTGTATATCTCTATATATCTCTATATATCTCTATTTATCTCTAGCTATCTATCTATCTCCCATTTATATATATGTCTATAGCTTTCTATTCTCTAGGGTTGTGTAGCTATTTGGTGCTCTCCTTGCCTACCTATATCTGATGTATACAGAAAACTAGAATTTTGCACTTATATGTAGGTAGTTAGAAAGCCATTAAATATTACCAAGTCAATATAGAACAGCTGAATTAGCACAGCCAAGAAGATTTAGACCTTTCTTTGTAGTGTATACAAACTCCAATGTCCTTACCACAACTGGGAAGAACAAGAAAAAAAAGAAAAACCCTTGAAAAGCTTAAATATACAGCTCTCTAGATTGTTTCTTATATGGAAAAGTATCCGTGAAACAAATGAAGTCAAAAGCAATTTTGACACATTTTAGAAGGACTGTGGAAACCATCTTAAAAGCCTGAAGAAGTCAGTAGATATGACTCAGATTATTGTAACCTTATATTATTATAATGTTAAATCAATATTTAATATCCATGCATTGATGTTCTTTAAGTAACATCCGTAGGGGATTTATCTTCTTTTCATTTCATGCTCTAGTAGAACTTAAAGGCTTGAACAGTACAGGACTCATTATATGGGTATTTATAAGCTACTTATAAAGGTGTAGAAGGACTATCATTTTCCAATACATTTTCTTAGACATTTTTCTGTGTTTTATCCTGAAACTGTTCTGTCTCTTGTTAGCAGAAAGTGTCTGGAAACACATTTATAACAAAATTTCTCTAGTTCAATTGTTAAATCCCTTGCAATAGCTTCTTTTGTTTTCTTCTCCTGCTCTCCTGGTTTCCAGAGACTGAGAAGTAGTCTTCTATTGCAAAAAAAATCATGATTTGTAGAGACTTTCAGATAAAATGTAAATAATTGCAGTCAATACTTTATGTGCCTAAGCACTTAAATCGGACTGTTGCCTTTTTTGGTTGGTTGGTTTGGGGTTTTTTCCTAAATAAATGAAGTTCCAAAATTACTAGGTGAGGGCTTCAAAGTTCCCACATCAAAGCTGTGAGGGTTTTCCTACAATTTTGCAATAGAAGGGGTATTTACAGCTCTTTATATGTTTTAAAATTGCCGTGGACATACCAAACCAGATAGGAAACTTCCCACACAATTAAGGAAAATAAGAAAAGCATGAACCACTCCCTAGGAAAGAGAATAATATGATCTGAATAATTGAGGTGTTCAGTACTGCCAGTGTTTTCCTGTGGGAAGGTACTGCTTCTCTGTGAACAGACTTTGACTATGTAGTGCACAGTGGTGAGGCTACTGCCCTCCTTGTATCTGAGAAATGAGTAATTGGTGTGCCTGTCTTCCCTAAGGATGTTTCTCTTCTTGTAACTTGCCCTTCTCCTGGGTCTGGGCTGAAGTTAGATGTTTGTGCATGAAAATGGTGGAATGTGT
Source organism: Calyptomena viridis (assembly GCA_013390005.1). Classification (NCBI taxonomy): domain Eukaryota; kingdom Metazoa; phylum Chordata; class Aves; order Passeriformes; family Eurylaimidae; genus Calyptomena; species Calyptomena viridis. The sequence continues at coordinate 205,825 of WEIV01022215.1, forward strand.
TCTTTGACTAAGTTTTGTCTTAACAAGTGACTTGCATCACTTTTCTCTCTTTGTTCCTCCTCAGTTAAACACAATTTGCCCGCTGTGCTGACCTGAAGGTGCTGTTTTCCAGCTCTAAGAGAAACAAAACTGTTGAGTTTCTGTGGTGCATGGTGTTGGAGGCCATGCAATTTTATTTTCATTCCCTGGCATGATTTGTCTTAGGAGCCTTTTTTTGGTGGTTGGAACTCTTCATTCTCCTTCCCAGTACAAGTGTGCACCTACCCTCATGCAGCTTTTCATCCACACGCACATGCCCACAGTGGAGCCATGAACACAGAGAAGCAGTGGGATGTTCCACAGGCACAAATTACACTTGCAGACAATTATTTCCTGAATTTTATCCTCTGGCCACTGTTAAGATCAAAATCTTTTTATTATTATTTCAAAACAGCAGCTATCCCAGGAGCGAGTGTGCTAAAAGTTTCACACTCCTGATTAAAAGCAAGGGTACATTTCTTTGCAATCAAAATAGGTGAGTAATACAGGAAAAGGAATTAAGTTCTATAATCTCTTTTTTCTGGTTTCCCAAGTCAAGTTTTTGTTACCATCTGAGCTCTAGACTTTTTCTGATTTGCAGAGGCAAAAATGCAAAGTTTTAGTCACTTCTTATATCCCTGAAAGGAAGAACTGTCAGTTCCACAGGAGTGACTGGAGCTGCTAAGGAGGCCTCTGGCTGCCCCAGCTGGAAAGAACCACGTCGCAGCTGCTGGGAGGTGACAGGTTTCTTCCTGCTGAAATTCACCCTCATCAGAAGGCTGTCACATCACCAGATTTTAAGCTTTATGCAGCCCATATTTCCTTGGACAGTGTTTCCTAGGATAACCTTGATGGCTGGCTGACCATCTCCTGTGGTTTCAGAAAGTCTTATGCAACACATATACTGTGCCTTGTAGAAGAACAACTCTTTTTCTTTCGGTCATTAAATATAAAAACACTGCTGAGATGTGATGGTGATAAAAGCCTTTAGAAAAAACAACACATTCTCCCTGGTGACATTTTGGGGTGATTTTTCTGTTATCTTTACTGCGCTAATCCCTATCCAAATCATTTTATCTGGCTTCTTCCAACTTATTTAATCAGAAATGAGCATAAAATAATTATGACAAATGCTGCAATCAGTTGTTATGGGGAATAACAATTTTTGAATTTTAAGCAAAATGGAATGTTTTACATGCTAAAGAAGAGTGACATTCAACTCTTTGTCCTCTACACAAATATAAAAACACCATGAAGAATATTTTTATACCACTATGAGTAAAAATACATACATTAATTTTACATGAGGAAAGAAAATTCTTAAGTGTAAGCCCAAAATAAGAAAACCCACCTGTCATAGGGAGGTCAAATGAGATTGGATATGAGGAAGACAGACACAACTGTGAAAGCATGTAATTTCTCTTTTGTGTTACATATAGGTAGGTGAAATTGTTTCACCTTACTATGGCAATTGTGTCTGGTACTGAACTTCTCTTTATATCTGTAAAGGTAGTCTCTGAATGTTACTAGCACCTTTCCTTCTCTTTTATTTAAAAAAGAAAAGACCTGGGCAACTATGTTTGCATTTCTCTTTGGAGAATATCCATGCTCAGGGGTGTTGGGCAGAGCAGTCGCTGTGCTCCCACCACATCAAGGCCTTTGGACATCCTTGCAGTAGAAATCACCTCATGCTGCTTTCTGCCAGGCTGATGCTAGCAGTTTTGGATAACATTTTTCCTATTTGACATGGTTGCATATGTGTGTGGACAGAGCAGCAGGATCAGCACAGACATCTTGGCTGAGTGATGGCCAGAGAAGAGCCAGACACGAATGCTTGTTTCCCTCTGGAGGGCTTACACTTGACCCTGAACATCGCAGGGATCAGAGTCACTACCACCAAGCCTCATAGAAAGGAAAATGAGTGCGTGAAGCTGTAGGAGCACACTTTGGTAAAAGTGTGTCCTGCAGATATCCAACTGGAAGCAATTGGAGAGAGAGACAGAGGATAGGGACAGGAAAAAAAAATAGTGCATTTTTTAAACAGTGTGGGAGAGAGTTAAGATGCATAGCAACATGTTAATACCACTCCAGCCCACAGCTGCTCTCTTTTTCCCGTACTTCCTTAATCTTAGCCTTTTTATTTTTTTTAAATTTTATTATAATATTACTTATTTGAGGGCTAAATTCACTTCCCTTCCCATTATTTTACATTTCACAACAGCCTGGTTTAAGCAAAGCCTGTGTAAGTTGGAGACAGGCAGAAAGGAATCACTTTTTCTTTCAGACAGTTCTATTCCAGAAGGTATTTCCCCCTCTCATTCTTTCACCAGATACCTGTTTGGGACACACCCTCTGCCATGTGCAGACCCCCATGTCCCAGTTTGGTGCCCTGCTGCAATGGCTCTCTGGGACTGTGCCTTGAAGATTCCCCAAGTACTCTGCATCCTGTAAGATTACTCACTCTCAACTCACATTTCTTTTGGGAAGCTTGACCTCCCATTTTTCCTTCCACTAATTAACATCAGAAATATTTTATTGTCATGCTGTCTTTATCCCAGTGCTCCTCTAATTACCTTGCCAAGTTATTCAGTGTGTATTTGAGGCTATTCAGTATTAATGAGCCTGTCATTCACTATCTTCAAAGATTCATAAGCTTCAGAGAAGCCAGAGATGGAAAGGTCCTATTAGATGTGGTTAGTTCCTGTCTCTGAAAGCAAGAGTCCTTCAGGCTTAGTTTAACCACTTGTTAAATTGGCAATGTTTCCTTTGGGCTTTGAAGGTGGCATTTGTGTTTTATTCAGCTGAGCAGTTTGACCAAGGCAAACTTTGCATATTAAAATGGAAAACTACCACCATGTGTCAAAGGCACATGGAAAGATGATGCCTGATTTTCAATTACACCGCTATGCGTTCTAGTCTTATCTTCACAGCATATCTATGCTGAAACTGCATTTTATGTAAGTAAAATCCTTTCTGATGCTGCTAAGGTAGGGACAGTACAGAAACCAATGAATCCTCTAAAATGAATGGTTTGGAAATCAGCCACACTGGACCTAGGATATTACACTTGGCCTTTTACCAGAACCTGAGCTACCTTTTCAATTTAGATGTATTTCATGCATATCTCCTGGATTCATCCTGTATGGTTGCTGCTGCAAACTTTCATTGAGCCACAGCTCCTCAGAGCTACATTTTGCTGGTCCAACAAACCTTTCCTGTTTTATTTATTTTACTGCTTCAGAGGCTCTAGCCACTCGAATGGCAGCCGGACAGTTTCTGTGCACTGATGTCTCTGCTGCAGAAGGGGTGTCTTTCTCTGGCCGCTCCATCCAACTGCAGTGCAGAGATCCAGCCTTTTATTCAGGGAACTGATCTCACTGTCTGCTAAGTATGTGGCTCCACTGGCTGAGATGGTTTGACAGGGCTGAAATTTTATAATCAGAGCTAAAATTTGGCACTAGTACATAATGACAAAGGCCTGTTTTCACGGGGACTCATGTAGCAGTTGATTTGGCTGCATAGATATTTCTAACAAATTGCAAGCATCCATTTGCTTGTCTCATCTCCTTCTGTCTCTGCTTCAGCACCATATTCATGACAAATGAGAAAAGCAGTGGCAAGGTCTTTAGAGAGATTTATGTGAGTGTTTTTTATTTGAAAGCTGTTTAGGGTCTCTCACACGATTGGGGCAAAAGCTGCAAATCTTTGGGGAGTCTAGTAATGTTCTCGGCTCCAGCCCCCTTCACCAGGCAGAGAAGTTGTGAGGAGCGGGGCCCTTGGCTTGCCATGGAGGCCTTGTTGCTTATGTTGCATTGCCTTATGTGACACTAGTGTCCATTAAGGTTTCCAAGGGGCTGTACCAAAAAGCCCTTCAAGATTTTTCAGCTTGTCAGTGAAGTTATTAAACACAGCTCATCCTGAAGTGGTTGCAATGCTACCAGAGAGCCCTGCTAGTGAAACACTACTTTTTCTCATCCAGCCCACCCAGACCCACCTGCACTGTTTCCATAGAGCTGTTTGGCTGCCAAGTCCTTTGAACTGCAGTTCTCACAGAGATTTGGAGGATGCAGAGTTGAAAGATGTCTTAGTGGACAGGATCCTCCCAGCTTGTAAGGCTCCTGACAGCTCTCAGCTTCCAAGGAGCAGTGCAAGCCCATGACTTTCCACAAGCCCGCACCAGGCAGAGATCAACTTCTCTTCCTTTTGGCAATGACCTCTCATACCTACACACCCACCCTCTCTGCAGAACAAAGAATCCAAATTAATTTGATCTTTCCTCACAAGCCATACCTTCCCCCTTTGTCCAACCATTTCATTTGCTCTTTGCAGAACCAAAAATGGATCACAGAAATCCAGAACTGACCATACAACAGCTGAGAGAAGCAGACAACTCCTTGTCTTGTTGGTAGGCTATCTTCCTGTTGAGGACTGATGTTTCCTTGCTTTACTTTTCAAAACCATACAATTCCCGGCTCATATTCAGGAGTGACTATAACTCAATCTGTCTTCTACCAAATAGTCTTGGGACATTTATTCCTAAGTAATCTCAGCAAACTCGTGAGAGTTGATGCATTTGGTTTTCTTCTAAGTGCTTCCAAAAAGCTTATTTCTTGCAGGATCTTTCTGAGACCTAATGGCAGTGATTTGCCTGGCTCTTCCTTGTACTCTCAAACAGGTTCAGCAGTATCCCTGCCTTTCCCAGCCTTCTAGGAGCTCACACAGCTCTGCCCTTGCTGCAGCTGTGATACACCTTGAGGTTCATCTTGTCCCTTTGTCATGGGTATGAAATGATTAGTCAATTGATTGCAATTAACCATTTTACTAAGGGAAGCAAAAAAATCATTTAACACAGTTGCAAGCAAAAGGCATTAAGCATAGTCAGTTAATAGCTTTCCCCCTCTACTGATAAGGGATTATACATTATCTGTTTGTCTCCTTATTACTGGTGTTCCTACAGAAGCTAACAAGAAATCATGCTTTGACCAGAGACAGAGGTATCTCATTTCATGTCTCTCTTTTCCTGATTTCCCTGTTTTAGAGTTGCATTCAACCATCTTCTCTCACTTGTCTATGTGCTCCTCAAGCTTGAGTTAATGAAGCTCTGTAATCAGCCACACTCACCTCTTTCTAAACTTCACATACTTCCTCCTCTCTAGGACAGCTGGCAGTTTTGTTTTAAAGAGCATTTCCTTAAAGAAATGGCCATCTACTCCATTTCCAATTTAATTGCCTCCCATGAGATCTTACTATCAGTTGCCTGAGTCTATCAAAATCTTCCTCAAAGCCCATCCTAGCTTGCTGTTCTCCCTCCTGAAGTGAGGCATTTCCATCCTGGCATAGTCCCTTCCATCCTGTCCTCTCCTTGTCTGAAAAAAAGATGAAGGGAATCTCCCCTCTCATGACTAACTTTTGTATTAAAAATAAGTTCTGTATGTTCTATCTCTTGCTTGGAGACATTCTGTTCTTTACTCAGTCTCTTTGGGATTGATTACATTCTATTTTTCATAGCTTACAGCTCATGGCTTTTTGTCCTTGTGTACTGGCTTTAGCTGGGATGGAGTTATTTTTCTTCATAGATACTATGTTTTGAATTTGTTATGAACACAGTATTAAAGACATACCTACATTTCAGTTATTGCTGAGCAGTGTTTACACACCATAAAGGTCTCTTCTGCTTCCCACTCTTTCCTGCCAGTGAATGGGCCGAGGGCTCAAGAAGTTGAGCGGAAACAGCTGGGACAGCTGACCCCAACGGGTCAAAGGGTATGCTTACCATATGGTGTCATGCTCAGCAATGAAACAGGGCAAGGGGAGAAGGTGAACTAGGAGGAAGGTTGCCATTTCTTGGGATCTAGCTGAGCATCAGTTGGTTGGAGGTGAACAACTGGGATTTTAAAATTTTATTTTGGTGAGTGTGTTGTTTCAGTTTTTTGGCTTGTTTGGGTTTTAGCTATTAAACCATCTTTATCTTGAACTAAGATTTTTCACGCTCTTGGTGTTCTAATTCATTCCCCCATCTCACTGGAGTGGGGAGTGAGTAAGTAGCTGTGTGGTATTTAGCTGCCTGCCGGGGTTAAACCCCAATACCTTGCCAACCAAATTCTCATTCATCTCATGCCTTGCTGCTGAACCTTTAGTTTGCTCACGTGTCTAAGTCACACATGATTAGATGGAATTAGGCCTGAAAAATTCATGCTCAAGTAATGAAATTAATTGGAAGCAGCAGAATGACTGTGGTGGCAGTACTTGTTTAATGTATCATGAGCAAAGTCACAGACAGTCATGGCTTGTCTCCACAGATAGATACAGACAGGGCCTCATCTTTGCAATTTATGTGGCAGTGTTATTGAATCCCTAGAGCTGGATCACAACTTGGAAATGTGTGTATGAAGGGCTTTCAAGTCTTTCTGTACCATTTTCATGCCCTTACAGATGGGTGAGCTTCTGTGGCTATTGACCTTTAGATGCAAGGTGCAGCTGTCAAGGAAGAAGAGGAGAACAAGGTCTTTTTTTAATGTCTGCTGAAATTGTCCCAGCGTAACTGCAGTCTCTATGATGTCCAGGTGTAACTGCACTCTCTATAATCCCTCCTGGCAGACATGAGGGACAAGCTATTTCAGAGACACAAAAGAAAAACACTAACTTTAGGTGATGCCTTTGGCATGTCAGCAACCAGACTACCCCTCTTGCAGCAGAAAGGCTCAGCCATGTAGATCCTCCCCCAAAAGCAAATCCAAGCTTCAGGCTTTTTCCACTGAGTCTCAGTAGGTGTTAGCTGGCCAGATGTTATCAACTATCTGTTCAATGGCTCATAGTAGAGCTGTCCTGATTCACAGATATCCTCGGTCAACAGAGGAGCAAGGTCTTCTCTGGATCATCTATGTTTTTTTCCTAGATGTGTAGCAAGTACAACAGTCATCTGGGCTATGGCATTCTTCTTGTGATAGCAAAAAATTTGATGCAGGGCCAGCAGGATACAGTCAGTCAGCAGTAAACCCAAAAAGTGACAAGAGCAAAGGCACAGACCAATATTAGAAAAGCAAATGACATCTTGACTTGTTTGTCTTGCACTCAGGTTGTTAGTTTATTTAAAGAATTACTTGTCCCTATGGGTTTTTTTGCTGTTGTTGTTTTTGTATTTCAGGTTGGTTTTTTTTTTGTTGCAGGTACGGGAGGATAAGAGAGAGATACGAAGCAACAAGGTGATTGCAATTCATAAAAAGGGATCTTCATATTATCCTGACCATTAAATCTTACCAACAGGCCCTAGAACTACTCAGAGATTATAGCAACTCTGATAACCTTTCTAATTAAGTATCCCAGCAGTAAGAACATCAAAAGCTAAATTTTATAAATATGAACTGAAAAAGAGAATCTCTGAGAGCTCTTCAAACTGTTTTTACATACTACATTCAGAGAAACCTTGTGGGGATGTTGGGATGAGCTCTGGTTTTGCTTCTCTATTGATGTAAGCCTAGTGCACTGCTAAAGTTGTGTTTCAGTTTCAGCATTACCTGCAACAGTATTGTTTCAGCTCACTGGATTCCAGCTCCCACATGAATATCTGAAAGATGAATGACTGAGCCATTAGAAAGGAATAAACTCACTTCTAGTAATTCTACACACCACTGTAAAACAATCCCTACCAGTGCATTAGCTCTGGCTGCACAAGGGGGCTCTAGGGAAGGGATATGGGAGCTGTGGCTGAAGTTTTTTTTGCTGCTTGCTTCCCGCTCTACCACAGACTCCTTGTGTCATCTCTGACAGGTTACTTAAGCTCTTTGTGCTTCAGTTCTCTGATGGAAATGCAGTTAATGTGATTTCTCTGAATTGCAGAAGGGAGTTTTGTGGCTAATTAAATGGAGGGATGTGAGAGGCTCTCACATATAGTAATACCAAGGTCATCATTAGTATCTTTCAGAGAACAACTGATGTAGCAAATATGATGAACAATAACTCCTGCAAACAATGAAATACTGAGTCTCTTTGCATTTAGGCCACCATCTACCAATTGTTCTTCCTGTGCTGTCAAGCTTCCCGGCCCAAGTCTTATCCTTTTATAGTACATGAGCAGATAACATTATTGCCATGTTGAAGAAATCTTATGCATTTGAAAAGAAAAGGCCACTGGGAGTGTTTCCTTCACAGTTTCATTTACCACTTCCATCATCCCCTTGACTTTAGAGTGAACCAACAGTATCTAAGTGGTAAATTCATAAATTCACAGAGAACTACTTATCTGGTCCATGTTATGATGGTGCTACAGAATTTAGAAACTATTCATTAATTATTTATTAATACTCTTAACACATTTAAATTTCCATTGATTCCTGCTCTGCAACCATACTTTTTTTACTTTCCTGCACTTCTAACAAATCTATGAAAGTAAGTTCTGTTGTTGCTGCTATCAGCTGGGATTTGATGAACTGCTATATTCTCCTGAGTATTTGAAATGTGACTGGATGGAATTGGAAAGAATTTAATCCTTTTGGGAACGGATATACTTGCTACAGCATTGCCTGTAGATTATCTAACACGGTTTTGGTTTTCTTTTACATTTATATTTACTCTTCCATAGCTAAATAAAATGTCTCCAAAGCCTTTTAGATACTGGCCAGCCTCCCAGTACCCCATTTCCTCCAGAAGCGAGTACACTTCTAAATACCTCTTCGTAGGAGAAGGAGAAGAACATATTAACAGGAGTAGTAAGAAAAGGCAATGGGAGGTAAGAGAGAAGAGTAGGAGAACATGAGGCAAGAGGAAGAAGAAGAGTAGGAGAAGAAGTTTGAAGAAAATGAGGAGGAATTGGATGAGAAGATGATGGGAAAAGAGGGGCAGTGGTAAGAACACAGGCAGATGAAAGATAAGAAAAAGAATTAACAAAATCAGGAGGAATTGTTTAGCAAAAAAATGGAAGAAAAATTCTGCAATAAAAAGAAGAAAAAGAAGTATGAGAAGGAACAAGAGGAAGAAGAAAAGGAAGACTGGGAGAAGTAACTCGACTCAGTGATCTTAAGGGTCTTTTCCAACCTAAATGATTCTATGACTTTTAACTGATGATGAAACTTTAGGTGCTGTCCCTGTCCCTGCTTGCATTCCCATGCTGCAACATCCCTGTTTTCACTCTCACTAAGTGAAATTCTGCAGATCAGGAATGAAAGCTTTGGTATCAATGCTGCAGGTATCAGAGAGCACCGCAGTAGCCAGGCCATTGGCACACTGCTGGCACTGCAAGGATTGCTTCACATTAGCTGCAGAAGCAGAAGTTTGCAAAATGAATTGCTGTATCAACAGCTTCAAAGTTTGGGTCTTAGAAAGACTGAACACTTGCAAGACTGCTTTAAAGGACCTAGAAATTCTGGAACAGATTCTGGGCCGAGATCTCCTGGATGCCAGTCTCTTCTCTTCAGTTTTCAAACCCTCCCCTCACGTGGTTCATCATTCCCATCTGGCTTCACCAGCCTCCTTTTTCCTTGGCAAGCATGGATCTGTATTTCTGACTTGGTGTATCTGGCCCAAAAGTCGAACTAGGATTAGCATTTGGATTCAAGATTGTCTCAAACAGTTTGCAGGATTCATCTTTGCAGTTTGGATTCAAACCCATGTACAAAGTGAGTTGTATTTTTGTTGGAGTGGGTTTGTTGGGGTTGTGTTTTTAGCTTGCGTTTGTGTGTTTATTTTTTCAATAAATTGTTCATATCAGGTATAATTTCCAACTGATAGTTCGAAAGACGTGACCTTGCACATTGGCATGCATTTCTCAGAGGATGCCCAAAGAGCTGAGTAAAGGCCTTTGAAGAACTTTTCCCAAGAAAACGCAACAGAATTTTTCATATTTCCAACTTTAGCATTCTGTAAAATTAATGTGTGGAATTCATAGAAACAGGAGATAAAACAGGCCAAGGTGTCATCTATGTGGACTGTAAGAACATCTGTAGTTATAAATAGACAGTCCTCCACAGAATGATCCTTAACAATGTTTTCTATAATTCAGTTACTGGTTGAGAGGTGTAGAGGAGAAGCTTCCCATGGGGTAGAAGAAATCCCAGTTGTGGCACCAGTATCTGAAGCACCTGGTACACGGCTCTGTGAGCTAGCAGCTACTGGATTAAATGGACCACTTGGGAAAATTTTGAGTTTGCAATATTATGTCCAGCTGAAATTATCTTGCAAGCGCAGGTGAGATACCTTCAGTTTTCCTTACCATCGCGGCTGTTATCAAAGGCGAGGATTAGGCAGATTTATGCCAAAGTGATGTGAAAAGAGACTATTCCACTCCCTCTTCCTTCCCCTACAGGCAAAACCAGGGATTACTTAAGAAGTTGCTCTTCCATTGTTGTACTATTTTCACATCTGCCCTCTCTGCCTTCCTTATAGGAGAAACAGACCTCTCTTGCAGCTTTGTAAAGCATTGATCGTATAAGTGAATGAAATAAAAAAATGGATGTCAGAAGTTAGATCCTTGAACAGGCAATCTGCATTACAAGGATCTGAGCACTTAATGTTTCTCTTGCCTTCAGAAGCACTCAAAACCTTTCAAACTTGAATTGTTCAGTGAGATGTTTAATGTTGACCTGGTAAGGTTACAATAGGCACTTTAGTAACCTTGGTTGTCTTTCAACTGATACTCAGCAAATGACTACCAACAAAATTAATTTGCATTGTCAGCAATAAGATAACACAAAGCATTACATGTACCAAAGTAGAATTGCACCCAGTATGTTAAGATAGCACACAGGGTACACACAGTCCTTCCTTATTCCAGTAGCACCTCTATTAATTCTGACTTGTATCTCAGCCAAGAACTGATGGAATAACAGACAGTTTTTGTTTTGTTAACTTGTTCTGAAGGACTTTGCAAGAACTGACCTTTTGCTGCTGGAATTTTACCTTCAAGATGTAGACTTATCATGAGGCTGTCTATTGTCCAATACAGTCTGAGTCAAGATACTTATAAAAAAAAATCCTTCTGCAAAAAAACCCTATACAGTAAATTGATGAAAAATAAAACTTCCAAAGCTCAGATTTGGAAGACTGACAAAGTCACACAACACTGTTATCTGAGCTTTTAAATGTTTTTGGCTGTGCAATGCTCACTGGAAGCAGAAGGCTGCCATGATGGAGGAGTCCCATATTTCCTCTCACAGAACAGAATTATCTGACACATCAGAGCATCTATAGTTTGAAAAAGTTGCATTAAAAGAAGATTGGTGCAGATCATAAAATGAAAGCACCTTAAATGTTGTTCTAGGGAAGTCTTAATGGCCTTTCCATGCAAATATATAACCAGCCATTTGTAAACACAGCATCTCTCAGGCACTTTTCATTGGGATTCTGAATCTCAATTCAGTAAAACTAAGTATTATAGCAAAATGAAATGCAGAAAGAAGCTTAATATTTACAGCTTGATTTTCCAAAAATTGCAAGCCTAGGAGCAAGGTTTGGTTATTGGAATAACATGGCCTTATTTCCAGGACTGCTGCTGAAGTACAGCTTCTTCTGATTCCCGTGCCCTGAACATCTGCAAATCTGATGTTTTGGTGTCTCAGAATGGGTTTAGTACCTGCTTTAAGATGAAGTCTTCAATTCTCCTAAAGGCAAAATAGGGCAGAGCTAAAACAAATGCTGACTTCCTTTTCTCATCAAATGTATGGAGGCAGGCTAGTCCTCCTCATGCCAGGCTGGACTGCTGGAGAGCTGCTACTGGAAGAAGTTCTTGTGTTGTGAGACATCACATACCACATTCTAGAATTCCTAAATACCAAGAGAAAAACACACGTGGGAGCCAAAGGGCATGGTCACTGATTCATCCATCTGACGTAACTCTCGCAGAAGGAAGAGGGCAAAAGGAAATCTCCTGCTGTGGTTCCCTGTGTCATGGTAGTTGCCTCCTTGCAGGATGAGTGACAGATAGTTCCATAAACTCTGTGGATCACCAGGAGCTCTTATGAGACCTGAAAATCTAGAGAGACAGTAATTACATTAACACTGCTAATGAGAACAAACCAGGAACAAAGCACCCCTCAGTTGGCCATGGTGCTTAACTAACAGTTAATTTCCTGTTGGGCTTTGGGCTGCTTCACCCAGTCTTCTTCTGAGCAAGATAGAAGTATACTTCACTCCAGAAAGAGCTCTCCAAAGACGTTACAAATGAGACTGTAGCAGGTTTGGCTTTTTATGCCCCACACAGTCCTCTGACGTTATCTCAATTGCCTATACACACTCAAGCACTCTCATGTCCTCCTGCCCCATGCTAAGGTATTCAGCACATGTCCTCAGTTTCAGGCTATGGAAACAGTATTCTGGTGACCTGTGACACTAATATAAGGTACTCTGAAATGGAAAATCTATACAAAAGAGTGCAGGTTTCTATTAAAGCCACAAGGAATTACAATAGGAAAAACTCAAAGCCAAATGCTTGTAGATATAGTCAGCTCTGTTCTGCTTTGCTTTTCTATGTGGTGAGCCCTAAGCCACGTAGGTTAAGAGCCAGCTGATGCCCCTTGACCTCAAGATCATAAGTTTCCTCTCCGGCTCTCTTCCACTGGGTAGTGTAGACACAGATCATGGATCCTATAACCCACCCCAAAGGAGGCATCCTGCCACTTCCACCCACTTGCCATGGTTTCTGCAAGACTCTGCACTTAAAAATAGCAGGAATTTTCCTGCTTTCTGTGGACATACATGGAGCAAATAAGAGCTTTCCCTAGCTAAACTAAAAAACTGGAAGAGGTGGTAAATGACACCAGCCATCTTCCTCCTATGTGAAACCAAGAAGTTTTGTGAGCTGGAGTCCAGACTTCCAGTCTCTCATATGACACCAAAATTGCATCCTGTAGTAAATGCCAGTACAGAATTCTGATTTTACAAGAAGTTCTTAGATATCCATTACAAACTTGAAATGGGTAAAACCTCACTAACATTATGCCAGCAGTGTTGGAACACGATGGAGTTACAGGCAGAAATTGTGGAGTAGATATTACACTAAGGTTCACTATTTCTTTTACAAGACTCAGTTTTAGTGATGGTGAGGGAGTAGTGTTACTACAGAGAAGCCACCACATTCCTCACAACTCCTCCATATGTGCTCTCTTTCCTCCAGGAGACCACTGGACCTCATTCACTGAAAAGAGCTTTTGTCATTTTTATCCATACTTCCCCAGAAAAGTAAAGAAATGGAAAGTAGAACTTTTTCTTTGTTTTTCAAGAATTTTTGTTTTTCTTTTTTAACTGCGTATGGTATTTGTAAGTACATTGTACCAACAACATGGGAAAGACACCCACAGGGACAGGCACAACATGGGCAGTTGCAATGCAGACCTACCTCACTATCGAAACAGCTGTGACTGCTGGGTCACCCTTGGGCACATGTGCAAGCTCCCTGCACAAACTCCAGCTAAGCACTCACCTCTGTTCTGCCAGCCACAAACGTGGACATCACTGAAATATTTCTATGCTTAGCAGCTACCTCCCTTGAAGGCAGCTCAGGTGCTGGGAACAGTCTTGCTATGCCAGCAGCCCTGGGAAGAAATCATTCCTGTGCTCAACAGTTTGCTGATGCTCAAACAACTTCATTTCTGACTGCAGTATGTGCCACAAGACTCTAAATATGTTGCACAGTGCAGACATATATGATAGAGAACTGATGACAAAGCCTCTACAATGAGAATACCAGCAGATCTCACCTCAGCTACTGAAAGAGACAGAAGCAATCTTCAGCAAGTAGCAACCTGGACAGGGATTTAACCTTCATTATGATAAGTTCCGTATCTTCTCAGCAAGCCTCTGAATAATTTAGTGCCCTGGTTCTTTCTGTCATTTCACATAAGATATGCAGCTTTATGGAATACAGATATGAGAAAGTAAGTTTTCAGTTCGAAGATGCTATATTTCTTTTCTGAAATGAAAGTGAATGAGAAACAAGCAAGTATAGATGAAGAATCTGTTTTGAGTGAGGCATTTTATGTTGTATTTTTAGGCCTCCCACAGACAGCTGTATGTGACTCAGAAAGATGCCCAGATGTTCACTTTGTGGACAAAGTAAAGGATATAATAAAGATCGTGAGTGGTATGTTTTCCTTTGCAAACATGAGGTCTTTTGCTCTTTGGTAGCAAGTATTCATTCGTTTGAGGTTTAGTGTCCCTCAGATGCCAAAGAAAAAGGGAAAACAGTTCCCAAAGAGTGATTGTTTCTCTGTGAAGTACTTAGGGATGTATATCAGGATACTCGGAGGATTATTAACACAGAAAATTAGAAAGCAGAGTTTCAGGAGAAGTGAAGAACAACATTTCAATAGGGCCAGTGAACCAGACTGCCAGTGCACTCAGCAGAGGAACTGCCTGCTTATCAAAGCAGTCAGTCTCAGCAGCTATGTATTTTCCAGAAGCAATCAAGCAGTATCCAAAATGTCTCTTATTAGAAAAACAAATTTTGCTTTCTGAGCTGCAAGAATAACCTGCCTTTTGTCAATTGTAATGTTTATGACTTTATTTCCTCTCTGCTGATTGATAGAACCAAGAGAAGAGGGGAGAAGGAAGGTTAATTTTTAGCAATTAGAGACAAAGGATTGTGAGTCTAACTCCTAAAAACTGGGGGAAAAGAGATACAGAAACACTTCAGAGCACAGCGAGAAATCCATTAGACACAGATTTTGCTTAAGTCCTGTACTAGTTTGGCAAGTGTTCTTCCAGACAATAGCTTAAGGCCACAGCTATTCTGTATTCTGTCTGATTGGAACTGCTGCAGAAGAAAACCATGCTGGATTATACTCACCTTTCCTGAGAATAACTGAAGACGTGGGCAGAACTCAAAACCACACATAAATATACATGTGCATAAATATACACAGAAATTATGTATCTATGGCTGATTTTAAAAGCTTTTCTCCAGGAGCATGAAGATACATTCAATGAAAGACTCTTAAGACCTTATAAATCTCCTGGATTTGAAAACCTGACATTTTCACATCTCAGTGATCATAATACAATTTTCAATTCTGGATTTAATGAAAATATTCCCTCTGGTTCAATACACTGCCAGAAAACATGGATTTCATTCTGTGTCTTAACAATAGGAAGGAAGAGAAGAAATCTGTGAGACTTTCTGAAATGGCAAGTTGAAACTCATCCCAAATAGAAAGAGTTCAAGGTTCTTCTACCAGGCATCGGCCATCCGATAGTCTGTACAAAATGCAGATATGCTTGAAGTGGATGGGATTCTCCAGGTGCTTAGGAGCCTGCTGGCAGACATTTGCCTTGGCTTGAGGGTGCCATCATACTTTGTGAATAGAAACTCCCAAATTGTTGTAGCACAGCTGCAAATAATGCAATACCCAAGCCAGAGCCCTGTGGACACTTAAAAATATTTTCAGTCCTTCAGCAGAACTAGGTATTTAAATACCTTTAAAAGTAGCTGTGTGTCATTTACCACATTAAGCATGTGGCACCTCTCCTAACTTGGTCTCTGGTTTGCCTCCTTTGCATGGATCCACAGGAGAGGTGACTCCCACAGCTGAGGCTTATGTAGCCAGAGCCAGTCATAGAATCATAGAATAGTTTGGTCTGGAAGGGAGCTTTAAAGGTCATATAGTTCCAAATCTCCTGCAATGAGCAGGGCCATCTCAACTAGATCAGGTTGCTCAGAGGTCCATCTAACCCGACCTTGTATGTTTCCAGGGATGGAGCATTCCCCAACTCTGTGTGCAACTTGTTGCAGTGTTCCACCACCTTTCATGTGAAAAATTTCCTCCTCATATCTAGTCTAAGTCTACCGTCTTTTAGTTTACAACCATTACAATCAGTCCTGTTGCAACAGGCCCTACTGAGTTGTTTGTCCCCATCTTTCTCATACTGCTCTTTAGGTACTCGCTGCAATAAGGCCATCGCAGAGTAGTCTGTTCTCCAGGCTGAACAACCCCAGCTCTCCCAGCCTGGCTTCATACGAGAGGTGTGTTTTTGTGTCCCTCCTCTGGACACACTCCAATGTGTCCATGTCTTTCCTATGCTGAGGTCTCTAGAGCTCGACACAGTACTCCATGTGGGATCTCATGAGATCAGAGTAGATGGGGAGAATCACCTTCCTTGACTTGCTGGTCATGCCTCTTTTGATAAAGCCCAGGATATGTTTGGCATTCTTGCACACATTGCCAGGTCATGTCTAGTTTTTTATCCACCAGTACCCCCAAGTCCTTCTTGGAGGACTCCTTCTCAAACCATTCTGTATTGATACTGAGGGTTGCCCTGACCCTGGTGCAGCACTGTGCACTTGGCCTTGTTGAACTTCATGAGGTTCTCATGGGCCCACTTCTCGAGCTTGTCCAGGTCTCTCTGATGGCATCCCATCCTTCAGGTGTGTCAGCCACACCACTCAGCTTGGTGTCATCTGCAATCTTGCTGAGGATGCCCTCGATCCCACTGTCTATGTCATAGATTAAGACATTAAATAGTTCTGGTCCCAATGCAGATCCCAGAGGGACACCACTCATCTCTGATCTCATCCTGGATGTTGATAAGAAACCAGAAAACAGAGAATGTTTTTGCTTCTAAAACCGGAGGTAATCAGGCAGCTGGCGGTCACCAAGAACCTGGGGCCCCTATCAGTGTACAAGGCATAAAGTCCTTCCTCAGCTCCTTCACAGTACACCAGGGAGGACTTCAAGACTTTTCCCTTCAGCATTCTTTAAGTCTGACCATCTGCCCCACATATATAACAGGAAAACAGAGATTTACTGAAATGTTTGTTGAGCTCGGGCAAATCCCAGGTGGAGATGTGCCTTCACTGGAGCAATCCACCAGACTGATGAATCCTGAGACCTCACACTTATGCATGCTGTGTTCTGACCCACTAAACTCCTCCATAAATTTGCATTGCAAAAGTCATAGGACACTGAAGATCAGTATATTTTAAAACACAGGGTTCTAGTTTACTAACCAGTAAATCCTTAAACAAAAATTGTTGGGTTCTCTCCCAAACACATTTTATTTGGCTCATTTCTGCTTTTCCTGGAAATGTTCTTTGAATGACAACATGAAAGGCTGTATCCAGATCTCTATTAAAGATGCTGCTGTCAGAAGTGCAAGCATAAATCTACAGAAAAGACTCACTCAGGGTATCTGACACTGTTGAACAAACTCCTTTTTATGCTCATTATTAGCTCTTTGGAGCAGGACTTTGTTGAATTGGATCAGCCAGAAACACAAGTCCTAACAGCAGACAGATCTGGAAGAACAGGGTGTGGCAGTACAGCATTGATCAGGAGCATATGTTTTGCAGAAAAATGGCTAAGGAAATTAACAGGACTTCCACATGACCAGTTTGATTCCAGAGTCATGTACAGGTGCTAGCAGGCACCCGGGAGTGTGCTCTTTGAATGCCTGAGAATTCAACCCTAGAGAACATGCTTTCAATGTTAGGCGAAATACAGTGTTCAAGGTCCACCTCTGCTAGGTAAAGACCTCAGCTGGAATCCTTCAACTTCCTCTAAAAATTCCAGACATAAGCTTTTACTAAAATGTGAATTATATGCTGTAGATATCTGATACACATGATCTTCTCTGTTTGTGGTCCTTGCCATAGTTGTCTCTTAAGTTTTTAAAGATGATTATCTAAACCTTTTCTCTATGTTCATTCTTACAAGTATCCACTGAGCAAGGCTTTATACTGTTGACAAGATAAAAAATAATAATCAAAACTAGAACAAGAAAATAATTGTTAATTTTGGACTTAAATTCCAGCAATTCTGCCCTGTCAGTGTGGGACAACTCTGATCACAGCAGCACTCAGGCAGTTATTGATGAGAGAAAAAGTCAAATTTAACACATTTACTGTAAATGTGAGTCAGTTTTAAAAGGTTTATTGAAAAAATTGTATAAACTGGAACCTGAACATGTAACAAGCAGGGACATGACTGTCAGTTTTACTTCCAATTACCACTTTTAGCATATCAGTAATGGATAAGTAGGAACATGTTAGGTGCTATGATTAAGGGCTGACTGCTGCAAATGCAGAGGAGCAGAGGACCAATAGCAGTGGGAACCCCCTGACCCAGTGGTGCCCAGGTAACTCCAGCCTCAGCCACTGATGGATGACCAAGGAGGCTGAACAGCCCCTGGACCTGGCAAACTCCCAGGGCATGGCCCCAGGAGATGTTCTGCCCCATCACCCTGCCTAAGGGAGGTCCCTGCCTACAGGAGGGTGGGGATCGTTGGGAAAGATTCATAGGTCCAAGTGCCAGAAAAGTTAAAGGAGGGACTAAGCATCCTTTGAGGCTGGAGGGACCCATTCTGTGAGTGCATATACATGTGCATGGACTACACTAGTGACTTCAGTCCCCATCAGAAGAAAAGGAGGACTAGGACTGGGCCATCTTTGCCTTTCAACTTTGTGTGAGTGATGGATGTTTTCCGTCTGTGTTGATCTGTGTAGCCAACTACATATATATGTGTGTATGTCTGCATTTTGTGTGCGTGCTAACAGGGAACACATGCTCAGCCTTGCTGCCAGCTGGACCTGAGGATGTAAAACAGCAGCAGCCTCACATATTCCACAATGTCTGTCAGATCTTATAATCAGAATGAAGACTTTCTTGATCTAGTCTTTTTTGGGCACTATAAGAAGGATTATGTCTGTGACAAACACTGTCTCTCCTCAGTCAGCCAGGCAGGACTAAAGTAACCTGGTAGGTGAGGATTTTGGGGATCTTCTTTGATGGCAGTGCAGATGCTGGTCTTCTCCGTGTTTCAGTGCAGGTTCTCCAGGAAGAGGGCTCCTGCAATTTCAAAGAAGTCTCAGCCTCTGAAGTGTCAGTTTGGCTCCTAAATTGCTCAAAACAGCATGAAAACAGTGAGCAACCACTTGCCAGAGTTTTTGTCTCACATGTTAGATTGCAAAACCTAAAGAATTTCTTTATCTTTTGAGAGTAGAGAGGAAGTTGTCTCAAGTCAGGCATTTTAGCATCCACCATTTTAGTGCTCTGCTGCAGCAGCTGTAGGTGTTTGGTCATCCTAGTGTGTCTATATGTTTAGATATTGATACCAGCACTCCTACTGCGAGAAGCAGTTGCATCTCTCCATTTGGACTGACTGTTCTATGTTACACCATTTTTAATTTGATCAAATCTCAGCTGAACAATGTCATGGTTAAAGCAGTTTATTTATCATCTTATCTGCCAATAAATCGTGAGAACTTTGCAGTTAATGGTATTAGTAAGAACTTAAAGCTTGGCAAATAGAAAGCACTGAGGAAAAAAAGAATAAAATCAAGTAAACTAATACAAAAAAACCCCAACAGATTTCAGTTTTCTGAGTGAATGTACATAAATTGCTATCTAGAGTAGAAATTAATTTAAATTTCCTTGTTCTTCTGTCCAATTCAAACAGTTTTGGTCACTGAAATTCTTAAGATTGAAATCAGCCAAGGAAGGGATATCTACCTCTTTCTCTCTGAGGATTTCTTTCAAAGAGTAACCAGTTTACCATATTTCAGCAGATGTTGTTTTTTTTTCCCCCTGATATTTTTCTATATAGTACACCAGTACAAATTCTTGGGCTATTGAGAACATTTTTACCTAGATGTTATCAACAGCTGACTAAAACTACCTTTCCAAATATTCCTTTGATGTTTAAAACATTGGTTTGCCTTTTAGCAATCTTTCAGCAAGCTTACATTCAAGATGATTAACAGCACAACTTGTTCCAGACCGACTATTGAATTCAAGAATTTAGTCATCAAAAGTTTCAAGTTGCACCAGATAATTGATTAGAAGAGTTGCAGTCAATTTGCTTTCACCACTGAAAAGTACTAAATCACACACACAAATCCATCCCAATTTAGAAGAGCACTTATGATGAATGAAAAGTTTGATTCAATTGCCTCTGCCACCAAAGATAGAAACATACAGAATGATCATGCTAACCACTGTAGCTCAGAATTCAAATGGGCTCAATGAACTCGCTTAAGAATGAATTATGGCTGCAAATTATTTGCATAAATTATTAAGGAAATAATTATGAAAAGCAATTATACTGGGAAGAATTAGGCTTTGTTCACAGAGAATTCCTGAGTAGAAAGAATATTTATAAGTTCCTTGTTAGAAATTGTTTACCCTACCACAATATAAAAAGTGAAATTAAATTATTTGAAGAAGATAATCTGAATTTTTTTAATCTGAAGCATAATTATTGAAAATAGAAGCATATTTTACACACAGACATATATATATCATGTAAATATAAAGAAGACAGGATGACAGGACATAGATATTAATTTAGTTTTGCCTTAGTGAATAAATAGAATTTGAAAGATTCTGTTCCTAGGAAGACAAAGGAATATATACAATCATTTTGTTTGGGGATCTGATCAAAGTAACAATCTTTCAAAGAAGATCTTGAACAGACTATAACAGACTTTCTTCATTTGCTTAATCTTTGGTCAATTTATCTTTAATCATCAGGGAATTTTCTGCTATTAACCTAAAGATTTGTCTATTATTTTTCACAATTGCTTTTGTAAGAATTTGAGACATCTTTGTAAAGCAAAGCTTTCGTCTGCAGAAGTTATTTCTTTGAATCTTTTTCTCTTCTTATTTACTGAAGTAAATAGCAGCTTCTTTGAAATCAAAACATTTCTTCAGGGCAATAAAGCTTCATTTATTGCTTGCAGCAGTGCAACCCTGACTGACTTTGATCATCTCATAAACACAAGGGCAAAAACTCTGCAACAAATGTACAAGGAAACAAAACCAGAAAGAGTAAATGGAAATAGCTGGCTCACCAGAGAGTGTGTGATTTCATGAATCAGTAGGCTTGTCAGGGGAAGGTGGACCTAAGCACTACTGTTTTCCCATCTTTGCTTCCAACCTAACCCAAATCAGCCCTCCTATAGTTGTGTCAACGTGAACTCATGGGACCAATGATCTAGGCTAAAGATAGAACCTCCCTTTTGGAGATCAATTAATAAAAAATATTTAACTAAATTAATTTTACAATAGCCATTAAAGAATTCCCTGAAAGGCTTCAGTCAGACACAAACTAAGGCTCAGTTTTGGTATGATGACTGAAGAGGAAAGTCATCAGAGATTATTAATTTCTTGACCCTGTGAGTAGAAAACATGAATGATTTGATCACAGTATATCTGATATTTCTTCACTAAGAAATGATAGATAGGCTTACACATCACTGGAAGATCACAAATATTGCTATTACACAGAGACAAGACCAAATAAAATACTCATTCCCTGATACTTTGGCAGGCTAGTTAGAAGATTTATGGCCACTATTAAATTCAGATGTGCTAAATAGAATGGTTGCTTTATTAGTATGCAGAAAAAAATTGCTAACTTATTCTCATTGTGGCACCAGCAATGAAAAAATTTTTGCTGGGAATAGTTTTTTTTTTTCTCTAAAAACCCCTCAGTATGCAGCTGAAGTGCTACAGTTTACTTTACAGACTTGGGGTATGTAAAGATTGTCCTAATTCTGGACTTGTTCTCAGGACTTAATTAATAAGATAATGTATGCTAACAGGAGGTATTTCCCCTTTTACTACTCTAATTTGCAGTTTGTTTTAAGAACTAAAAGGTTGAAAATCTGTGCAGGTCTGGCCTGGCTCTGAAGGGCTGTGGTGTCCCAGACATGCTCATGTGCTGCACTCAACACCACGGTCCTCACCAGAGTCCTTCACCAGAGCTGTAGCAGACAGCTGTGGTTGTCTGCTACAGCTCAAAGCACAACAGCACACACACGTCTTCCATGATGGAAGATTACTCTTCCATCATGGCAGCTCCATGAGGCCCATGAAAGGATGTCTCAGTGCTCTGCTCATTGCAGGTATGATTCTATATGTCTGTCTTGGGGTGACTTTATGTTATATCCCATATCGCCAACTCTATCATACCAGGAAAAACAAACCTTGGGCCTTTCTGTGTCTTTAGAACTGAGCCCAAGAGCAGAGAGGAAAAAAAATAGTCAAAGAAAACTTTTTCAAAGGAGTCCAGTGTTTCAAGGACTCTGCTTCACTCTGTTCTTCAGCGGAGAGGGGAGAGGAAGAACTCTCGGCTTGGTTCTTTTTTTCAGCTCAATCTTTTTTCGGAGAGGAAGAAGAGTGGAACTTCTGTGTTTTCTTGAGACTTTAGTTTCTCTTCTTCTCTTCTGGACTTGTTCAGGACACTAGAACATCAAAACCTCACTGGGAGACCCTTTCACCAGCCTGGCCTGGGGGGGGCCCCCCACATTGGCCCAGCAGCAAGGGGGAGAAGGAGATCATATCAACAAAAGGACTCTGAATCTTCCAGGTTCTCTCTCTTTCCACCGTGACAGACTTCATTATTTATTGTTTAACATCTTTATTATTTTCTTGTGTGTTTGTTAAATAAATAGTTTTGTATTTTTCTTTCACTTTCCTTCAAGGAAATATTTCTTTTCTCGAACCAGGTGGGGGAGGGGGAGCTGAAGCCTCCTTTTTATCAGAGAATATTTATCCCTCTGAACATATTTGTCCCAAACCAGGACAATGTCATTCCTGTATCAGAGGTGAATTGGTACCTGGCAAAATCCTAGATGACTATCTCTCTGTGTCAGTTGGTAGAGTAATTTTTCTAGTGCTAAGTTTTCCATGTTAGTAAGAATGTGACAATTTTGTGACAAATTTTTTGTTCAGCTTGCATTTTTTTAATTTTTTACTTTTAATTTTGTTTATTTATATGCTGATGAAAATCTAGGGGAGAAACAATGAGAAGTTCACTGTAAACAAGCACCTCTTATTGTAAATATAAAGCTCTAAAGAATGATGAGTGGAAACTTTTCCAAAAAAAAAGAAAGAAAACATACATACTTGACTAGCTTGAGAAGATCCAGTGCCACACAGCTGTCCTTATAGGATTAAAGGGATACTCTTCTGTGAGGTGCCTGGATTCACCAGCATGTTGCAGTTCTTGACATTTCCAGAAATATGAATGAAGATGATACATCACTTACTGATCATCAACATGTCACTACAGCTTTTGAGTGAAATAACTTGTGATCAATACTTCATCAAGAAAGCAAGACAGCAATGACCCTGGAAGAAACTTCGAGGAAATGTCTAAGAAATGTAAATCATGTACAGAAAAAGATATTTTTGGACAGAAAAAAGAAGTATTTATAAGAGAAGCAGTGAAGTGATAGATATACAGACATATGGACACACAATGCTGCAGCAAAGAAGATGGGCATTAAGAAATTTGTCATTGTCAGGTGCAAGATGATGAACTACCTGTGGATGAGTCATGGCTTTCTCCCCAACCTTCATTGAAGGTCAATGTAACAGCTTCTTTTTTATGAAGATTTTTCTCACCATGTTAGTACATGAAAAAGAAGACTTTTCCCAAACTGTGTCTTGGCTAAAGAAATCCATCAGTTGTTCTACCCTCACTGATGAGATCAAGTCTTCTTTTTTTGCTAAGACTTTGTGTGATCACATAGATTAAGAAAAAATCTCAAGGTACAATTTCCTAGAATTTGTTATGAAATCATTACTAGTTGTTGTGGAGCTTATTTAAATGCTAAATAGATTAAGATATTTTCTATCCTACTGAATAATAGAAGGGACTAATTATCCTTTACATCCATAAACTATGATAAAACCCCTGGATGTTATGCTGCTGGTGAACACCTGTCACCATAACTAGGGTGCCCTAGCCTGTGTCAGCACAGTGAGGCTTCAGGAATGCATTCAGTGGACATATACATCCTCAAGTGAGCCTTTCATCTTAAACTGGCTTTATGGTTCACGGGCAGAAATAGGTACTTTTAGGGTACCATATGTATGACCTATTTTAAACCTTAGTAATGTAGGAGAAGAACTCTGCCTCCAAAGTAATTAGGTTTCATGTAAGAGGAAACTCTAAGAGGAATATGTGCAGCTAGTTCTTATATAAGTATTTTTCTTATTCATCTGAGCTTGATCAAAGGCAGGTACTAGCTGAGGAGACAAAATTAGAGGAATATAGCAGCATATTACCTGAATCATGAAAAACAATTTACATGATGTCATCAATTCTGTCAAGTCTGCTTTTAGACTTCCCACATTATTAATTCAGAAGGGCAGCAATATAAGGACAAAATATGGAACATAATTGAAGTCTCACCTGAATGCTTGCCTGCTTACATCCAAGATTTACAATTACAGTACTATCATGGGTAGAAAGTGTTTTTAAAACTGTTCTTTTACTTGATAAATGAAATAAAGACCTTGGGGGGGAAGAGAGGGGGAGGGGGAATGAGAACTCACAGTGGTGGCACAGAGCCGCTGTGCTCAGACCTGGCAGAGAAGCTGGGTTTCTGACACTGTCCCAGGCAAGCCGTGATGAGAAGGACTACCACAGCTCAGCCACCAGCCCCGCCACTGCCATTCAGACACTGTTGGTGGGGCTGCCCCAGCACCGCTGCCCGCTTTTGCAGTGGCTGTGGTGGACGGCTTTGCTTCTGACTCAATGTGGCTGGGTGCCCAGCGGCTGGTGGGTGGGGGGAAAAGAAAAGGCCACTGTTACCACAGCTGCCCAGCTCTGCTGCTGCTCCGCAGGCAGAGAAGCATTTAGTCCCTGGATGGGTCAGCGCCACAGTGTGCCCATTGTGCAGGCAGGCACTGCTGCCCCGATGCCACCTCGGTGCTGATGGGCACCTCAGCCAGGAAAGCACCATGCCCAGCCATTCGTGCAACCAGTACGGTGCTGCACCAGGTCCACGTGGTGGCCACTGCTCATCCGCTGCCCACCTCTGTGGTACTGCCCAGGCAGCTCCTGCTGCTGCCACAGTTCACAACGCAGATGGGAGTTGAACGGAGATGGAATGGTGCTGGAGGGGAGGGGGGCTCCGCCACTGCAGCACACACAGGGAAATAGATGCCATGCCAGCCCACACGGGCAGGGCCACATGGCAAGACAAAAGGCTGGTTCCCGCACCCAGAAACCGGGAGGAGGCGAGGCGGGCTTGGGGATAGGGGTTCGACACGTCTGCAGTGGTCCAATATGGAGCACAGCTGCGCTTCATGGAGAGGAGCAGCAGGTTGGATCCAGAGGATTGCACAGGCACGGTCACAAAGGATTCTGGACTTCATATAAATTGCAGACGCCATGACACACGTGCTCATTTGGAACTCACCGGGTTAGGATGAGGAGGTGCCTGCTGCTGCTGTTCTAGCCATCACCACCATCTTTGCTGCAGCTTTCTGCTGCTCCAGCTAGCTCTGTGTGTGTGGGCTCCAGCAGCAGCCACTGCTGCTGTTCCAGCCACCACTGGCACAGCTGCTCCAGCTCTCTTCGACTTTCCAGTTTATTAAACCCCTAAACCTCTGCCTACCTCCCGGGACCCTTGGGACCTCCAACAACTCCAGAAAACCCCAGTGGCACCCCTGCCTACCCCCTCTCCCAGGACCCTCGGCACCTCCAGCGACCCCAGAAAACCTCTGCAGCACCTCAGCGATCTCCTGGGACCCCTGGCAGCCTCCTGTTGCTCTTAGTGCCCTCCTGTTGGTCATCGAAGTGCACTGCAGCCACCCACTGCTCTTAGCACCCCCTCTGGCCATTGGAGTGCACAGCACCTTCTTGTTATTCCCCCTCTGGCGCCCTCTACTGCACACAGGACATACAAAGAGAAGGGACAACTATTATCTCAAAAAGTTCTGATTTTTTTTGCTTTTTTGTAATTGTTTTGGGTTTCTATTGTTTTGTTTACTGTTTACATTCAAATCATTACCTCATATACACACATACACATTTACATATATATAAAAATATATAAATATAGGTATAGATTTTTTTTCAATAAGGTTTTTTTATCTTCCTATTCATCCTTTTGGTCTTGTATCCCTAAACTAAAAATATAAACTCTCCAAACTATGACAAGCACACACATACATCTAGGTCAAACTGGGTTGAATAATCTGATCTGCAATGATGTTCCAGTGATCCACTGGACAGGATACGTCTATACTATCGGTTCTTCTGAAACGAAAAATATCCGCTGCTGTTAACATGACCCATCAGCCAATAAAGATCATATGGACATTGGCCTTGTCAAACATAGCTTAAGTGTGTAGAATCAAGACTTGAATTGCAAAGACAAAACAATAGCATTAGAATATTTGATGGAATTTAAAGCTGTGTTTTTGAAGAATACCTTCAATATCACCTAGATTTTTCTTTCCTATTGATATGTGTTTCCAAGATGGAGACTTGTAAGAAATAAGTATAGGAACTGGCATCATATCCCAAAGATATCCCCAAGGGAATATGGAAGGATAGCATTTTAATGGCACAGTCTGTTCCACAGTCAGATATAAAGCTCTTTTTAGACTGGCATGGAAATAATTTATTCCTTAGCTGAAGGATAATCATACCCCTGATGACATCTGCTATGAAGCAGCATAAAATCTATAAGCAATACTTGTGAGAAGTACCAAGCACATCTCAATTCAGCTCTTTATAATTTGATATATTCCACAATTACATACCTATTTGAAGTGTACTTCAATTATGTAAGTGATGAGTGCTTTGGAAAATAAATGGATTTTGTATTTCTCACATTGATGCGATGGATATTGTACTGGAACTAGTGAAGGCTAGACAACTGCCTAGTGTCATATGAAAAAACCATAGCTCAAGTAACTATTGAGATATCTAGATTTCAGAAAGTTATATCTGCTGCTGAAGCTTTGTTCAAAATGCTTGAAAAAATTAGGTAGGTCCTATGAGAACCTATAAAGTGATATTAAGAACACTCATCTCAATCATGATTTTTTCTTACAGAAAATTTACAATAAGATGCCAGAGGAGAAACTTACAATGCTTCCAATAGGCTTGAAAGACTCAGTGAAAGAACTCACACAGCAGAAAGGAGTGGAACCAAGACAGGAAGAAATGTGTTTCTGTTGAAGAAAGCAGAGACACATTTGAGAACTGCCTTTCCTACTTGGCCCTATTCCTTTTGCCAGTAAGAGCAGATAGATGAGAACAGAAATAAAATAACATAGCTATGTGATGATGACCATGGGTCTTGCTGAAACAATGCCTGCTCTGTCCATGGTGGAATGATTCTGGACCTGAAGACAAACTGTGCCATTAGTAGGGCTGCAGGGGTTGCTGAATGTTTATTAACCTCATAATGTGGTAACATTGATGAAATGTTTGATGTTTACTAGGGGACGCCAAGAAAAAGTGCTGAGAGATGTACTATTAAAACCACTGTAAACTTTTTTCAAACAAAACCAAAGGTTCATGTCTGCAACAGGTGTCATGATGTTTTTGTTCTGTCTTAAGATATCTTACATCTTCATCAAAGGAAAATGTTGTATTATTTGTTTGGCATACTTTGAGAGAGTGTATGTTTTACTATGCCTTTTTTTTCACCATGCAATATTTAAAGTTTTGGTAATGATATAATAATTTTCACTAATCACCAAAAGGGAGTTTTCTGTCATTCTAAAGACAATTAACAAACTACAATTTGTTGTCTCCAAGTAAGGCTTCAGATCTAAATATTTAAAACTTACGCCACTACAGTTTGCAAATTTAGGTAATCACAGTCTACAACCCCCTCATGAGTGGAAGAGGGGTAGACACTGATCTCTGTGGTGACCAGTGGCAGGACCTGAGGGAATGGCCTGAACTTGTGTCAGGGAAGGTTTAGATTCGACACTAGAAAAGGGTTCTTCACCCAGCAGGTGATTGGGCACTGAAACAGGCTCCCCAGGGCAGTGATCACAGAACCAAGCCTGAGAGAGTTCAAGAAGCATTTGGATGATTATTGTCAGGCATATGGTGTGACTCTTGGAGATGGTCCTGTGCAGGGCTAAGGGTTGGACTCAATGATCCTGGTTGATGGTTCTATGATAATGGCAATTCCTGAAACTTTTTTCTTTTAAAATATTTTTTTCCCTATTGAATAATGGCATCCACAGACAATCAAAATAGGAAAATCTTCTTTCCTATCCAGATCACATTTTTTGTTAAGGAACATTATCTCTTTTTCCTTCTTTGCCTGAAAGGGGCAACAGCAGATCACTACCTAAATGCTAAAAAATATACAATAACCCAACATTTTCATGTGCATGATTAAAAGTAAAGGATATCCATCAGCTACAAAACAATACAAACTTTCCTTGCTTTTTGACGCTCTCTGTTGTTGGGAGTTTGCAAGTAATGCACAGCATTTTTTCTCCCTGCCCACTAACAGGTGTCAAAAGAAATCCTTGTTCTCTGTCTCACTTTTCAGCATGGATTTATGGAAAACCTGTCTTGCAACCTCCTTAAAAGAGTAAGGACTGTCTGAGAAATCAGGCTGATAGAGCTCACTATACATATATATTAAATGCAGGCTTTCTGTAAGACCTTTGAGGATGAGAGGAGATGTTTTACATTGAGAAATTTGACAGGCTCAGACTGTTTAATGTATCACAAGTAGCATGACTGGTGGCTTGGTGCCTGTGCATAAGTACTTTTAAAGGTAATAAAATCTGGATGCACAAGAAGTTTTAAATCTAGTGGAGAAAGATACATTTGGAAGAGTTTATAGACATATTTGGAAGCTGAAGCTATACACATTTCAACAATAAATTATACACACATGTTTAAATACAAGGAAAAGTTCCCATTAAAATGGATAACCAAGAGAGGAGCAAGATCCTCCACCTCTTGGTGTTTTCAATCTCAGCCTTATTAACCATTCTGAAAGACATGCTTTAGTCAAGTAAGGTATCTTCATACATGAGTGACTGCATGAAATACAATGGCTTATGAAATTGGTTAAACCTGATGATGTAAAACTCCTTGTTCTTATATGCAATGAATATAGGGAGTTACTAATTTGTATAAAGCTCTAGTACATTCTATTGCACAGGAAGGTTAACCTTTGCTTCACATAGCCCTCTGAAATCCCATTCAGTCTGTGTAAGTTAGAGACACTGATTTTTACCTTCCTGTTGTAGGAAAATGTATGCCTAAGATCAAGCTGGTTGATAACTTCAAAATTTCTGTCCCCTTACTGCTTATTATTTATTGAGGAGTACTTCACAGAACTTTTTATTAAGGTGCTATTTCCTAGCCCTAGAAAAGAGTCAGGTATCTCACTTTCTGGTACAATAAATGCAGATGGATGAGCTGTCACTTTCAGTAGGATGGGAAATGGATTGGGAATCTTTGATACAGGTGAATTTTGCCTAGTATTCTTCCAGAAAGTCAAGATTTCTCACCCTCATCATCTCTCTGTTCTTTGCTAACAGCAGTGTAGGTAGTATCCTTCTCTGTGGTACTCACCCTTATTATAGGAATTTTCATCTCAAATTTAAAAAAAAATCTCAAGAAAGCCTAATGAACAAGGCGATATAAGAATAACTGCCCTCCCCAGGAAGGACATACCAGAACTAGGGAGGGGGGGAAGAAAGCAAAAAAAAAAAAAGCTTTTTTGTCTGAAGAAGCCACCTGCATTTTTTCAGTGCTTACAATCTGCTCCAGCAGGAAACACTTCAGTATGAATCACATCTGTCAGTCTTTTGGTTGATGTCACTGTGTCTGCTCTCCTCCTTGTGCTAAGGAGGGATTCAGGGATTTACAAACTACAGAAGATGACCTGCTCAGCAAGAATGATGCCAAATGGCCTGGTCCTATTAGTGCTCAATTTCCACAGTTCCCAAAGTGTTTGGTAGGAGATGGGAGTTTTCCCTTTTGTCACCGTTTAAGGGGACAGTGAAAATTAATTAAAATTAATTCAATATTAAATTTTCAAGACTTGTTTGAGTATAAGGATAGAAAGAACTTCTATTATTACAGAAAAATAAAAGTATATGTTATGTGTTAAAACACTCTTATCAATGCAATATAAAAACAGATAATTAAATTGAATATCTGACATAAGAAGCAAGTAGCCAGAACACAACAAAATGGTCCTTCTCAATGAAATAACACAAGCTTTTTGGCTTGAAGCAAAACTGCTGGCAAGCAGTTGTAAAAGGGTGTAAGAGGGGTTCCAAAGCTGTAATGACTCCTGGTGGCCAGAGAGGGTGTTGGAGGGAGGAGGGGGTCAGTAAAACAGGGGCTCCCTGGGGGAATGATCTTGGGGAACAGAAAGAGAAAATTAGAGATAGAGAGAGATTAGATAAGCCTCAGGAGAAGAGACTGGAACTGGCTCCCACACCACCCCTGAGATCTGGGGACCCGCGGGGGGTAGGACTGGGTTTGGGGATACCGTGAACCCTGATGGAGCCCCAGGACCAGTGCCGTGAAGAGAGGGAGAGAGAGAAAGAGACTAGAAGAGCTACCCTCCCCCAAATCCCTGGGACCCAAACAGATCCCAGAAAACCTGCTGGAGAGGGCAGATGAAACCCGAAGAAACCAGAGGGGCCCTTCCCCCCCACCCCTGCAACCCATGGGTCAGCAGAGGGTAGGTTTTGCTAGCCAAACCAGGAGCCCATAATGCCCAAAAGGATCCGAGATGATGCCGAAGTTCTGCGTTGCTCAGGAATCAGTCCCCGATGTCCCAGCTAGCACGTGGCCAATATGGCACCGTCAGGGTCCCGAACAGCACAAGGACCTCCTTCCAGTTCGGCACAGCTGAAAAAAGCCCATGGCGTCCGGGCTCCACCCCTTTTATACCCTCTGTTCTGGCCCAGTGTTCCTCATGAATCATGCATGCGAGTATGCCTTGTTCCCGTGCCTCCTCCCTCCTTGGGGAGGCATGGGCTTTCATTTGATTGGTCCCTCATCGCTCCCATCTACTTCCGGTCCCGCATGGCGGGAAGCCCTCCCTGTCTGCACCATGTGCTCCAACTAAAAATGGCAGCTGGCTGAGTCCCACCGGGATGCCATGGAGTGCTTGTGGTCTCAGAGCAATCCAAGTAAAGAACATTCTGAAAATCACATCATTCAAATGTCTATTCCTGGTTGTAAGAAAGGTTTCTGACAAGAGATCATTTCAGAAGTTGTATTCAGGCACGTTCTAAGATGGCAGAAGTGAGATGCAGCTGAGACCATTTGTCACGGGTGTTGGTAGAAACACCAGGACGTAAGAGTAGGTGAATGGCTATGCGTATATGCACACACATACACACACACACACACACACACACATACACAATGCCCTCAGTCCCAGCCAAATGACTGCATAATATGAAGGATTCAGCTGCAAAGAGAGCTCGGAGGACACCGGTATTGGTGGTTGTACCAATGTGCACTGCCCCAGGGAAAGCCCTGCTGTGCTGGATGCATGAAACAGCCTGAGCCAGTCCACAGGCTGTGCCACGAGATGGTGGTCAATAGATGAAAGTCCATGTGGAGATACCTGCAGTTGGTCACACCTCCTGTATTCCCCGGGAGAAAAGCCTTAAGAGTGACCTGAAAATGTACCTGAAAATGATTCTGTGAGAAAAAAAAACCAATTCCTGTCAATGCCAAGCATTTGGTCAATGCAGCAATGTAGTGGAAATGCCAAAAGTGTTCTATCAAAATTGTGGTGGTATCCTCAGAGATCCCAAAGGAAGCAAAAAATGTTCTGTAATTGTAACCATTAATTTATACTCATCTATACACAGATTGTGCCCCTGAATATCAATGCTGTAACATATACATACCTTGTTTTTCACTCCTCACCATATAGTTTGCTGCTTGGTTGAATTCTTTTTTCACTTTCTGAAGTTCACTGGCACTACCCAAAGCAAAGCACATTGCTTGATCAGGCAGTGAGTTAAACAGCAGTGCTGCTGCACAGCAACAACTTTACAGTAATATGTAACAGTGAGTTTATCAGCCAGCAAAGCCTTGAGGCAGCTTGGGAAGGATTTAACAAACACAAGGAATGGTGGAACATACCTCCATGTGGGACTCGGGTGTCTTTCTGAGATGTGATGATGGGTTTTTGTAAAGACCAGCAAAGCTCCACCAAATTCTGCAGACATGTCTTTATGTGCAGAGCTGAAGTCCAGATCCTTCCAGGTGCATTACACTTAGAAAAAGTGCAAGTAATTGCTGCATAGTTTCAATGGGAGAAAAAGGGTAAAACACTCTTATAATGACAGCAGATGACTCAATATGATCAGTGGTTTATAAATATTTAAAACATTAGTCATCAAAGATGAGGCAAACCCTAGGTCATCCTTGGTATGACATGGTGAGTTACTCTGAGTGGAGAGGCTTCCTCCTTTGTCAAAAGCAGCAAGTGCAGGAGACACTTCTGAAGTACTTATTTATGGGGATGAGTTTGGAAGGATCAAGGATGAGTTGATTCTACATAAATTCCCAAGGGTTTCAGTACTGCATAACAGGACAATGAAGAAAGAGCAAGTGAGCTCAACCTGAAGCTGCTTTGTGGCACATGAAACAAGGTGAAGTGACGTGATTTCTTTGAAATGAACAGCTAATATCTAAGAACTATAAATTTATCACTGTTACTAATTATCATGGATCAAGATAGCATCCAAAGGCCTCTACCTAATAAAATTATAACTGATGTCATCTGAAGTGGGAAACTATTCCAACATCTTTTCAGTGTGCTTTGAAATTGGAACTAGCTGGTCATATTTTTTCCTATGAATAAAGGCTGAGAGTTGGGGTTGTTCAGCTTGGAGAAGAGAAGGCTCAGGGGAGACCTTATTATGGCTTTTCCACACCTGAAGGGGGCTTATAAGAAAGATGGGGACAAACCTTATAGTAGGGTCTGCAGTGATAGGGTAACGGGTAATGGCTTTAAACTACGAAAGTAGATACAATGAAGAAATTTTTGAGAGTGAGTATGATGAAATTCTGAAACACGTTGCCCACAGAGTGAAGGCTCCAGCCCTGGAAACATTCAAGGTCAAGTTGGATGGGGCTCTAAGCAATCTGATCTAATTGAATTGCAAGGCAGGTGGACAAGGTGACCTTTAAAGGTCCCTTCCTGCCCAAAGTATTCTATGATTCTATGATAATGCAAATTAAATTGTTCCATTCAGTGTAAGTTTCCCTTCTGTTGGTCATATATGTAATTGAGATTTCCACTCATTTTCTTCTTTTATTGTCATTTGGCAGCCCCTTTGATTGAAACTAACCTTTCAAAAGATGGTCACAATAACTTCGCATTTGTTCAAAGTAAGCTCTTTTCTTCAGACCTCCAAGCACTTTACAGGATCATTGTTCGCATTTAGCAGAAACACACACTGAACACAATCAGTATTGATGGTTATGTATGGAAGGCAGACAAGACAGTCGAGGACGGAGGATGAACTGAGTCAACTTCAAGGACTCTGGGGCATTCCCAAAGCACTTAGGCTTGAAGTGAAACCTGTAAAATTGAATACTGGGCTAATATTGTAAGCGAACAAGTGCTGAAATTGCCCCCACATCATTTTATCCCTTAAAGTTGGATGTCTGATTTAGTGGAATCAGTCTATGGACACACATGCTGGAGACAGATAGCTGTGAACCTGCTGAGGGTGGCAAACTTAATTTCTTTCTTAATAGATATCTAGTGAGCCTAGTCTAGTGAGAGTGGTTTAGAGGAACACTTTTTTAACAGCACAGCTTTGACAAGGTGAATTCTACCTGTTGTTCTTCTTTTTCCAGGGTTGAACACTCAGGAAATTATGTTTTTGTTCTACCAAAGTGCCTCAGGTTTTTCTGTAGGTTCTTTGGTTTAAATCTCAAAAGGTCTGCTCCTAATACTTCTGAAACCATCATCTTCAGCTGGGAAACAGGTCCCTGACCTGATCTATAAAAAGTCCATCCAAACATCTTTATGCTTGTACCACTAATAACTTCTGCCTTTCCATTAGGCTTTCTCATGCACACAGGGACTAAGCCATGTTCCAGGTCTTAGAAAATCTTAGCCATGCTGCAGTGGTATGAGTTGCAGATTGTTCATTTACTAGAATGGAGAAATGAAAAAGTTCTTACAAGTTTGGGACATGTTTCATGTATTCCATCAATTTCAGATAGCTTCTGTATGCCAGGACAAAAAAAAATACATTAAATATCTCAGTAATATATATTGAGTGATGATCTGAATCATTCCTTTCCCCTCTCATGCACTGCACCCTATCTTGATTGTTTTTTTCACTAATTTGAAGCAGAGACTGACAATGTCTTTGTGTTCTGTACTGTCTTGCATACAGCAGTTCTTAAATTAAAAAAATAAGAGCTAAAAACTGTTATGTTTCTAAATTCTTATAAAACATGAGAAACTGGCTAAAGGCTTAAGCAGATTTGATTTTTCATGGGAGGACTGGTACAAGGAAACTCATAGACATATAAATAAGTAGATAAGTATACTGCCAAAATATATGTGCTTATTTCTGCAGTATTAACAACAGAAGATTATACAAAGTCTTCATTTGTATTTTTAAGATAACTGGAGAGATTTTAATATTTCTACCGAAACTCAAGTCCTAGGGGCTTTAAAAAGGCCACTTGGTATCACAGGTCTTGGAATAAAATGTTAAAAAATGCTGACTGAGAACAAAACACCTCAGTCAGTTGAAAAATTTCAGCATTTTAGGTTATCTACATTATGTACGTAAATTCCGTTCTAGGCCAAGTGCTCAAAAAGTTGCAGATTTTATGAGTAAGACGGATACCCTGCAAGCAACATGAATCCCTGAAGGAACAAGGCACGTGACTAATGCAATGATCTCAGAAGCCCTCATGAGTTCCTTCAGTTGATGAAGAAGGCCATTAAACTGTTTATTAAATATTTTCCTGTATTAAAATACTTAACAAGACATCTATCATAAAGAGGCTCTTTTATCCATAAACATGTTATGAACATCATCAAAGACAGCTGTTGTTTTCCACATAAATTTCCACTGCTTGATGCAGTAGGTACGCACAGCTACAGCTCTGAAACTTGCTGGCTCTCAACTCCCAGCAGAAACAGCAATTCATTTCATGCTAATGGCACAGAATATAATTAGATATATTTGAGTAAGTCAGAATGAGAATCCTTTCCTTTTTTTTTTTTCTTTCCTTTTTTTTCCCCCTTTATGCTGCGTTTCAGCTTTGCAAAATATATGAAGACAAGTTAAAAAGTATAGCATAGTTGGTGAATAGTCACCCCACTAGTGGGTACTCAGTTACTGTGATGCAAGTGGTGCTGCTTTAGCAAATTTACATTACTAAAAGTAAGTGTCACTTGTTAAAGGCTAATTACAGGAGAGGAAGAGGGTGCAGTGTCACACCACTGGCTACCTTCAGATGTGATGAAAGCAGGAAGGCTGGAGTCCCACATTGCAGAACTTGACTAAAATTTAGATGTTTCCTTTTACAATTGTTAGAAGATTAGTAACTCTATCATTACAACTCCTTGTCCATGTATGATACCTGCTGCAGATATATAACATGCAGACGTTACAGGCTAACATGATTCCCTTACTACAGGTACTCACAGGGATTGTTATGTTGGGAATACTCATTTGGGGTTTTTTTCTTGTTTTACATCAATATCCTAAATCTCTGGGGTTTTATGTTTCCTGTTCTTACATGGTCCTGTCACCAAATTCGATATTTCCAAAACAGGATAGAATCATAGAATCACAGAATAGTTTGGGTTGGAAGGGACCTTGAAGATCATCTAGTTCCAACACCCCTGCTCTGGGCAGAGAACCTTCCACCAGACCAGGTTGCTCAGAGTCCCATCCAGCCTGGTCTTGAACATCTCCAGGGATGGGGCATCCACAGTTTTTCTGTGCAATCTGTTCCAGTGCCTTATTGTCCTCACAGTAAAGAAATTCTTCCTAGTATCTAATCTAAACATACCCCGTTTCAGTTTAAAGTCATTCCCCTGTGTCCTATCCTACATGCCCTTATGAAAAGTTCCTCTCCAGCCTTCTTGTTGCCCCCTTTAGACATCAGAAGGCTGCTATAAGTTCTCCCCAGAGTCTTCTCTTCTTCAGGCTGAACAACTCCCTGAACAACAGCCTTTTTTTATAGGAGAGGTGCCCTAGCCCTGTGATCAACTTTGTGGCCCTCCTCTGGATTCATTCCAACAGGTTTACATTGGAAACAGGTTTCTTATGTTGGGGGTCCCAATGTATTTATTATTTCAGTGTCCTGTCACACTGCATCTCTCCACAACAAGCAGAATCATGACACCATTCTTCTGAAGTCCATCAGTGGAGCCTAATCCATCTGCCTGCAGAGTTCCAAATGCATGTGGATTATTCTGTTTGTACTGATGACAGAATCTGGCAGTATGTGGCCACATTGCCCAACAACAGTTAAAAAAACTGGCATTGAAAGAGACAGTACATGCCAGGACTGTGGCAATTTGAAACAAGTAGGCCTAGCTCAGAAATTCTGTAATTTTTAGCAGGAAGCTGTGATACTGCTTCTCTTTTATTTGCACTGCACCACACTGCCTGTTTTGTGATGCAAAGACTAAACAGTGTTTAAAGGGAAAAGTTGTTCTCCTTCTACCTACCATTTCATAACAGCAGATCCTAAGACCTAAGACCTTAGTCTTGTCTGGGGATTTTTCAGACAATATCTGATCTCTGTCACACCCCATGATGAACTGGTCTCTCATTCTTACTAGTCTTTATTTTTTTTGACTAACAGGGATCTAACACATCCACTATGTAATGACTAGGGTATCCTGTCTTGTTTTCTTTGGACTTGTGTTTCCTCCCTCCTTCATATTCTTTTTCAAGTTTTGCATTTTTTAGTTAGCGCAAAGTTTGTAGATACAGAAATTTTTTTTCCTTCAGAACTAATCTGGGTAGAACCAACTCGCAAATTTTTCAGCCATACAAATCTTTCTCAGGTCTGCAGCAGGAACAGCAGATTTTACAGTACTGGCAGTTTGGGAGCAGTAGTACTGGGTTTAACTATTATGTTTGTACTAGATGCAGACAATTCAAGTAAATATAGTGGCTGTCATCTGTTGAGTACAGGAGAATTTTAGCAAGGGGAGAGATGATAAAATCATTAACATTTGTCAAACAGCAAAAGAGACAAGTCATTTCCTTCTGCAGAACAGCAGATTTAGCATGAGAAGGGATATGGGAAAATTACAGTGCTGTAAAACTACTACATCTTCAGAGTACATGTGTTTCTTTTGCTAGAGTTCTTTTGCTAGCCTTGAGAGTGTATAGGTCTCTCCTAAACCCTGAACATAAATATAGGAGATGGATTGGTTGTTTTGCAAGAAATAATTGCTTTTTGGCTTTTCTGGTAGTTTTTGGTGATCATATATTCATGCTCAGTTTGGTATCGAAAGAAGTATCCTTGACACTATAATAATCCTATAATAAATGTAAGTTTTTAGCTCATTTCAGAATATACTAGTTATTGTATCATGTCGCACCATCTCACCGTCAAATGAATTTAAGTACAGGGCAACCATAGGTAATATTCCCTCCAAGAGTCTTCAAATTCCAAGCTTTTCTGGCACAGGTTCTTCACATAAAGAAAGTTTCTATATATTTAAAAACTCTGTGGATTTCACTTCCTTGAACGTTCTGTGATTCCTCTTGAACTGCTGTAAACTTCTAGCTTATACATAATCTTGTGGTAAGGACCTCCACAACTTCACTACATATTTTTTTTGTGGAATCCCCTCTTTTTTGTCAGTTCTCCGAAGAGACATAAGTTGGATGACAACCAACATATGTTAATTGTCAGCTACAGAGCTTTCTTTCACTGCCATTCATGCCTGGGGGCTTTGGCTGTGGCAACATCCAGCAGTCTGCTTTAAGAGACCTGCTCATATAAAATTCTTGCCCAGGAGAATGGTGTGGCACCTGCTGTCCAGGACATCATGCCAACCAGCGAAGCGCATACACATATTAGTTTAGCAATACCAGCATAATGAAATGAGGCAAAGGTATTTCATCTAAAGGAAGAAATTATTGCAAAGCAACCTAGCTTTACCAACCTCCTTTCTTACACTCCAGCACTATGGCCCTTAATCCCAGTTCTCAGTGTTTCCTTTACCACCTGGCAGCTGTTTAGTTGGGACCCTTTGTGACCATTTGCCCAATACTTTACCCAAAGGCAAAATGGGGAATCATTCCCAGCAGGAAATTATTTAAATGTTGCCCTGTGAGCCTCTGGGAGGGTGCAGTTGACATGGCATTATTGCCTCCTACAGACAGTTTCCAGGAATACCTGGGTACTGTTATGATATAGTAACTAATGATTTACTTGTTCTGTTGTTTTTCTGATTTGTATTGTGTTTTCTTGTTTTACTCATGCTTTTTCACTCCTCTACTCTTCCCTTTGTTACCATAGAGTCCCTTGTCCCTCCGCTCTCACTGTTTCTTTTTATCCTTCCATAATCACATTGTACAATCTAACCATCATCTGCACTTCTCATTGTCTTAACCTGAAAAAAAGGCCTGGCAGATATTAGAGCTAGCAAAGATGATGAAAGGCTTCTAGAGTGAAGGGTGAGTAAAGAAATAAAGGCTATTAATGTAAAGATGGAACACAAGAAAGGGGTTTGGCACATAAAAGAATATGCAACATAAAGAAGTAAATTAGATTCTCCATTTACTTTTTCTCAAGGGATCATCTGTGAAACTCAAAGGTGGAAGAAATATTTCCTAAACATATAATTAACCATGAAGTGCATTGTCACAAATCTAACAGAGGAACAAACGTAAAATCTTACAAAAATGGCAGACAATTGGACAATATGTAGATTCTGGGCATCTCACAACTGCATTTAGTGTGTTTAATTACAATGATTTAACCTAAACCTTAAACTTTTGATGGGGCCCACAGTAACTACTGTGTGAGTTGATGAAGGGAAAAGAGTGGGGAGAAGTTCTACAAGCAGCTAAACTTCCACTTCTCCTTCACTGTGTTCAGGCCTCTTCTATCAAATCTTGATTTCTATGAAAGAAAAGCTATTGTGCCAGTGAGGTCACTGCTCCAATTTAGTACAGCAAACATAGTATGTCAATTTTCTGGTGCCTTGTCTTTTTGTCGCACCCATAAGACCTGGAGAATTTCCTTATTCCTCTGAACTGTCAAGTGTGAAAAGAGAAAGCTGAGTTTCAAGGCAAGAAATCAAAGGCAGGATTTTATTTAAAAATTGTTAGTGTGCCATTTTCTGTGTCTACCCTGGGATAATGCCTGCACCCAGGAGTGACTATACAGCAGAAAAAAATTATTAGATAATTGGAAAGGCAGGTATTTACATCTGGACTACACACAAAAACACTCTCTTGGGTGACTTAACACAGAGGTCTTCACAACACAAGGTCTCCTACTTCAAGTTAAAAATGTCTGTTTCACTAATAATTCATTTTCAAAACAGATAATTAAGCAGTGAGATGTTTCAAGACATTTATTAATGTTTAATAATGCGTGGCTCAAAGGTAGAATAATTTGGAGGCTAATTTGTTCTTGATAACCCTTCTAATTCTACAGTCTGTCCTGAATTGGTTTTTGTTTGGATTTTTTTTTGTTTTCTCCAAAATGCCTTTAAAAATGCAAACCTAATTGGAACATGTGAATAAGCCCAAAACCACAATTAGGTTGTAAAGCACTGAGTATACACACACGTTTTATGAAAAGTACATGCTTGTGATTCAGCTGTGAAAACCTGAGGCCGGTTAGTTTTTTTTCAGAATGAAACCTATCTCAGCAAGGTTTAGTTTGAGATTGGTACCTGCCCCTCCACTTTATTTTTAATCTAAAACATAAAGGTCTAATTGATAGAAACTTGAGCTTCTTCCACTGAGAGAATGCACACCAGAGCACTGTGAACTCTCAGCTGGCTGCTGAAGAAGGGACACAAGCTACTGATGCTTCAATAGAATGTAATTGAGGGAGAAGAGCATGGCAGGCTCCAGGGCCAAGAGGGCCCTGTGTCATGTGCCAATGATCAGCAACATACCTGGAAAAATACATGCATAGAGACCCTACAGATAAAATCTGAGCTGATCCCTTACATTAGTAGTTTCCACAAGACCCTTTGTATCACTACTAGATATGTAACCACAACAGCTCTGTGGAACTACAGAGTAACAACCATAATAGGTATTTGTGCCAATGAACAAACTAAGTAGCCAGCATGGAGACAAATAAATACTTTTTTTTTTTTTTTAAACAGGTCATACTGTATTGAAGAATACACAATCTTCCACCACTTTTAAAAAATAAATGCATGCTTAATAAAAATGTTAGTTCTAGATGCCAAGATCATTCTAATGTGCAAATTCACAGCAGGAGAAGCAAATAGAATATTGTCTAGTAAATGAGAGTGATGGTAGAGGAGAACAGTAAGAAGTGAAATGAAACTAACCTGAATTCCAAAAAGGCAACTGAAGACTTTTTGAAATCAAAAAAGCACCATGCATACCATTTTTAATATATTTTCTTCTAGAAATACTTTAAGATAATCAGTTTGATTTTCTTATCTTTTAGTCCTTACAGAGGCGTTGCTATTCAGTCCCAGACCTTTCATCACAGGGGCTAGTTGCATTACAGATCAGTCACGCTTACCCCGACATGTGGTTAGAATCCATTTTAAAATCATAAGGGGGAAAAGGCCTAAGAAGTACAGTTCTCTTCTGTGCCCAACAAGATAAACTGCTCTTTCAAACTACATCTCACACTGTCAGGAGTTGCAGCAGCTCAGCAGATTTGCTTTTGAGATCCAAGACTTGCACTTACGTTTACACAGGCTGTCAGATTACAGAAACTGCAACTGGGCATAACTTCTCAGACCTGCAAAGGGAGAGTCATGGTGCAGGTTCATCTGTGCAGTGTGAGAAGATTTTAACTAGTGTCAGGTTAAAAGTGTGCCCTGAAGATGTGCACTTTCAGCTCTGCAGGCTACGACAATACAGTGCCATGAAAACTGTGCCAGTCATGCTTCTACATGAACTCACATGTAGCACTTCACTCTCCAGCACTTCACTTCCATGCCCCAAGTGTTCTTCTGTCCCAAAATGTTGACTCTTGACAGGCCTACTTTCCTAGGGCACAGTATAGACTCAACAGACTTGACAGGACTTGTGATTTTTTTGAGAAAATTGAATTGTTTTTTGGGAAACTCCATACTGTTTTAACATCTGGCCCCAAATATTAAATAAAAATATGGCAAAGTAGATGGGAACTTTTTTTTTTACTTCTAGTTTATTAAATGTTTCATTAAATTTGTTATTATATATTATTATATATTTAATGGTATTATATATTTAATGTCCTCTATGAGAAAACACACTAGAATCTCCCTGATACAACTGGCCATAGTGTTAGAGCTCTAAAGATAAATTTAAGGACTCTGAAAGGCCACCAGAGAGGGAATTAAAAAAAGTGATCTCCATCAATCTTGATGGATATAAAGTTTTTATGTAGCTAAGAAGAGTTTTAAACTCTTAGTAGAAGAACCTGTGTCCATGAATTTATTGTAATCACCCAACATCATCATCCTCTTGTGAAATTTTAGCTTCCTCGCCTACCATCATGGACACTGAGTCCTGTGTGACTCAGCATCAATTGAAAAAAATATTTGTGAATAGAAACTACCTTATCAAGACTATGAAAATGCCCTGTCCCCCTAGTATCTTGGGAAGGTCTTCCATTATGTAGAGTTCTGTTAAATGCATGTATAAGTTTTATTAAGCTTGTATAATTTGTGTATGGGTTCAAATTTGCTATTCTTCTCATCCTTCCTCCATACTTCTCACCTGGTTATATATATCTTTTATTTACTGTATTTGCTTGTTATAAAGAGAATTCAGGAATTAAGGGATTGTGCTGTAGAGAAATAAAATTCAGTAGATATGCACTGTGTGCTGCCACCCTGCACATACTCTAAATCTGAAGTCTGAGGCTTTTATGCTTTTGGATCTTCCTCGTGACAATAAATTAAAAAAGGTCATGGCCCAGATTTTTCAAATGCCTAACTGTAATAATTTCAGTTTTAGCAAGGAGCATGATAGACATAAACTAACAAATCAGCAGCAGTGATGCTTCTGTTCAGTATAAGAAATCTAAATTGTTGGTGAATGCTCCTTAAGGGGTTTTGGCCTGTAAAATAAACCTTTATTCATCTTACCTCAGTTTACCATACTAATAACTTAGGCAAGTATTTTCCAGGTTTCTAGTGGGCTACTACCATAAAAAGAAATTAATAATCCCAATTTTACTATCTTTTGCTAGAGAATAATTCAGTCTGTCTCTAACATGCTGTGTGGAGTTACCTTGGATACAGAATCTGGCCTGTTGTCTCTGGTGGAAAGTAACATCTTAATTGGGGCGGTTTAGTGATTATAATTACTTCAAGATCAACACTGACATTTCATATGGTATTTCAGTTATTTAATAGTAGTAAACTCATAGTTAGGGCTCTATGCCACCCTCTGTGCAAGCCCATATTAAAGAAATTCCAAGGCACAAGCTCCTTTCAGATAAAAAACCTTGTCAGCTAGTCTGGTTGTACTTCATTACCAGCAGTAGAGGTGTGTGGATTTTGCCTGCTTGTGGAGAGGAAATGACAGTATTTAAAATAAGCAACTAAAACAAGGTAGCAAGTGGCAGCCTGGAAATGAAGGTGAATCAGTGTTGTTGTGTTGCATTCACTCACAGCTGCTAATTAGGTTCTGAGACTTCGCCTTTGTGGAAACAAAAGATTTGATTTTAGAGCCGAGGCTGCCATGCAACGTGGCAAGGCTGAGAAGGGCTGAGAAGGACCTGGCCTTGCACAGTTGCAGCAATGGAAGGATTTGAGATTACGGAGAGGTCTGGTCTCCTTGCCGATGAGAGCAGGGGGTCTCTGCAGTGCCTAAGCACTGGCGGGAGTCACAGAACCAGGAGTCAGGCTGCAGAGTCCCCCCGGGCAGCAGTCGGCTGGCGAGTCTGTTTACTTCTCTAACATATTC
The DNA here is from genome assembly GCA_013390005.1 of Calyptomena viridis. Lineage (NCBI taxonomy): Eukaryota > Metazoa > Chordata > Aves > Passeriformes > Eurylaimidae > Calyptomena > Calyptomena viridis. The sequence continues at coordinate 248,673 of WEIV01022215.1, forward strand.
CAGTTATCCCTTCTAATTTTCATGCTGAATTAATTACCTATCCTTCCACACAGATGGCTTCAGAATAAAAGTATAGTACTTGGCTTTCATTTAAAACCACTTTCATACCAATGCAGTGGCTGGCAAGACCCCATATAACAAACCTTGACAATCAAGTAATAACAGCCAAGGCTCCGGTTAGAGAAGCTGAACTGGAAAAATTGCTCTTGAAACTGTCCTCCAAAATGTACATCTCAAGGTTACAGCTAGCCTGTGTATATGGAACAGAACAGGGGGCATGAAACCCAGATCCCTGGGGTACTGCTCTTCTGTCATGCTCATATACAGGCACAGAGAGAGATGAATAAGCCATATTTAAATGTGTGATAACACTTTTTTTCTTAAGACATTTTGCCTCATTCTTCATTTCACCAGCTTCTAGTTTCATGTTACAGAACAAATCACTTTTTTTTTTTGTTAAAGCATCTGTGATATTTCATTAAAATATTGGCAATAGGAGGCTCTGACTTTCTTACAAAAATAAATGTATTTTACATAATCTACCAAGTGTAGTGACTTTGTTCCTTTAGCCCATACCACTAACCTTAGCACATAAAGGCTGTAAAGTGTTTTAAGTGTATAGCAGACATTCACTAGCTTCAGAGAGGGGCTGCCTTTTCTTGCAGAAATCACAGGAGATTTATTCAGACATATTGCTGTTCAACATTAATGGCACCTTCTCTCTTTGTATGCTATAAAAAAATCAATTTGGTCAGTTGAGGGATAGGAAATAATTTCTATTCACTGAAGTTATTTATGGATTTAAATCCCTCATGCCCTAATGGAAGAACATTCCTACCATTATTAGCATTACAGAAACACAGGCACTGAAAGAAAGTACTAAGCACTTGATTCATACCTTTCTTACAATGAAAGAACATGAGTGAACCCTTGATTTGAGTCTTTGTACATACAAAGGCAATCAGCTTTGACAGGTGGAGAAGAGACATCTCTTAATCTCATGAGTGTCAACTCTTTATATTTTTTTTAATGAAAAGAAATTTCATCTTTGTTTTTTGTCTTATTATTAATTTTTGCAATTCACCTCCCCTTGGAAAATGTCCAGTCATGTTGTTTTCACTGAAGGAGAAAAGTACTTCTTCTAAAACAAACTCTCTCCCAAACCATACGACACCATTTGGGCATATTCCAACTGGTTTTACATGTTATTAAAGCAGTGGTGAATTTGTCTCTTGTAACCTACTCTCAGAAACCACCTAACAGAACCTTGTTCCTATTTAACATCTTTCAGTTCCAAAATATACAGAGGAAGTACAGAAGTCCAAGCTTTAGAATATCAGGCTTAGGCTTCAGGCCTCAGATACAAAGTGAAAAAAGTAAAAGTATGAAAAACTGGAGTTTCTTGAAGGGAGAGATGAGTCAAGGGAAAGAGATTGGAGGAGGCATTTGTTTTCAAATGACAAAAGAAAAAAAAAAAGAAATGGGGCAAAAATTTGCAAGAAAGTTGTTTCAAATAGCAGAAACTGTAAAGAAGAAAGCTTTTGCCTTGACAATTATGAGCTTGTTTGGTGGGACCGAAAGGAAGTCAGTGCAAAGTGAAGAATGAACCTAGAGAGCAAGAGAGAGAAGACAAAAAGACATAACATAACTTGACAACAGAATATCAAAAAGTACAATAAACTTTCTTCAACTGCAAGGAATTCTGCACACGGAGCTTTGCAATAACCCAGGAATAAGAGATGGAGGGAAGGCTAGTGATTCAGCATAGAAAGAGTTCAGATGTGTAGAAAGAAAAGTGGTATCACCCACTGAGGAAAATATGTGACAAAAAGCAGTGTTTTCTCATGCTGTACAACCACTGAGAAGTTCCAGGCATTGAGTAGCCCAGATCAGATTCCCATAGCAAACAAGCAATGACTTGATGCCTGAATGACTCCATGTGTACCTGACTTAGAGCAATACTGACAATCTTAGTCCGAGGGCAATGTCCAGACTTCAGAGTAGAGTCCCATTGCAACAACCCCATCTCAAGAATTAGTGTTTCTCAGGAAAAATTATCCCCCTTCGTGTAAAGAAGAAAAGCTGTGGCTGCTGACCATGCAGAGCTCCCCAAAAGGCTTCCACATCAGAAAGGAACACAAGCCACAGGGCTTTATGCCAGCCTTAATACTTACATGACAAATGTCTGGACTGCACATAACAGTTCTATCTGCTGCCTCTGATCATGGAACTCGCCTCTTAATTCCTTCTAGCTCCCTTGTGGCTTGAGTTCAAAGCTTTTCCAAGCTTTGCAAAGGCAAAGACAGAGAGAGGAAGCCAGTGTGCATACCTCATCAGTACAGACTATTGTCTCTGCTATCACATATTCACAGAGTAAAGTGAAAATTAGTCCAAGAATCAATGTTTGATTAACTCTGTCAAGCAGACTAGATCAGCATCAAGTAAGAAGCTCAACATAATAGGATTTTTTTTTCCTCCAGGAAATGACTGACTGCAATAGCTTATTTTCCAGAGTGCTACAGAAGAAAATGTACTTCCATGTTTCAGTTCATGTCACCCATACTTCAAAATACAATGAATTTAAAATTACACGAATGCCACCTCATTTCAGTTGTACAGCAGATAGGACACAAGTTGAAAAGTACTTTTATACTTCAAATAACTTTAATTTTTCAAAGTGTTACTTTTTCTTCTTTGAAGGAAAGGCATCAAACATAACTTTGAGGACCAAAGAACCTGCTACATGACATTGATGATCTTAGATGATCTTAAAGAACTTTTCCAGTCTAGATGATTCTATGTTTCTATGATAGCTCTCATATTCATTACCTCTGTGTCTCAACTTCACTGACCTCATCTGAGTTTATGTGACATAAGCAAGATGATAGAACAACATTTTTTCTACTTCATGCAGCTATCACTACTAGCTCCAAAACTGTAAAAGTGTGCTTAACTCAGCTTCAGTAATTAAGAAAATACATTTGTTTTACTTACCCTTTGATCTGCTATTTCTGAAGATCAAAAGATAATGTTGTGCTTCTTTGATGACAGAAAGTGTTTGATAGCATTTAACACATCTAAGTAGTATGATTCATAAAATACCAAGCAAAGTTCTTATATCTTAACTGGCTCAGAATGTGACTTGTATAATGTGCACAGACATACCAAACTGTCTCTGGCTCATCACTGAAGCAATTACACCAGAGGGCTGATGATCTGCAGAATTAATGCAAGTTGTTTTCCCCAGGATTTCTGTCTTTACATGGATTCATGCAGACAACTGAAATAGTGTACATTAGATATGAACCTTTCCAAGAGTGGCACCAAGCACAGATACATCCTTGTGCATGCTCTTGCACTCCCTTGTGCTCTCTCACATGCTGTCTCTGACCTTTCTAGCCGTAAACATTGCAGCCTTTCTCACAGTCAGGGCACATACATGTTCTCCATCCACCCAACTATTTTAGCAAGACCTGTTGGAGGGTACTGTATGTGAGACAGCTTCCTTCAACCATGTGGGTCGGACTTGGCCAAAGGCACAGGCTGCCACTCCACACATAGAGGGTACAAAACCTCATTTCTGTGGGAAACCAGGGATGACACTGACAAACCTGCAGGATTTTGAGCAAGTACAGCCATGGGACAAGCCATTTATTGTTTTGCAGATATAGACAAGAGGGAACTGTCAATACCACCATGGTCAGGTTAGCAAAGGCATACAAAGCTTTTGGAAAGCTTCATAAAAGAGTCTGGTGCAACAAACACCTGAAGAAAAGTACAAAGATTANGTCACGGATTTGTCTATCCCACATCGGCCTTTCTAGCCACCAGGGCACTTGTAGCAAGCATGGGTAGAGCCCTTCCCATACATTTGTTTGCGAAGCTTAGCCATGATGATGATCACCAACCATGGGCAAAAATAATGATGTGGTTGTTGGTGATTTTTAACATCCATGACTATAAGCATGACATCTTAGACAAGTAAATCCCAATAAAGAGCTGACATGGCAAGACTGCTATTGTAAGGTGTGTTCTTGAGCTCTCAGGCTGTTTGCAGATATGGCAGTTTAATGGGGCAAGTCCCCTCATACAGGTGAAGCTTCCTTCTCTAGTGGGAATATCTGTTCCTCTATCTAGCCCTGATATTTCTGTAGCCAGCCAGGTTTTGACTGTCTTCTGAATCTGACAGGTCAAGGCCGAAGCAAAGGTGATGGCCTGAGATTACAAGTTCATTTCAAATAATCAAGGAAACATCATGAAACAGGTACTGCTCTTGGTTTCTCCTAAAGGGACCTTGACAGGAAAGAGTGATCCAAAGGTGAACGGCTCCCCAGGTGATCAGGTGTCCCTATGTCACATCATTCCTTTTCTAAAGTTCCTACTTCTTTAATGGTGATTAAAGGTCACTCATTTCTCAACTTTATGATTAGGGTTAAAATTAAATGTTCTAGCTAAGAAATTAATATGCAGAAAGGGAACTTACTAAAGCTCATTCCTTGGGGGGATATGTAATTATGCAGATATGAACAGAACATAACTTACACATTTTGAATTTCCACAGAAAAACATGGACTGAGGGCCGGATTTTCATTGTCATTCTAGATCTGAATACTTTTAAGAATCTGGTCTAAAAGTGTGTACATTTTTTCCCCTAAGCAAAACTTCAAAGTTTCAGTTTGCTTTTATTAGCAAATTAAATTGTGCTTCTTAAAAGATTAACTGCATGTAGTTCTGCACACAGTATTTTTTTTCCTAGTTGCCAGTTAACTATTGCAACAGCACACCCCAAGGACAGTGTTCATGTGAGATAACACTTTTGTTAGGTCACTGACAATTGGTTCATGAATCACCTTTGAGGTCTGGGTTATCTCAGCATTTTGCAATTTTGAGGAATCTTACTGCTTAATTCTCATTAATTTTTTACCTAGGATCATTTTCTTGGGCATTAAGGTTTAAATTTGAAAGCCTTACATATTGTGCAAATACAAAAATACAGCCTAGGCAATTCCAAGGTTGTAGAACCATAAAATACCCTGAGTTGGAAGGGAAACTCAAGGATCGAGTCCAGCTCTTGGCACAGGACAACCCCAAGAGTCACACCATGTGTTTGAGAGTATTGTCCAAACAATTCTTGAATCTGTCAGGCTTGGTGCCATGACCACTTCCCTGGGGAGCCTGTTCCAGCACCCCACAACCCTCTGGGTGAAGAACGTTTTTTTTAATATCCAAACTAAACCTCCCCTGACACAACTTCAAGCCATTCCCTTGGGTCTTGTCACTGGTCACCAGAGAGAACAGATCAGTGCCTGCCCCTCTGCTTCCCCTCAGGAGGAAGTTGTAGACTGCGATGAGGTCTCCCCTCCATCTCTTCCAGACTTAAACAAGCCAGGTGACCTCAGCTGCTCCTTGTATAGTTTCCCCTCTAGGACCTTCACCATCTTTGTAGCCCTTCTTAGGACAGTCTTTAATAGCTTTATATCCTTCCTATATTGTGGAGCCCAAAGCTGCACACAATATTCAGGGTGAGGCCCCACCAATGTAGAGCAGAGTGGGACAATCATCTTCCTCAACCAGCTGGTGATGTTTTGCCTGATGCCCCCCAGGACACAGTTGGCCCTCCTGGCTGCCAGGGCACTGCTGACTCATATTCAACTTGCTGTTGTCTGGGACCTCCAGGTCCCTTTCTGTGGCACTGATTTCCAGCACCTCAATCCCTGGTCTGTACATACATCCAGGGTTGTTTTGTTCCAGGTGCAGAAGCTGGCACTTGCTCTTGTTAAATTCAGGTGATAAATAAGGTTGATGATTGCCCAGTGCCCTAATTTGTCAAGATCTTTCTGCAGAGCCTCTATGCCTTTGAGAGAGTCAACATTCATTTGACTTTGTGATAAAAAACATTTAGTCATAAGTATAACAAATGCTAGAAAAAAGCATGTTTAGCCAAGCATATACTACAGGTTGGCTTCCACAAAAGCATCCTGACTTGGTTAACTACATAGTAAAATTAGGCATATGAGTAAACATCCATTCTGATATTTGGTAATTTATACAGATTAAATCTGCTGCTGGAAACCTACTGGTTTTATTGAAGTTTTATGACAGTGATGCCCAGGGAAAGTAGTGTTTATGTTTAAAATACAGCTTAACCTACAGCTTTGTTTTCAAGGACTCTGTCATATATGGTTCATGTAGGCATAGGAAGGTGCAGAAAATGTGTCTTAATATATTCTATTAATTCCAAGATAATAGGTGGTCATATGATCATGACCAAGCTTCGCAAACGAAGATATGGGAAGGGCTCTACCCATGCTTGCACTAAAAAGGCCAATGCGGGATAGACAAATCCAGGAACAAAAGGCGCAGCTAAAAGGTGGTATTGACGAGGCACAGTTCTTTCTGTGATGTCTTTTCTCCTCAAGACTAATTCTATGTGAGGTTTTAAAGGAGGCAGCAGCGTTATAGATGGTGTGTCTCTATGTCTTCCGATTTGAGGCCAGAGTGGAGCACTGATGGCAGTCAGTATGGCCAAAACTGAGGTGTTGTTTCAGGGAGTCCTTATATCTCCTCTTTGGGGCTCCTCTATTGCGGCAGCTGGTGGTGAGTCCACCATAGAGCACAATCTTAGGGAGTCAGTGATCCTCCATCCTGGAAATGTGCCCTGCCCAGCGCAGTTGCATTCTCAACAGCATGGCCTCAATACTGGTGACCTCTGCCTGTTCGAGGATGGTAACGTTAGTCACGTAGTCAGTCCAATAGATGTTTAGGATTGTACGGAGGCAGCGCTGATGGAAACGTTCAAGAAGTCGTGGATGATAGTGGTAGATNGCATAGGGTTGGTGCAAGAACACAACCTTGTTTCACACCGTTGGTTATTGGTCATATGATAGAAATATAAGGTAAATACACATGAAATCATATTTCTATCTACAGTGCTATTTTCAGACATTTTATGCCTATTTATCCAGGCAGAACAGTCTTATTCCAACTATTTTAGCAACCTAATTATTTAATTACCAATTGGGATTTGAGGGCAGGATAGGAGTGAAGAGAAAAGGAAAACATTTCACTTCCCATCACGGTGTACTCCTTCTGGCTTGTCTCAAACTGTGTGTAAGTTCTCCAGAGAAGATGCGGATGGTAAGCCATCCTTGGCGAGATCTGTAAGATTCTTTTTCCTCTCCCTCACTTCCAAGAATCTAGGGAAATAATCCATTCTTCAACTGGAATTCAGGGAATAAGCACCGCAACACAAATCCAGTCTCTTCCTAGAAACATTGCAGAACATGCAATGCATTTAATTTATTTGTGTACTTCATGGACATATTATACAAATGAGTCATTTTAGCTTTGGTATTATCTGGACTTCCTATGGTAAGAGCTCAGAAGCACTCCAAGGACACAGAGCTGGTGCTATTGCTCACTATTATTGTTTATACATGTTAAAACTTGCCTTTATAGGGGAAGATAACAAACTACAAACTAGGAATGTATTAGACTGTTGGTACCTCCCCCAGGGACACTGTCAACGCAAAGTAGAATCACGCCAGACATTCTTTGATCATGTTGTATCAAATTGAAAAGATTTTTTGTCCTTTGACCAAAAGATGACATCCCCATGGCATACGTTTCTTCAGCTCTCTTGCAAAGTCTGTGAAAATTCATTCTTCTATCTGGAAGCACTATACCACAAGCACACACAGCACCTACAAAGATAGAGAGTTGGAGATCTTACATGACTTCAGCCCTTTCTTTAGGTTATTATCCAGATCATTATCTGCTATCTTATATCTGGATCTTATATACACGACTTCCTGCCTTGTTCCTACAATAGGCTTCATTATCATTCACAATCATAACTAATGATAACTAACATCACTAACATAACCAACTTTGTGTCCAAAGATGGACAAGGAAGCTGGCGAAGGGTCTAGAACAAAAGTCTTAGGAGGAGTGGCTGAGGGAGAAAGGAAGGCCCAGGGGAGACCTTACTGCTTTCTACAACTATCTAAAAGGAGATTGTAGCAATGTAGCTGATGATCTCTTCTCCCAAGTAGCAAGTGGTAGGATGAGAGAAAACAGCCTCAAGTTGTATCAAGGAAGTATAGATTAGATATTAGGAAACATTTCTTCACTGAAAGGGTTGCCACACATTGGAAGAGGCTGCCCAGGAAAGTGGTGGAGTCACTATTCCTAGAGGTATTTAGAAGACTTGTAGGTGAACACTGAGGGACATGGTGGTGGTGGACTTGGCAGTGCTGGGTTAACAGTTTGATTTGATGATCTTAAAGATCTTTTCCAACATAAATGAGTCTATGGTTCTGTGCTTCTAGCCTAATACTTTCCCATCTGCCAACTTTACTACCCCTATAAGTATCTTTGGAGGTAATTTTCCCTCCAGTTTCATTCCAACATGCAAAGGAACCAGGAGCATAAATTACAAAATAAAGTGAGTCTCTAGTCTCTATTGAATCTTTGTCATCAGTTGCATCCTAATCAGTTAGCTTCTTTTTTCTTTTTCTTTCTCCCTGTCTCTCTCTCTCTCCCTTCAGGTCTGATTCTAAAGAAAAGTATTCCAGCAAGGTGTGAGACTATACACATTTTAAAGCAGGGACATTTTAAAGATAACATGTTTGCTGTCTCTGTTCTCATGCCCCATAGATATAGGCAAAAAAATCCTATTGGTTCTATAAGCTGTAACTTTGTTTAAATTAGTGCTTAATCTGAAGAGTGATGAGCAGAAATGAGTGAGGCTGTTGGTTTTTCATTCTACCTTGCTCTTCTTCAAAAAGGCATTCTTCCACAAAGATCTTATGAAATATTACACTGTCTTCTTTCAGGCTTGCTTTTTTTGACATAAAAAGAAAGCTCTCTATGGAGAGGGATAGAATCTGTTTGTGTTATGGATCTGCCACAAGAACTACAGTAAAAATGAAGCAGAGTTGCATCCACAAAAATGAAAATAAACCTGCAATACTGAGAGCACTTCCAGTTCCTCCAGTGATTCTTCACACTCCTGTTACCACAGCCAAAGAGCAACAATATTATGATGAGGCTGCCAGTTCATCTATTAATTAGAAACAAGGAAGAAATTGAAGTATCTAGAAGTCAAAAAATATTTTCAGCAGGATGGCCACAATATTAAAATACCAGAGAGCCTGAATTTTGTTCTGTCTTCCTCACATACACACCAAAAATTATCAGAGTCAATGTAAAAATGCAAAAATAGGCTAATTTTAGCTTAGTAACTTAAGTGTTCTGAGCTTCTGCATTAAGACTAATATCCAAAAAGGTGAAGAGGGAAGTCTGCAGAGGGAAAATCCAAACTTACAAATGTTTCAGGGAAAAAAACTCCAAAACATTTATGAAATGGCAACTGCAGCAGAAATATAAATGGTATTTGTTATCATGAGGGGCTAGTGGTGCTGGACAAAAGTCTGTCAACAAGTTTAGCAGTGGTTAGCTCTGTATAAACAGTGTCCACCTGCATGGTATATAAGCTGTATGTTTATGCTACAAATTAAGGAATGTAGAGGAAAAGAGGAAAAGAGAAGCCCTGTCAGCCCACACCTCACTGCAGATGTGGCTGCACACAGTGCGTACATTAAAGAAAGGGTCCATCTGATGCTGTCACTTTTCAACTCTCAGTATCAGAAGCAGCACAAGATGACATCTAAGTAATTTGTTAACATATTTTTGTTGTTCCTTTTGTATTAACAAACATCTTTTCCTCATGTTCTGGATGTGAGGTGTGGTTTCATGAACCCTCCTGGATTCAGAGTCAGAAGGAAGAGCAACTCTTATCACTGGGAAAATAACAATCAATCACCATTTCAAGATCTATGAACAGGATCTTATGAAATTAAGTAGACCCAGAAAGTCAGCTTGCAAATTCAAGTAAAGGAGAGACTTCATTGTTTTCCACTTACATGGAGAAGGCAGAGATACTGTTTCTGCAGTCTTCTGTTGTCTGCCCAGTATTTCTAAAGAACAAAGCCTTCAGGTGCCAAAGAGTATAAATAGTATTAAAATATAAAGAAAGATTAAAAAATCCAAAACAACACAAACTTGTAATTAAACCTTTCCCTGTGATAGCACAGGGTTTTTGGGGTTTTTTTTTGAAGTGTGAAGAACTGCAAAAAAATCAGTGCCTCAAGCAGGTAGGAGGAACAATGCTGGTTCCATCAAGACAGGCAGCATCACTGAGGAGTCTGGTGGCAGGTGTGGGCACAGCTCAGCTGCACACCAGTGGACATGACTGAAATACTGCCACAGCCTGTAAACAAAAGCTCTTTCCTCCTGAAGACATCACTGATTTAGAACAACATGCTCAAGTGAATTTTCCAAACTAATGAGAATCTGGGATCTAAAACATCAAGTCACTCTCAGCTCTACTAAGGATTAGAAATCTACTGAGAAATTTAGACAGCCATATCCTTTTCCCTTTTCCTCTGCTTCATCAGAGACACAACAGTCAATGAACCACATACTCTCACCTCTGTGACATGAACACAGTAGTCTGGCTCTGTGAAGGCCTATTTTGATTAAGATTACATCAGTTCCTCAGGTGCGTGGATGATCAATTGAAAATGGTTGTATGAAGCCAAGGTACCCTGATGCCTCACAGAGCTCTTAGAGCACTCCAGAGACTTGCTTCCTGGAAGAATAATTACATATAACTCTTCAAAAAGTATGAGCGAGGATGAATTATGAGAGTAATGAGAAACGGGTCACTTTTAACCAGTGGCAGATGGCTTCTAATACTTTCAGAAGGCAGTTGCAAAAATAAGAGAAGATCAGAGAGAGAAACTGGGGAATCACATCCAGTTTTTGGAGATGACAGCAGGGAGATAAAAGATCATGCTAGGGAAGAAAGGAGGTACTCAAGTTATCTGAGAGGAAAGATTCTTAGAAATGTAGAGCTCTTCAATCCTGAGACCAAACCACACTATATCCTTATGATAGCAATGGGGGACATGAACAGAGCTGAAGGACAGAAGGCACCTTAAAATAGTTATTAAACGTTGCTATTTATTGAGTGCCTTGCCATCTCACTCAGTGGAAAAAATTAAAACCTTTTAGGATCAATGCTGTTTGTACCCTCTCTTTCCTTTCACCATTTTGTTTACTGTCTGTAGAAAAAGAAAAAGTTTTCCTTTTTTCCCGTCATGCCTTTATTTCATTTCCTTTTTCTCTTATCTGCATTCTTTTTTCTGCAGCAATTATATCATCATTACTACCTATAATGCCAATGAAAGTTAAAGGAAATATTTCTGGGATCACTGTGGATGTTTAAGACTAGATGTGAAGGTTAAGTTTTCTGCGGCATCAGCATAAAGAAAACTGTGCCTTGAGGGAGTTATTCATCTCATCTTAAGGCAAGTGTGTGCAACACGGGATAACATCTTTTGAAGGTACCTTTCTCTCTCCATTGACTGTAGGGAATCCAAGTTCAAGCAGCTGGTTTAGAGAAGACATTGAATTTTAGGTCAAATTAATGAATTCCACCTTGACACTGCAAAAGGTTAATTGATTAACGAAAAAAATGTATTAAAAGGCCTGTAGATTGTATTTATATATAGTTCAGATTTACTATGCATTTGTATGGAAGCGCAGATTTTGGAGGATCTTTGGTCCACATAAAAATCTCAGGAGGGCCAGAGCCCAGCTGGCATGTTTGACAGACCTGGTAGGGAAAAACTATGCAGGGTTCAGGAAGAAAGAACATTGAACATGGCTGACAAAAACATTTACACCTGACCATCACCTTTGGGAAACTGGCTTGTCAAGTTCTTGCTGAAGGCATCTGTGATATGCAGAATATTACTCCGGAGGCATGGTTTGGCTTATCATACAATATTGCTTGAGTTCTTTTCCTCTCAGAGATGTGGTTTGACACAGAGGGTTTGTTTCTACAGTGTTTCCTGAGACAGAAATTCACTGTTGCTTACCATGAGGGTAGAACTGAGCTTGCATGCTTGTGTGGCTAACAGATCCTACAGATAAGCCCCTAGGTGCTGAGATTTGGTCTTCATAAGGGATGCTTGCCTATGTTGACAAAATTTTTAACATTACTGGTCTAAGAAAAATAAGATAAATTGATAACTGTGTGCTTTTCATATTTTCAGATAATAAACACAAAATTTAAACTTCGTTCATTTATGTGGAAGTTCCAAGTCATTTGATAAAAAAATCAATTAAAGTGTGAGTAGTGAATTTAAATGTAATCAAAAGCCAAGGGAGGGGAATTAGCTACTGCATTCTGCCTGGAAGTACAGATAAGAACATGCTTCTTCTCTGTTCAAGTTGAATTAAAATCCAAAAAGATGTCTTCTGTAAAATAACAAAGTCAATAAATCTATCATTGGCCTGTGTATATTAGGTCAATCACTTGAACAAATAAACAAAGCTGTCTCAAAGACAGCTGAATAATTACCAAGTATTCATGATTTTTGATTATCAAAAAAGAGAACATGCCAGTGCTTTTTTATGTGTGAACAAATTCTGCAGTAAATGCAAAATAATTCTAATGTTTCTTGTTATGTAAGTGCGTTCCATAGTGCCTCTATCCTGACTGATGGAAGAGCCTTAGCATACAAAGGGTAGACATGGCTTTTATTTTCATTTATGCTTGAAAACTCTGTAATTCCTCTCTAGTGTCCTTAGTATACTTACAGCTTTAGAATAAATGAAAATAGAATTTCAGACTATATAATATAATATATATAAAATATAGAATAATTATATTAATTTAAAATACATTTATTCACTGCAGCAAATTTTACCTAAGTAGCATAATCTGTAATCATCTGATAAGGAAACTTTCCTGATGTAAAACAAGGATGTGAGGAAGGGAAGTATAAAGGACTTTAAAAGGACCCTCAGTTGTAAAAGTTTAGATTTTAAGTAAGTAGATAAGAAATCAGGAGTGTATATAAAGATAAAACATTTATATAAAAATATATATATAA
>WEIV01022215.1:262371-288079 GCA_013390005.1 Calyptomena viridis
TTATAAGTTTCAGAGCCAGAAGCTCTGAAAAAAATCCCAATTCCTGCCACACTTGTTTTAAATCTTAGGCAGACAACAGATGAAGGGTGAGCCTATGCCTTTCCCAAATGTGGGGCTTAATGGAGATCTTTTCCCATGAGAAGGCCTCACAATTGTTTTCCTGTCAATGTTAATGGGAAACCCTGCAAGGATTTCCTTATCTCTGAACATAGTGCTCTGGGCTTCCTCATAGGTCTATGAGTCATCACCATGGGCTATGGCTTAGTGCCACCTATCACTAATGGAGAGGGGGAAGAAAGAGAAAACTCGGTGTTTCTAGATCCGCTCTCATAGTTCCTTCTCCATTGATTCTCATTTACTATCTGTAAGCTAGCCACTAGCCCTCCAGCTCTGTCTTTGCCTGAGCCACAGAGAAATCTGGTGTCTCTTTACACTTTAAAAAAGCACCCATGCAAGGTTAGGAAAATCATTGCCCTCTAGAGATAATAAGGATAAAATAGAGATACAATACAATTACATGGAGAGGCCTCCATGTAATACACTCTTCCTGTTGTTGGACAGGTTAAACTACTAACAAAAACACCCCATAAATATAGACCTTTTCCTGCTCACAACTGTATAAGATTAAAATTTTTGCAAAAGCATCCATTAACTGAGATTGGTTGATAGGTAGTTTCAGGAGATGTCAGAGTGAATATCTGATCTGAGAACTACCTATAGCAGCTATTCTGTCAGCTGGATATCATATGACCTGCTCTTTGAGCTGAAGGGAGCAGTCACGTGCCTCAGGTTTTTCACACAGTGCTGCCCTGAACAACCACCAACCACCAAAAGTTATTTTCACAAAATGGAAAACCAACAGTGTGTAATAATCTCTTTTCACAGAGGATACTCTGTGAATCCTTTTCCTCATACCAATGCTTGTCCCAGCATGGGCTGGGCATAGGGACAAGGTAGAAAATAAGCCAGTACTTTGGGAACCTGGTGTAAGCCTTACTGGCTTTCCAAAGACCTCTTGAAAACATCTACCTTTAGAAAGAGAGATCTGGCAGTATCTAAGTGATTACATTTGGCTGATTTCTAATTTGTATTTGGATGTCAGTCCTCACAGTGCCTTCTCCCTGTGTACTGGTATGCACATGGGCTTGACTCTGATATGTGCCAATCAATTCTCCTAGAAGGGAAAATTGAGGAAAATGCTATGTCACGCACTGAAGGAAATACGAACTTGGGTTGCCTAGCTCCTAAACTTTTCCACTAGACTCCAAGACCTTGTACAGCCTTCGATGGCCTCTTCCTCTGGCTGAGAGGCCACAACTAGTAATTGTACAGATACACAATGTTAATATTGTATCACCTGAAATGGGTGACCTCCTCGTCCAAGGCAGTCAAGAGAACATTAAGTGGGACAGATGATTGGCAAGCACTGACTTTGGAGATCTGCATTTTCTTACAGGACAGACAGGCTTTCTAAATGAAAGCCAGCAAGATGCCATACAGCAGTTGAATCTTCCCAGGAGAGGCATAAGAGCATCTTTACAAATGCAAATCCCCTTTGTGATAACCTTCGAGACCTACCGAGAGCCATGGGAACCCATTTTGGTGCAGTCACATTGATATAATTTTTGGAGTAGATGCCTTGAAGGACACTGAAATCACGCCTGGATGGCACCTTTGAGAGTGCTAGTTGGCATAGACCAAAGTAACACCATGGAGCAAGCTAACAACAGAGTAGTGTGAAACTCGGGCTTGTTCCCTGGGCTCCTTTAAGGCACAAAGTAGACTCTTCAGAGTGCTGTCACATGCTATCACATTTTACACTCCCTTGCCATAATCCAGAAGGAGTAAGGTACTTCTTGGCCCATAGCTCCTGCTAGGAGATAGTTCCAGAATTTAATTTCCACAATGTTTAGAACCAGCATAAACTTAGGTTCCATTTTTTCATGCTTCTTAGCTTGAAGAGATTGTTTCCCTCCTAATAATCATACAACGATAAGTGTATTACTAGAGTTGAACATCAATCTATGATGAACTAGAAAAGTTTGGTTTACTTTCCTTTTGCAATATAGATTCATCAGAAAGGATCAACCATCCTACTAAACCTTTTTTGCTCAGTAGATTTCAACTTTGTTCAATGCGAGCTACCAAAACTGTACCAAGCACATCTAGCCTTATACATATTAAGATTTGGAAATTTTTTTGCTTTCCCATTCCAGAATATTTGTCATAAAGTACAAGACATGGAAATTGAAAGAAAATGTTTTCTTGTATTAAAATTTTGCACATTTAAGTGTTCTCATTTTTCATAATTCTGCCTACTTTGTCTTCTCGGGACACTAAAAATGTAAGAAGAAACTTCATCTTCTCTCCCCATAGTTACAGAAGACTCACACTGACTCCTTGTAGCTTTCTTTTAAAAATAATTAGGAATCATCTAAACTCCAAAATCAGAGGTTTTCCAAACAGCAATCATCACACCAACCACTAGCAAAGCCCAGTGTCATCCTGTATTAATTTCCAGTTGATCATTTGTAATTTTCCCAGACAGGTTAAACAACAATCCTCATTCTGAAAGACAGAGGCTCCTTGGGGTACCACCAAGCTATCAATGTCAGACAAGTGCTGGGGAACACAATCTGATAGAGCCTGGGAGCCAGAGAACAGGGAGAAATCAATGTACAGCTAAATACCACAAAGAAAATCCTCTGAACAACAAAGGTATTTTACACCTCTTTCCGTACTTTTTCATTTCATATATTTAATAGTGTACTCTCATCTCAACAACCACAAAAGGAATTATAATTTCTAAAGCTTTCATAATCAAAGCAACTATTCTTCCCTTAGAAGAAGTGTTAAATTATTAGAACTGTCACTCTACTTTCCTGTGCATTGAATTCACCTCTGTAACAGGCATTAATTTTACTCAATATTGAATTCACTGTCATCTCCACATGTCAGTGCAAAAGGAGGCTGTCAAAGTTTTAAGTAAATTACTTGAGATAATAAATCACAGTATTTAGTTCTAGTGACACTGAACTCGAAACCACAGGCAATGCTGTTGCAGAACTGTCAAACAAGCTTTGTACATAAAAAACACGTGTGCATCATTCTCTAAACTGCTTTCAACATACTGTGTATCCCTGTCCTTTGATGGTCACAGAACAAAGTCACACAGTTCTTCTGGAACAGAATGTCTTTTCCAGTGTGTAGGACATCCAGTATGAACTCACTTGAGATGCAAGTTCAAATGACACTTTGCTCCTGACTTCCTGTATCAATTTGAGCCAGTTTCTTACAGTGAAATTGAGGTTCAGGAACAAGTTTGTGCCTCTGCAGTGCAAGTGGCTATGTGTGAGCCAAGGCCACTATAGCGAGCAGACTCCGGAGAACAAGACAACTAAGCAGAACAAGGTATGACACAAATGACCTCTTCACTCTGATGGCTGTTTTGACTTCACCTCTACTGAATACAGTGGGAGCTTAGACACTTCTAGTCAAAGCATCCACAACACGGAAATCTAAATTTATGGTTCTAAATCTGCAGATGAGTTAGATCTTACTGTCAGATCAACAGGACATCTAAATAAGCTAACAACTTTACTTAGCTGAGATTAGTTGTCTACCTGTAAAAATGGAGGCATTAATGATTTTCTGACACCCAAAGACAATACATTAGAGGTAAAACTTTTTAAAAAAATCACTTTACTAATATAAGTGAGGGAGAAAAAGGGCTGTGCAATATCTATGAGGAGGTCATCAAAGAGAACAGAGTTAGGCTCTTCACGGTACTCCATGTTGGGAGGATGAGACATGACAATCAGTTGAAAAAAAAGGATGCTGAAGCTGGCTATATAGAGAAACTTCTTCACTGTGAGAATAGTGAACAGTGGAAAATGTTGCCCAGAGAGATTGTGCCATCTCTGCTCTTAATTGTTTTCAAGAACAGGTGGAATAAAGTTCTGAGCAAGCAGGTCTGCCCTCGTAGCTGACCACTTCACACTACAGGTTGTACTAGAGACCTCCTGAGTTACCTTCCTACTGAATTATCCTGGCAGAGAAGTCTGTCATCTCTCATCTACTACAGAAATTCAGAATTCATTCTGTGCTGAATGGTCTTCGAAATAAGAAGTCCTAGAGTTACCTTCTCCTTTTCTGCAGTTTCCTCTTGAAAAACAACAAACAAATAAAAAACCCCAAACAAAACAAACCAAACAAACAAACAAGCAAACAAAAAGGTAAAATAAAAGTAACCAAATCAGAAACATAGAATCATTCTGGTTGGAAAAGACTTTTAAGATCATTGAGTCCAATTATGAGGGGGGAAAAAGTGGGGGAGATGTGCAGTTCTACATATTGTGCTCCACTGATGCTTCCAAGAAAATGCACCTTAGATGCTTTCAGACATTTCTTGTGTCAAAAGCCTGGGAGATATAAGTTATCACTGCTGACAGCAGAGAACAGCAAGGCACCAGGTGGTACATAGTTATGTTTATTAAAAGACAGATCACATTCTTCCTTCTAAAAGTACAGAGACAAACCACCTGCCCTTTTACTCATGGATTTCATATCAGCATTTCAGTTTCTACTTTATACTGATCTCCATAAACATTAAGACAAAACCTCTGTCAGATGCCCATGTTTACCCACCATAATTTCATTATTAATATTATTTTATTTAATTTGGAGCATTTGGTGTACAAGTACAAGGTCAAGTCCCCATGGTTAATATTCATTTTAGCTATACGGCTATTATGTTGCTCAGGGCAATTTGCAACTACATCAAAGACAGTATGAATACATAGAACAGTGCTGAGTCCACAGAGCCATGAGAGCATGAGCTGCCTTTTATTCTCTTCTCTAGCATCAGCAGCATTTCCAAACCACGTTTTAATGAGTGCTAGCATGAGCAAAAACAATCGATTGGATAGTCAGCAAGCCCTCCAGCTATATCCTGATTTCACAGACGTGGTAGGTAAAGAGCCATATTTTTACTTACAGCCGAGGAAAATGTGAAGAGAACAGTATCATATGAATTCTGCCTTAACAGTGTTTCATAAAAATTATACTATTGTGTTAGGAAAATCTCCTCATGCAGTTATCTGCCCTTCCCATTCCTGAGGCAGCAGCACCCATATCTGGATTGCTCAGTAGATACTTACCTGCCTGATTTGCTTTTAAAAAACCTCCTTAAGTAATACCACCAAGATGACCAAGTTCCGTGCTCAGCTGTCTTACCACATAGCTCTCTGCTTCAGAGATAACTAAAGCCTCCATTGCTTTAAATACAAGTCTATTACTCCTTCTTGCCCCTCTTATTTTATTTCCTCTCTTACCTGTATTTGAAGACCATGCCTCCTCTTGCCTGCCTTTCTCTAAGTGAGCAAACCCATGTCTCCTGTGGCAGCTGTGCATGGTGGGCAGCTGGCCGTGCTCCCTCCAGATCCTTTCAGAGTCGCCTTTACAGTCCTGAGCAGCACACAAGGACTGCATTTACATCTGCCAAAGCAGGTTCCCCTTAACACCTCCCGGCTAACTCCTGTCTGAAACATGGTCCTCTCCCATCAATCAGTCCCTACTCTGTATTCCCCACCTTCCCTACTTCTGTCTCCACTAAAATGTGTACTTGTCCGTACAGAAGGACATTATCTGCTCAGAGCGCTTTGACTTGGTAGGACTGTTTGAACACCCAGACTGTCCCCCAGTCTGATCCCCAGTGGATCTTCATCCTCGCCCACCTGTACTTTTATAAGCATGCTTTCTACCTCTTCTAAGTTGTAAGTGAAAATATTTTTTTGTTAACGATTACACATTCAGATAACTAGCTAGAGGAAACTACGGTCTGAGTACACCTTCCTATCAATCGCAATAACCTCATTCAGTCTCATCAAACCCACATTTCCCTTACTTATGTGTCATCATAGACAAAAGCCTTACTAAAAATCAAGAAAAAATTACACATTAAAAAATCCCACACAAACATAAATCTGCCTTTTACAATTTTCTTAAATGTACTTCCTGTCCAGTTCTGGGAGGGGTCTGCAAATGACTCACTCTTTCAACATTATAGCTATCATAGCTCTACTTCTCAAATGGTTGCCACTAACCATACTTAACAGTCCAACTACAACCACCAAAGGGTGAAGGTTAAAGCAGAAATGACATTTAAAATTTCTGCCTTTCTAGCCTCAGCAGTGGATGAATAGATTTTTCTTTTCTTTGGGCATCCATAGAAATATTTTCATTTTCATTTTCCATATTGTCATATTCCACTAACATATTGTTTTCTTATATCATATACATTTTTATGCCTGCTAATTGTTCAGGAAAAAGCCTCAAAATACATTCAGACAGCTATGCTGAAATAAGTTTACCTTTACAGGTAAAAAGGTACAGGAGAGCAGAAGGCAGACATTTTAAGCTTCAAGACTTCCATTTATAAACCACCCATACAGAAAGCTTGATTTTTAGAGGAAAAGAGCTGAGCCTCTGGGTTCCCATTTGTCACAATTACCTTGAAAAACTGAAGAACCTTAACCTATCCTAGCAGGAAAAAAATTGAATCCAGAAGCTCCAGAGCGTATAAACTATCAACAGCAGGTGTCTCCGCCCCACAGCTTTTATCCACAGATGCCCCAGGGCAAAACAGTCTGGTAGGACAGACTGGAAACATAGTTTTTTCAACTTCTTCTTTTCCTCACCAAGAGTCTTACTCCTGGTAGGGCTGGCATCAAGTCCCAAAGACTTAGAAGGCTTTACTTCATTTCTGGTATTGTTCTGTTTTGGGTTTTTTCTTTTTTTTCTTTTTTTTTCCCCTCACTTGTTTATTCTTCTCCTGGTTATGTAAGCAGTTTTGAAAGCTCTAACTCACACGAGTAAAGGCTTCTGGAGACGGAAGATTACACAGATTATTTAACGAGAGTCAGACTCATCCTCCCCATATTCACTCCTTCTAGTTCCTCAAATCCTTCATTCTTGGCAAGCTCCAAACAACAACCTATCTCTGCACCTCATCCATTGCATGTTACCTAGTTGTCTTTGTCCTTGACCAGATCCCTTCTCTGACCAGATGTCACCAGTCCCAGACGTCTGCTCAGTTACTGTGTTCCCCGTTTCGGTTTTTTGCAAAAGAAGGGAGGCAAACTTAGATCATTCGAACACCAAATCAGAAAAATCTGAGTTTTAATACACAAGTGTTACTGCTATATGATATTTTAACAGGTTTTTGTGTTCCTATTACCAGGCATCAACTGACATGGCTTTGAGGAATTATTATTACCTACATTTTTGCTGGCAGAGAAACTAAGAAAATGATGCTTCACTCATTCCTCCAAGCAGATCTAGGAGTTCTGACACTCCCACCTACTTCAATGGGAATATAGATTAGCTCAACACCAAGTGCTTTTGAAAACCCTACCCCACTTTTCTGACTCAAAGCAGTTCAAAACCTAACTCACAGGCTCCTTTTATTCAGTAAACACTACATCTGTTTCAAAGAAGTTATAAACACAGCATTTTGCAAAACAACTGTGCAAAATCTCTGGAAAAATAAAAGAACCATATAAAAATGCATGAAGTTACCGCACTTAGGTAATACCAATGTGGACTTGAAGCCATTTCCCATAAAATACATGAAAGGGCAAAAGACTATAAACACTGCAGCTGCTGATCTACTCAACACATCTAATGCAATATTCAGTCTTTTCCAGAAATGGAAATCAATTATCCCTAGAATTATTAATGCAGAGGCAATATGTAAATATGCAGAACTGCCAACCCTGGAGTGAAGAGAATGTTTCTTGTTAGGTTACTGCTGAGACATTTTTACAGCACTGGTTCCTGTGAAAGTTTGAGTAAATGTGTTTACATAGTAATTTCAGAATGCAAAAATTATTTTAGTTTGCTGTCACAATCAAGATCAATGGCACAATGTTTAGTGAACTGTTAGATGACAAAAAAAATTGCAGTATGTGTTCCCCTTATAAGCTAGCAATGGAGCCTGGCACTACTTTGAAAATCCAAAAACTTCACTGAGATTCCAGAAAACCACATCTCTGCTCTTGGTACTTTATAGCACTTCAACTTCTGCAATACTAATAAGTTTTATTCTAAATAATGTAAAAGAAACATTGCCATGGTTTAAAACAACCCATCACCACATTAACAGTGCAATCAGTTAAAATAAATTAGAGGTGAGTGAATTAGTTAATCATCTTTGTGCACTTCAAAACAAGAACAAGATGCACTATGAACCTCAGTCAAGCATTACCATTGATTCTGACAGTTTTTAAGTACCTAAATAATTCAGAAGTATAAGTCTCTTAAACTGAGGAAGACCTAGGCTTCTAAATCATTCAGGCACTCCTGAAAACTTTCTCCAGGTCCTGGGTCAGTCAGGAACCTTTCAAACCCAACACCAAGCTCAGCTTCAGCCCAAAATTGTTTCTAAAACAGTTATTTGATGCCATGAAATGAGTTGGCTTCATTTAATCTTCCAGGTTACAAAGGTCAAAGTTACCAAATAACTTTTCTGTTCGTAACAGTTAGCAGATGGCACAATGGATCAAATGGGCATGAAAATAGTTATGAAAACTGCTATGGCAACATTTCCGTCATCAATTATAAGAGATGACTGTGACAGAACTGAGGGCCACAGGTGGCAGATCACACATTGAAACTCTGTGCAGCATCTCAAAATTAACAGAGCATGTCAGCACACAGATGACCAAAACCAAGTTCAAACCAGTCAGAGGCTGTGTGCACAAAGGGAGGAAAAATACAAAACCCCCTCTACCACATCTGTAGTGAATTTTACTATTTCAATAAACTTCATACCTCCCACTTCAAACTTCTGAGGATCAAGCTACCAGATTGCAAAGGCACCAGATTGCATGTCAAATAAAGTTGATTGAAGATATTGCCTTCTGCTTTGGGAAGAGCTTGCTTATTTTTTTTTTCAATTCTCATGGCTTTGATAAGCATTGATGAAACAAAAATTTCACTGACATATATTATCCACAGTTAAGAGAATTATCTACTTCTGGCATGTATGGCAGCAAAGCAACATACCTGTGACTCCAAGTTACAGTAAGACAACTGCTATATCAACCTGGGCTCTGCAGAATAATCCCAAGCTGTACTATGCATCCTAAGGTTCAACACTCTGAAGATTGCTTACTATTGAGAACTACCTTGCACTTGGACTGTTTCTTAGTGACCATAGTTCCTAATTTTTTCCAGATGTCAGAAATCAGTGCCCAAAACTGTCAACAGTTGCTAGCCTTCCCTGTTAGTGTTCAGGTCAGGCACCAGCCATAGGCAGTCTGGATACAACCCTCCATCATTCTTCCTCAATGTGTATGTATATATTTGTATATGTGTATATATATCAAAACAAGTTCATATAGTAACATACTAAAAGGCAGTAGCTCAGGAGACCACTCCATACTTTTTACGGAATGTTGCTCTTGTCATCCTTCACTGTCATTTTATGTCATTGTAATTAACATTTAGCTATTCATGCTGAACAGGAATATAGGGCAAAAAGGGCCCGTCTATAGTTAAGTTTGCCCCTTCCATCAGTGCATCCTGCGGGATGACAGGTGGGTCCAGGTTAGACCACTCCTCTGGAGGCCTCCAGCCCAAAGCAGAGCTAACCTCACAGGCACAGCAAGTGTTACAGATTTGTTCCATTGACCTCTGGATACCTGCAAGGGCAGAGGTCCCACCACATCTCCGGGCAATCTGCACCAATGCTTAAGACCAGTCTCATAGTGAAGCATTTTTCCTCATGTGCAGACAGAGGGTTTCCCTGGATGCTGGTTGGACCTGCTACCTCCCAGCCTCAGCTATGCTCCTCAGAGTAATCCCATGCTTGTTTTCTAATGACCTTCTTTTAAATAGTTGAAAACAATTTTTTTACAAATCTTTTTACATCTTTTTACAGCTAAACAAATTCTGCTTCCCCAGTCATTAGCAAACCAGACTTAAGTTGGGGAAAATTAACTTAATTTATTGCCAAGTAAAATAAATATTTAACCACCAATTTGGTTATTGTGAAAGATAGAGGCAAACTTTAAAACAGCTTTATTTCCCACATTCCCAAGGCCTGGCCTCCTTCCAGACTCTTCTCCCTGCTCCAGTCAGTCTCTAATGGCTCCTCTTTGTCACTCTACCCCCCTCACATTCCCCCTCTCCTGGTGTGTACCCTTTCAGGGGATATCTGCTCTGGAGCCACAGAGCACTTACTTTGCCACCAGCTTTGGTCTTCCCTCAGGATTCTTCTTGTAAGGTATTTTCTACCTTCCTTAAAGCACACTTTCTCTGAGGCAACACCACATTGGCTCACCCATGCCCTGTGGTGGGTGGGTGGGTTGGAGCCAGCTGGAACAGGCTGTGGACTACACACGGCAGTCCTGGCCTCTTGTTACAGAGGCCCCCCTGCAGCCCCACACTGCCAGCATCTCACCACAGACACCCAGCAGAGCTATGTAATTAGATAATCCTAACTCAATCGTCTTCCACTGCAGGCCCTCCATCCCCCAGTCCTCACAGACACATGGAAGGCTTCAGCATGATGCTGCCATGAAAGATTAAGGGAAAGATACCATTGCACACCTCAGGCTTTATTGTGTTCTTCACCGCTAAGGTGCCTCCTCCTTGTAGAGTTTTACCTACATAAACTGTATATCCTCCTTTACCTTAATTATCTGCTGCCATTATGCTTACAAAAAAGAAGAGTTACGTCTAAGCCATGTCTGATCACCCACACACCACTAAGGTAAGCATTACTAGAAACAAAGTAGGGAAGAAAATCCATGCCATTACATCTGAAGTTTAAAGAAATACCTTGAAGTGTTTGAAGTCCTTCAGTGACATTGACCTCAGATAAAAAATAGGTGGTGATATTAACATAGTAATTACAGTTAGTATACATTAGCAGTGCTTCTCAGCATAGAAGATATGTGGGCAACTCCTGCCTAACTGATGGCTTGGGTAACTTGCCAGGAAGCAGAGACTGCTTCTGATTTGTATACACTGGGAAAAAAATTGGTGAATCAGCTTTCATTACAAGCAGGATTCAGCAAGAGCCATACTTTCATCAGCATGTAGCTGCCAGCACTTATACTCAGTACTTGCTAGGAAATTATTTTCCTCAGGGACTGTGGGCCATGCTGCAGCCTAAACCCTATGTTATATAGCTTACTAGTAACTTTGTAAAAGTTTTCTAGTCACCTTTGCTGAGAGTTTTCCATAGACAGGAATGTTAGTGAGATAAAGGACTCCTGCTATTTGTGAAGCTGGTTTCAAAAGAAGACATAATATCTAGTGAAACCAGTCAAAGCTGGTCAAAAGCCTTGACACTGTTTCTGAGAACATGGTGCAGTGCCAAGAACCAAAGGTCAAATGAGGAAGAAGATGATGATGACAGGGGTCTTTTTGTGACCCCTGATCCAAAATCAAAGGAGTGTCAGAGGTGTGGTGAGGGCAGCACAGTGGGAGGGATGATTTGGGAAGTGGGCGTGACAGCAGATGTGATGGCTAGATATTATAATATAAAACTGTAGGACCTCTGAAATCCAGTGTGCATACTTTGGAAATGATTCCTGTGTACCCCGCGTGCAGCAAATAAAGAATACTTTGCTTTCTCCTAACCAAAAGTGTTAGAGGATTCTTTCTGGCCTTTTAAGGCATTAGTGCAGACCTACAGCTTACATGTACTACCTTCATGAGTCCATGAGGAGAGCTACAGGCTAACTTAATTACTGTGGTTACATTCTCATATGGAAAGAAAATGCAGTTAGTGAAGTTTAACGTAGCTGGTGAAAGAAAAAACTAAAGAACTTGAAATCAGAGTCAGATACATAGAGGTTAAAAATGAAAGATTCTAGTAGCAACCAAACATGGTTAAACAGATATAAAAGGCATTAGAAAGACTGACAATCTCTTTTGACTTCAAAAGTCTATGCATCTATACAGAGAGCATCAGCTAAGGCCTCTATACACTTTGATTCCATATTGACCAAGAAAATCCAATCAGTTTTTATTGCCAAAGCCTGAACTGCAACAGGCTTTCTAATTAACCATCATCCAAAATTATCCTAATATACCACTTGTTTCAAATTATATACATAAGTTTCTCTTCTATGGCTGAAGTACAATATGAGACTGTTCATACACAGTAATTTAAAAGGCCTAGAAAGCAGAACCACTGGGAAACAAACGAAAAGCAATCTGCTCAGCAGGATCCTACAAAACATTCACTAAAGACAGAATGAATACAAATGAGACTTAATGTTTTAAGCAAAAGAGCAAGCATGTTCTTGTTCTCTGAACAAGAAGCCATGATTCTGTTCAGCCTCTACACAATAAGATCAGCCTCAATAAGAGTACCCACTCGTTTTGGTTCAAGTGCTGATTTGTGAGCACTGGAGGCTTCATGTGTTTGCTTGGCTCTCTACAGTGGCATTAGAGCTTCCTTTAGAAAAAAAAATACAAGAAGCCAAGCTTGTTATCAAAAAATCCAGGGTTCTAGGTCACCAGAAATTGACATCATCTCTGAATACAGAGTATAGTAAAAAAATATTTGTAAAATATGTTCCTATTTTACATTCCGATCATGAAATGTAGGCCCCATTTGATGACTACATGATTCCGTGAAGATTTCAATAGTTCAAGATAGTGGAAGTCATGAAAGCTAGTAAATAAAAATCTAGTGATAGCCTTTAATTGTTTAGCAAAGTCACTTATAGATTGAGAACAGATGGATTCATTACATTTAATACTGTAATGAGCTTTTCTTTTAGCTTTAATGTTAGATTGAGTTTTATACCATTACACTTAATGTTAATCTTGAATTTTTCGGTAACTTTAATAAGAGTTAGAAAAAGAAATTCCCAGAGTCTCCTTTAGAATCCTTAGAATGATCACTTGTGTCACACCACCCAAGGAAAACCACCAAATATTCCAAAATGTTATTTTTTCAGACACTTACCAACCAGCCTGGTAGAGGCTTTTCCCATCCCAAAGTGTCCACAAGTTTCTCTCCTCCAGATGGAAGAACGCAAATTTTGATTAATATTGTATTCTGCTAGAGACAACTTAGTACAGTATTGATACAGTATTGACAATGTAGTCTTTATAGTACTTTACTTAGTGAATCTAAGTTTGCTGGGTGTTTGGTTTTGTTTGTTTTGCTTTTTTAAAAAATTGCTTTTCTCTTTACATGATAGCTATGAAAGGTTCTGGAGGTTTCATCTGACAATAGAAAAAGGATTTTTCCTTAATTAAGTCCAGTCAGCATTTGTTATAACACAAGTAGAAGTTAGAGATCAGCAGTTCCCAGATAGCAATCTCTGAATTGTCCCAGAGAACGATATTCAACAGCAGAACCTACTCGTACATTGCTTACATATTGCCCAGCTCAGTGGTCTGGGAACACAAGCCATGGTTATATTACAAGTTTCACAATGGCCTGAAGTCCATCCACTAGGACAAGAAGCCATTTGGAGAAAGTACAGTTTTGTGATGCACTACTTGCTGAAAAACAGAGCCATCAGAACTTGTTTACTTCCTGATGGGTTTGTCTTTCTCACCAGGTGATACAGTATAAGTAGGCAAAAAAAGCAGGGAGATACTTTTAAATCTGGGTGAGCTCTGTTCGGCACTAGTGTGTCAGTTCGTGCATGATTTATTACTTGCTGGGTCTGGGCCAGGAGCTCTGCACAGTGTTACCCTGCTAGCAAAGGAGCCTCTGCAGAGCCACATCACTCTTCCACATCATTTGAAAGTTGTGAGCAGTCACCAAACGACAAGAAAAGAGAGACAAGGAGTACAATGTCCAGCTAGCAGATGCACAGGCATATGAGGAAAATTGCACTTGTTCGTGGGTGCTCAAGTACCTGCTGAAGATATGCCTGTATGATGTTACAATGTGAACACATTGCTCTCCCTGCTACCTCTCTTACTCAGAGACAGCAACACCTCCTGAAAGCTGTTACTGTTAACCAGAACGAAACACTTGTTTTCCTCTAGCCAATATCCACGGAGCAACTCAGGCAGTCCATGCCTCTGTGCACATGACAACTGGTTCAGCAACTGTCTTAAAATAAATCCGTATAAATATCTGCAAAAGCTCAGAAAGAATAAGGAACTAGGCTTAGTCACAGCTCACCAATATAACTGTCCAGAGAAAATGTTTCTCTTTGACTCAAAGTATGCTTTATTGACAAATTTTTCATTGAAGTATTAAGACACTGCTGCAGCACACAGATGACTGCTTTGGATAGAAGTTTTCCACTGACTCTACCAATGCACCTCTTGCCTTCTATTTACAGGTTAAAGATGAGAGCAAATACATTTTAGAAATAGCCATAGAAAAAGAAAAGTATAAATCTGAATTTATACTTTCCTTTTTCTATGCTGATAATCCTACATTGCAGCTTTGCTAAAACTGGTTGCATTTAATGAAAAACTAGTTGAATAAAAATGTATTGTTGCAGTGATCACATACGTTGCTGGTCTACCCAAAACCATGTAAAAAGAGTCAAACAGCCTTTTTAGGCTCTGACCCTGCATACTTTTGGGAAAGGCTGAGGCTGGATTTCGCCTCAAGCCCTGGACCAAGGACGCTGGTGCCCTCTTCTGGTCCTCTCCTTCGGAGACCATCAGAGTACAGCATCATCGGCAGTTTTACTGTAAGTCAATCCGCTCGTTGCTTCTGGTTTAATACAACTCGAGGTCTTTTCCTGCATGGCCGAGCCTGACAATGTGCCTCTTCAGTAAAGAGAGGTGACAATGTGTCAGGGCACTGGGAAAGAGATGCTGTTCGAAAGCATATGCTATACAAATGTGATTTAGAGGGAAGCTGGTTCTGCCATCTCAATATCTCACTTCATTATCACATGGAGGAATAGCACTGCTGTTGCTGCTCATCTGCAGTCTGTTTTACCATCCATTTTGTTAATTCCCAGATATTTCCATTCTACTTAGGAGAGGAAAAAAAAAATAACCAAATGGAAGATGATTCTGTTTTGAGATACGTCATTTCAATCTCTGCCTAAACAGGGATGGAGTTTACAACATTACACTATAAGCAGCTCACTGAGAAGTACCAAATGCCTAATCTATTGGACACTGTGGGGTCTAGGGCTCTCTCTTACTTTTTCAAGTTATTTACACATCAAACCACAAACAATAATAAACAAGCAGAAAAGGCAGCTTGGCTGCAGATGGTGGAGGGAGAAGACTATTTCTTGCCAGAACTCAATGCTTCATCATGAGCCTGTTCTTTCAGTACTTGGCTCCAGTAATGCTCTTCTGTGTTCAAATAAAAAGGGTCTGAACATCTGAAAAACAAGGACTGAGGACTCCCTTATGGTTTAACTAGGTATTTACTGGTATTAATAGCAGGGACACTTGATAATTCTGGACACATTGCTATGACAAAAGAGGGGTAGACAGCAAGCATGAGCTCTGGGCACAGACTGACACACAGCTTGTTAGCCCACACTATTTTGTCCTGCTCCAACAAGCTCCCTTCAAAACAAACCTACTCAAAAAAACAAACTAGCCCTAAGAATCCTGGAAACAAGCCAAATGGAGACAGACATTTGGCTAGAAACCAGCCTTTGTGTAGTCCACAATTCTTTTTCAGTACCAGCACAGCCTAACTAGACAAGCACTGTACAAAACTCCAGGACAGAGCCATAATTTTAGCATCTTGATGAGGATTAGGGCCAGGTCTGCCTGGTCTTTCTTGTCTTAGACATAAGTTAATTTGATGCAGGTAGGCATGTACTTTAGGATTAACTGCATCATATGCTCAGTATCTTTCTGTAGAATGTCCTGTAGGTTTTTCTGTGCTAATTCTCTTCAATGTTTGCATGGCTGCCATCTACAGTGACAAACGACAAGGAGTGCACAGAAGACTTGTGGCTATACTAGTACTTATCACATCGGCTTCCTAAACTGCTGTTTCTCTTCATCTCTGCAGAAGCATCAGATAAAGTGCACATCCTCCATAAACTTGTTGTCAGGGGTGTTCATTATGGTCATCTTATCATGCAAAGCTTTGTATTTTTTCACTCTATTAAGTAGATGCAATCTGAACAAGAATCCAAGAGAAAGTCTCAGCTTATCATACAAGAGAAGAAAAAACTATGAAATGGGTAACAAAAATAAAGTATTCAGTGCAATTCTTGTCTGATGCAATGGGAAAATACACACATCCTCTATAACCAGTGGAGGACTCAAATTTCATAATACTTGGCTTAACAGGGATCTAGAACATCTGAGTGGTAGGGGATGGGTCTGTACCTTATCCAGTTCACATCTCCCTAGCACAGTCTGCAAGGCTCTTCAGTATATGAGATGATCTTACTCTGGGAAGCAGATGCTGAGGAAAATTGAAAGATGAAAAGCTTAATTCCAGGAAGCAATCGCTGATGTTGCTGCCTTTTTCTCATCCTTAAGAGCAGCTCCACAAGCTGCTTCAAGGTCACTGGCTATAATTAGTACCAACCTCAGCAATCAGAGCCAATTCCAATAATTTGTAGAACTGACAACAGGCAGGTATGCACACAGACTAATCACACAGCCAGACCTCCCAGCAAGGCAGACAACCTTCAGTCATGAATGAACAGCTTAACTGTCCTGAAGACAGTTAAAGCATTCTCTCTAACTACACAGTTATCCCTCAGACATCCCTAACTCACTCCGGAGAAGAGGAAAACAAAGACAGACCATAGTTCTCAAATCCGTACCTTCCCAAGAAGTATCAAGTTCTGCTTCTCCCTTTTAATCATAAGGGAATAATGGATTCACAATAGATCCCCAGCTATAAAGAGCAGCTTTCTCAGGACACCAGAGACAGCTACAGTATTTAAAACTAGAAATTCTTGGTTAAAAACTCAAGTACAACACAGAACGAGATCATACAACCACAGCACATTTGAGCCTCTTGAAAATCATAGCACGATAATATGGAAACTGCTACAATAAGATTAGGGAGGTTTCTGTCTGTTTCTAACACTGTTGAAGACTTCTTGAATGGAACATCATGGATCAAATTTAAAATCCTCCACACTTCTCAATTTCAACATACTCCACTAAGAGTATTGAGTGATCCCTCAAAGCTCCACGGATGTGCTCAGCCTGCTGTCTCACCAGCAGGTTTTACTCCCAGTAAGTTGTCCCAGTACATTTTAACTTAGGGAAGATACTGTCACCTGCATAGAAGTCAATATTCAGCCTTTGAAATACATATGCTGATGTTCAGAGACTGATCTTCACAGCAGAGCCAACTGCCTTGACATTTCCAAAACTGCATCAGTGTAAATATTTCCTGAACAAAAAACCGTGAGGTCTTATTTGTGGCCATGGTCTACAAGCCACTAAGCAGGATGGTCAAGAATGGAGACTACCTCTGTTTAGTCTTTAACATGGATTTCCTTTTATTTCATTTCCAGGATACGGCTGTCTTCAAGAAGTCTAGGTCTGTTTCAAACACCACACAAGGCTGTGAGCTTTGTATCTTTTTCTGTATGCCATAGGCACTACATCAATGAAAACTTAAAGCTTTCTTTTGGGTTGTTTTCATCTCCCTCCTTATAAATCCATATTACTGTATACCTGATTTTCGGTACATCTTTGAGTACTCAAGTGTTTTTCATCTGCATTCAAGAACTTCATCTTATTAAAGCAGCATTCTTTCACCTTCATTATCACACTATGCCCAACTGAAGCATGTTACCCCTTGCTCTCAGGTATGATCTGCAGAGAACAGCCCACGAGATGTAGGCCAGAGTTAAGTGTGATGATTCACATTGAATGAGAGAGGAGATAGCACCCAGTTTTTACCTTGGAATAACCAAGGCTCACTCATAAAACAGCATTAAGACTTTTTTTCCCTGCTCTTAAGACAAATCCAACAAAAGGAAGCAAGAATAGAGCAGGAACATTCAAAATGCCATTATTACAGGTCTCAGATGACACCACTTCAAGATCAGTTTCTAGCGTCTCACAAATTAAAATTTAACCCATCTTGCCCAAACTCATTATTAGCATTCACATTGCAGCATTGTGACTCCTCACCTTAACTACTCAGGTTTTTTTAATTTTCCCTTTTAAGCCTTTGGACTAAAAGAATATTTAAGTTAAAAGCTGAGCTAAAAAATAGTTACAAAACAAGAAAGCAGATGAAGCACAGACTTCAGATATTATAGGTTAAAAAAACCACAAAAAGCCAACCAAAGCCAGGTACATTTGCATACAAAAGACTTGAAGCTCTAAAAAGGTTAAATGCAACTATTGTAATTATCTCATAACTACAAGTAAAGCCCAAGAAAGTAAAACAGAACAAAAGTTTGGCTTCTTAGAAGAGTCCACATGTTAAAAAATTCAGTAAATTCAGACCCAGACACCTTCTACATTGTTAGATGTACCAAATCTGTTGGCCCAGGAACATGACACATCACTGTGGTCATAGGCTGCTCATAAGACAAACTCATTTCTTCCCCATTACTATTGTGGCATGACCATACAAATACCTTCAAACTGCTACAACACTAGGAAAAGTCCCACACTTGAGACATCTATAACCGCTTTGAAAATACCCAACACTACAGTAATTGCAGTTCAGCAAGCACTATTACTTGCAAGTAGAGTCTTACTAGCATGGAGTTTCAGGACATCTTATGTTCAGCCTCAAACACCTGATAAACAAGCTCATACTCGATCTGCATAAATTTAGCAAGACTCTTGCTCAGTATGCTCACCATTTCCTTGTGAAACAGGCAACCAAGAAATTTACCACTGTCTGTTATAACTAGGCACTGACTCACATCTTTGTAGTGAGACACCTACTTTAAAGAAGTTGACTGCATTTCTAGGGGGATTCACCAGTCTGCACAGTGTGGAATCAAGGGTGATAGTCTTACACACATTGAGGGAAGTAAAACCCCTGAATCTAAGAGTGTCATCACACACTGGTATAATCAGGTCTTAAAATAAGAGGCTTTCTAATTGATACTTAGTATATCTGCTGAATTAAGCGCTGATGTCAAGTATTAAGCCTATTCTTACTTGGAAACACATAATATGCTGTACAGATTACATTGAACAGGAAGCTGTAAGCACTGAAATTTTTCAATTCTTGCAGGAAGAGAAAGCAGTATAAGTCTGAAGCAATCTAGATGAGAAGATTATAGTTCTCTAAATATTGACCAATATGACCAACTGATTTTTTAACTACTTCAGACAGGAACTGTGTTTAAGAAGACACAAGGGCAGGAGTTTTTTGGTTTGTGTGGGTTTTTTTTAAAATACTACTTAACAAATAACTGACAGTGGGACACAAGGGAGTGCAGCAGCTCAGGCTAAGATAGTTAATAGTTCTGTCCCACCACCCTTCCTTCACACATTGAGTAGAATGGCACAAGAGGTCATTTCAGACAGATATGGCATGTGACTACTCCATACCACAAGTATGACTCAGGAGCCATGTAGCCCAACTCCATTGTCTCAGTACTTCACAGCTTTTAGCATTGCTCTCTAGTGCAGTCTCTTCAGCAGTGTTTGTGGCTGCAGAGCTTTAGGAACACTTCAATCTCCCCTTCCTTCAGCTCCCTGAAGAGCAATCCTCCTATTTTGCTTCCATAAAGGGAAGTGACTTTTACCTCAACATTGATGACCTTCTATAAACATGTTTAGAGTTCATAGACCAATTGCATGTGGATAGTTTTGGTCTGATACAAAGGAGTTGCAGAAAATGCTTCATGGTCACATGATCTTGTCTCATAGAAGAGGAAGAAACAACTAAGACTGCAGCAAATAACCTGTGTCCATGGAAATGTCAGGTTGTGTTGGTTCAAGTCATGCTTTATCAACTCGTTAGCTTGTAAGCCCTGTCTATAGCCATTTAGTAAAAAAGCCAAAACAAACCCAAACTAAACAAACAACAAAACCAGAACACACCTCAACTCACTCCACTCACATTATCTGAAGTCAGAAGACTCACAAAAGTAGAGTGTAATAAGACATTTATTAAAAGTGCTGTAATAAGGCATCTATTAAAAGTGCTGTCAGCTACATTAAGAGCTATAGTCCAATATCCCCTTTAAAAAAAGGCATATCATTAAAAAATATTAGCTTAAAACCAATCTGATCACTATGGTTACAGATGCATGACCTGCAGTGCTCTGTGAGATGTTAGACCAGCTTTGTTGATTGGGACAAGGTCATCTTCAAGTCCAGAATCCAGTCTCTACTGTAGAGGAAGAACTGCCGGGACCTCCAAAAGTGACACCTGCAGGTACCTGGAACAGAAATGCAGACACTACAGATACCAGCTGACAAATCTGAACACCTGCTTGCACAATACACTGGAGAAGAATCATCCTGCAACATCACAGAAAGAATTGTTATCCAGTGCATCTGTGTTTATGTATTGATTACTTTTCTGGTCAGAAAAGTCTTCCTCTCAAGAGGCTGACAGGCTTCCATTTCAGAACTAGAAGCTGGCCACTATGAGAAGGTCGTGAGCTACAGCAGCTGCCACCAAAGCAGCTGAACCAGAGTCAGCCAGTGCATACAGCCTACAAGTTACAAAACACCGGCTTAGTCGTTACTTACTTTGGGTGCTTATACTTCTGCTTAATAGCTTGCAGCTGGCAATGGGGAGCATCAAGGCATGCTTTATGCAGATCAGTCAGGCAAGGCACTATCTCACACAGTGAATATCCAGTGAATGCAGCAAGTGTTTCTGGCTGGTCAGATGAGAAAAAACAGTTACTCTATTGTAGTCAGTCACACGTTTCCTATGGAAGATGCATTTCCTATGGAAGCGGAAACTACACTACATCAGTGCTCACTCTAGATTCTTTAGGCATAAAAGACTCAAGTATATCCTGCCATCAGTTTCACTCTAGGTCTTCCTTGGTGCCATGAGATCTGACAACCTCCTCCTGCCCTAAGCATCTGTTACATCTCTTCTGGATCCTGCTGTCTACTAAAGCTATTCCTCCAACACATACCTGCAAGGCCTGTCAAAGCTTGCACTAAAGTAGCTACACTGTGTAATCACTCACATTTAGTTCTCCCCTATCTCCCAGAAAGCCCTTGTATTTTATCTGGGGGAGGAATTTTGAAGATTAGCAAGGCCTTAGGCACAGACTTGATGTAAATGAGCAAGACAGCAAAGTCTCTCCCATTTCAGAGAAGAGGGATGATATTTCAGGTTTACTTAACATTTATTTACCAGATAGTCCCACCAACTCAGAAACATACTAGGATTTCAGCCTTTGTAACAATGTGCTTTGCAGCTACTCCTACTTCTCAGCTCATTTCTAATGAAACAAAAATAATCAAGTGCTTTATCTAGTTAACAGACAGTTGTTGTTCTTACCCAGAAAGATCTGTTCACTGTATAGTTTGCTAGACAGTAGGCTGCTGCAGCAATTTGTGAAGGAAGGTACTTCAGAAAAGGATCAGCTTGAAGAAGACTCAGCTCTGCAAGATACTGAACAAGAATGTTAAGCTTTTAGAAAAGAACAAGCCCAGCTGATACAATGAGTCCAATATAGCAAGCACTAGAGTTCAGCATGGTCTCAGTCATGTAAAAAAGCACAACTTACGTATTTAGTGAGAAGAATTAACATTCTACTTCTGTTGACCTTACAGAAAATCCTTTAGCATGTTTTGCTAAAGCCTAAACAATCTACACAGTAATCTGAAGTTCTGGTCCCATCATCAGCTCTGACAATTTTACACACAGACTTAAAAAGTTTGAGTTTTGTAAAAATAACACACACGCTCTTCTCATCCTCTAAGGCTCTTGTTTACATAGGTACCACTTAGACATCAGGGTCAAATGGACAGCTCTAAGAAAGCACAATTTGTGTTGTCGCAGTAGAATCACAGTACAACACTATACCCTTTGCAGAGAAGCAGCAGTTCAGATGTTTTACTGGAAGCCTGCAGTTTCTAAGTAGGGTTGCCTACTCCGAATGCATCCTATACAGCTATGCAGGCATATTCTGTGTCATTGTGTGGCAATATGCAGTAGCACCAAACCCAGGACAGATTTGCTCTGGTGGTTTTTCCAACAGTACCTGCAGATTTCCACCACCTAACTGCCTAGTCTGAATTATTCCTGACTAGATAGAGCAAATCTAGGACTTCCATGAGACATTTATGCAGAAATCTCAGCACACAAGCCACAGGCTACAAAACATCCAGTTTTAAGGCCTGTTGCAATCCCAAATAAGACTTGGTAGGAGAGAGAGACTATCTTGGAGCATAGCAGTTGCTATGAGATACTCTTAAAGGAGACATGCTTGCATTTCATGAAGCTCACTTCTCCCAGCTCAGTCCCAACAGGCAGACGGTTCATACCCTTGCAAAGTTCTCTGTCCTCATACAGACTCCATGCCCCTGAATATACTGAAGGAGGAACTGGTTGGTGGTTGGGGCTGTTAGGTCAAAACCCAGCACTTTGAGAAGCAGGTGTTCCATTCTTAACAGCTGCTTTTTTGTGTAGGTATCATCTGTTATATAGACAAATTCATCCACTTCTGGTGGGTAAATCTCTTCATACTTCCTGAAAAACAGATAAGGAAGCCACATTTGTCAGCCTGAAAGTAACAGTAAAAGAAAGCTTTTTTTCTGGATCTATGACTTTACTAGACTTGTGTAAAGCTCTAATTTTAGTTTTTCCTCCAGAAGAATTTAGTCTCATATCTGGGCAAATATGCTTAGAGTAACTCCAAGCCATCAGTCTAGATAGAAATACATCATTAGCTCTCGAATAATAGCAAGCTTTCAGTAGGAAAGTCTCAGTAACACAACATACCCCAGACAAAACCCCAGGAACTCCTAAGCTATATTTCTTACCCTGTCTACTTAAAGCAGTTGAAGGCTAATTGCAGATTGCAACTGTGAATCTATTGCAGCTTACAGGCTAGGAGCCTAACACAGTAGTGTTTTTTACTCCTGCTGTTATGGTTACAACATTTCCCCACTACAGCTCCTCACAAACATTAAATGTTTAATTTTGCTAGTGCCAAAGTAGGCAAAGTTGCTAATCTTGAAACATCGTGGGAGGCTACCTACTACTGCAAGCTTCTTTCTTTCCTCTTCTAGGAGACCAAGTCCAAAACCAAGTTTTACCTCACCAAGATTGCAGGAGATCAAACACTTACGCAGCCAGAAGAATTGCTGCTGTTCCTACAAGCTGCAGCTTCCCTCTGAGAACAGACATGCAGGAAAGAAACCTGTCCAGGAAGTTCACCGCCAAGTACAAAGTCTCTGTCCGAAGTTTATACTCTTCCCCTACTTCCACCAGCCAGTCTACCAAGATGGCTCTCATTCCTGTTGTGATATCTGGCTGCTTCTTCATGTAATAGGGCTTGGGCCTGAATCTTACCTGTTTGGAAAGAGTTGACTGCTGAGCTGGTTAGCACTCTTTATACTTACACCAAAAGGAGCAGCAGTTATTCCACTCCTAATAACTATTACTGCTAACTACAATTATAGTGCTAACTGCATTAATTACCAGCTAGTGGAATCTAGAAAGTATTATTATTACCTACACTGAAGAGATAGGTAGAAGCTACTGTATTAGCAGAAGAACAGTAAAAGACTTCCTGGACCACAGAGAGCCTTTGCCATCAAACAGTTGAGTCATTCAGAAGGATCTGAAAATGAACAAATCACATTCCCCCCCCCCTTTCTGTTAGAAGACTGCACTTCACTACCCCAACAGAAAGGAAAAACTACCACAGCAAGACAGCTGTCAGTGAGATCACATCAAACTGCTTCAGTATTTCTATACCATTCTACTCCTATCTGCAAGAATTCTTCATCCCAAAGAGTCAAGAGATGCTCCAATTGTGTAGGAAATTTCAGGAATACAATTATCCTGTCACTGACTACATGCTGCCTTCAGAGATAACTTTTACTATTTGCATTCTCCCCCTTTGTAGTTCAGTGGCAGCCTTGGGTCATCCTGGGGCAGCCATACATCTCTGAAATATTCTAGGCTATTTCAGAGACCACAAATAACTAAGCTTCTTACAAGCCACTCACTTCAGCCTCTCGGAGGTATTGATGGATGTCTTCTGCATACTCTCCCACAGTCAGAGTTACGACATCTTCCATGTGATCCTCAGGCTGGGAATGGAAGGATGTGTCCACTATCATAGGAGATCCTAACAGGTAACAGGAAGCAGCAAGACATTTGTGTAATTAACCTCTTCATCTCCTCCTGCTATTTTTAGCTCAGAAGTGTTGTGTCTCATGTAGACACAATCCAAGTCATCTTGAAGTGTTGATTACGTAACACAAGCTACTCACTAGTTTACCAGCATCACAACTCATAACCACCCCACATGTGGTTGTGCTATGGATACCATCTGAGTAGTAACAGGAGTTACCTGAACTCAGATCCAGCAGGAGGTGAATACTGGATGTCATTGCACTAGTATCCAGTTCGCACTGGCTTGATTCCAGCTCTTCAGACACTTGGCAGCTGTAGTTTTCTTTATCTTCTGGGTCATCTATGTAGATAGCAAACCCTTGCTTCGATGCAGCACTGAACATGCAGTTGGGCACTTCATCTTTCCCAGATGAAGGGATGGCATTTTCAGAGCCAGAGAAGCGCTTGGTAACGGCAGCACCCTGAAGCAGAGCACATGGTAATGCTGTGGGAAGGCAACTCAGGAAGAACACAGCAAAGGCCACTTGTTTTCAAAAAGAAAATCACTTTCCTTGCATAACAGACACCAGTAACAAAAATTGACAGGAAAAGCCATCAGCTACAACTGGTGCCTCAGAAGTAGCACTTGTTGCTGTCTTGCTGCAACAGATTCTTCACAGAAGGGGTGAGGTATAGTGAAAACCAGGGAGAGGGGGAGCAGCCAAGGAGAATGAAGGTGCTGCTCAGCTCTAATGGGGCTGGTAAGTGCAGTCTGCTCCACATTCAGTTCAAATGCAGGAAGTTAACATAAGTGCTCAGGCACTGACACCAACTCACGAACAGCTTGACTTTCAAGAAGCACTTCAAGCAGAGTTAAAAACCTGAAATTTGAACTTCCGAGCTTAAACATCACAACCCCTAGGACTATATGTGTCCAGGCTACAAGACTTCACATCATCTACTACCAGTAAGCCACAAGGTGAGATAGGGGCTTTACACAGTCACAACCAAGTAGTTTGTGTACATGTACCACCTGCTATTTTAGGTCCTATAAGTCAGCACAATAATGTTTTCCCTGCCTCACCAGCAGACTCCAGAAGGCTCAAGGAACAGAAAGGCAGACAGAAAACCTGCATGAACCTGAGCTTCTTGAAGGCTCTGGCATCCTGAACAGAGCACAGCCAGCACGCATCAATAAGACCTTTGGGTAAGCACCACTGAATAGCCCTTTCTGAAATCACCCCCTACACTTAAGAAGGTAAATGCCCAAGTCTCCCCTCCTTCCAGGATGAATTATTTACTCAGAGTATTTCCACGGGGAAGCACCTGCAGGTTAGTACTGAGAGGTTAGTAGCAGGGTTTCTCGGGAAACTCACTAACTGGAGCCCGAGTCACGGACTCGCCCTCACCATCCCCAGGCCTTTACCTGCGCTCTCGAGAGCCGGTGCGTGCACCGCCCATGCCGGCGGCAGGCCCCGGCCCCGGGGCCCTGACCGGGACGGGCGCTCACCCCGGCCC
>WEIV01022215.1:298411-370959 GCA_013390005.1 Calyptomena viridis
TCTCTTCGCAGCACTGGTCGTGGGGTTCCTCTTCCCATCTCCATCAGGGTTCATGGGATCTTCAAACCCAGTCCTACCCCGCAGGTCCCCAAATCCCAGGGATGGCATGGGAGCCAGTTCCAGTCTCTTCTCCTGAGGCTTATCCAGCCTCTCTCTACCTCTAATTTTCTCTTTCTGTTCCCTGGGAGCCCCTGTTTTACAGACCCCCTCTTCCCTCCAACACCCCCTCTGGTCACCAGGAGTTATTGCAGCTTTGAAACCTCTCTTATACCCTTTTATAATTGCCTGCAGGCAGTTTTGCTTCAAGCCAAAAAGCTTGTGTCATTTCATCGAGAAGGACTATTTTGTTGTGTTCTGGCTACTCGTTGTCTTATATTGGATATTCAATTTAATTCTCTGGTTTTATATTGCTTTGATAAGAGTGTTTTAATACATAACATATGTATTTTTATTTTTCTGTTTTAATAAAAGTTCTTTCTATCCTTATACTCAAACAAGTCTTGAAAATTTAATATTGATTTTTTTTTAATTCATTTTCACTGTCCCTTTAAACAATGACAGCATGGGTGAGAGGTTAAGAAAAAGATGGCTTAACAGAGCCATCTCCTGGTGGATTCATGTCTCTGGCATGCTTTCCTCTGCTTCCCCTCGAAGTCAGTGATTAGATTAATCAAAACTGTTAGATGAGCTCCTTAGACATTAGGCCATCAGTATGGATTCCATAACTTGCGAAGGAAACAGGCTGTACTGTATTGTTCATACCTGAAGCACTGCAGTGCTTAATTTTTTTAAGAAAAATTAAAATATAAGGTTGTTTGCAACAATGGACTATTTGTCACAAACTACATAGTATATACTATACTATATAAGGATTATTAGCCTTATGGCCAGGACAGTGTATTGAAGGAGGAAACAGAAGTAGCCAAACTTTTCCACTGCTTGGAGAGTTCCCCTGCCTTTTTAGTTTGGTTAATTGGAATACTGTGTGGTTTCTCCACAGTGGAGTGGAAAAGTTTTAGTTGGCCCTTGATTATCTGAGTAAATTAGCTGATGACGCTTGCTCATTGCAGTTAGTGTTTCCCATTGCAATTATCTGAACTCTGCAGTTTCAAGTCACCCATAATGTATCTCTGTGCATAATCACAGTATATTGCTAATGTTTACAGTAGAGGTATGGTGCATCACTGCTTATGTATGTACACAGCAGCTGCTGTTTAATGTAATTGAGCTCACACATTCTTATTGCTTACTGCATGCTTTGTTAGTGATAAATGGTAGCCATTTTTCTTTACCGCAGCCAAGAACAGAGATTAAAACTCTAGATACAACCAATCTGATCTCACAGGTTACAGCTTGTCTGTGTAACCTGTTTTATGTTATAACTGATAGCAGTACAAGGTCTTTCTTCAACCTTGTTTATTTATGTCCATGAATCACAGTGATGATGATTTATAGAGTGCTGCAACCTCTCCTCAGATGGCTGTACCCCGAAAAGCCCAGGCTAGCTCGAAGCCACTTTGAGAGGCTCTGGGCAGTATCGGGCACCAGGTGACCAATCGGTCCTCCATGGGAGGACTCGGGTTACCCGGTGACTCAGGGGCTTCCAACCAGGCGGTACGTCCTGCCTCACACCCCGCAAGGGGCTTCTTCAGTGAGGGCAGTTCGCCAGACCCTAGCTGGTGTTCCTGGAGGAGGACCGGCGGACCAGCTTCTTGACGAAGAGGACAAAAGATGACTCTTGTGGGTGGTGAAATCAGGAACCTTTGTTAGAGGTCTGTGCCTCTAGAAGAACCAACCCACAAGAGCCCAGATAGGTCTCAAACATGGGTTTAAATAGGCGGCGCAAACAGGGGGTGGAAATGGCGAAAAGACCAACCAGGGGAGGGAAGGAGTGGGGTTTAGGGATGATTGGCATGAGAGGAAGCCTAAGGCCTTGTACTCAAACCAACCAGGGACCGAGTAACTTGGAGAGACAGGGAAGGTTCTGGAAGAAGGGGAGGGGTCAGAGTACATATATGGGATGAGGGTGGAGGGACCTGAAGGCGGGAAAGTTGTGGGAGGGAAGACACTGGTGGGGGGAACTAAGGGGGATCAAAGGAAAGGGGAGACCGGGGCAGTCCATTTACAAGCAGGGCTAATAGGAGATAACTGAGGATAACAGAACTGTACATAAAATGAAATACAAATGGATATATAAACTTATAATATACACCACCACAATAGACCACCTGT
Organism: Calyptomena viridis; assembly: GCA_013390005.1. Classification (NCBI taxonomy): domain Eukaryota; kingdom Metazoa; phylum Chordata; class Aves; order Passeriformes; family Eurylaimidae; genus Calyptomena; species Calyptomena viridis. The sequence continues at coordinate 300,644 of WEIV01022215.1, forward strand.
AATTGTAAGTGTATACCTCTCACAAAAATGCAATGTGGAGCTACAAAAAATTACCGTGTTGGGAGGAAGAGATATTAAAAGCCTAGTATGAATTATAGAAATCCTAACAGTGAATAAAGAAATCCAAACAATATGGTAATCCAATTACTAATTATAGAGCAAATCTGTATATAAACAGTGGAGATTGGTAATTAGTAGGTGAAAAGAGAGGACTGAAAAATTCAGTACGTCTATTTTACATCGTAAAAATTTAAAAAGCCTATTGATGTAGTCATGTGTGCTCTTTGGCTTGCTTACATTAATCTTGGCTACATCTTGGAGATCTGAGAACCTTTGAGATCATAAGAGTTTGAATTTCCAAATTCAATCTAGTGTACAACAACTCCATAATGTAGAAAACACAATATTTTAATAGGGAAAACCAATGTCTGCATGGAAATAGAGATTGAAAATGTAGCAACAGATGCAGAACAGAATAAATGCTAAAAAAAAATAAATAAAAATCTGAGGATTTTTATTTAAAAAGAAAGTTCTTTATAGGAAGATAGTTAAATATCTTAACATCTTACTAAGTAAAAGACTGAAAGATGACAGGATTGCATTAGGATTCCCCTGGGAAGAAGATACCAAGCCTGAAAAGCCCATTTATTCTAGCAGACACTGAGAAAATAAGATTCAGTGACAGGTACCTGAAAACAGTCAGATTCCAATTAGACATAAAGCAAATGTTTGTAACATGACCCATTACAGCAAGCCTCCAGGGGAAATCAGGATGTCTTTCAAGGTTTTCAGTATGCCTTTACTTAAAACATACGTTATCAAAAAATATACATGCTACCAGACTGTATACTGGAGTAATCAGGGAAAAACAAATTTTGATATGCTAATAGGTAGGAAGCAGAAGGAGATGATCTAACAGACCTTTTGGCCTCTAAGATCAAAATAAGTCTTCTCTGAAAATTAGTTGCTGTAGAGCTATATTTGGGCTATAGCATTACAGACTAGATGATCCCATAAGCTTTTACCCATGTTTTTCTTTACCTAATTTCCTACACTGGAAGCAGCTCTTTCCTCAGAATGCACAGGTAAAGAACTACAAACTCTTTCCTCCATTTTTACTTTGGACAGTCAAAGGATTGGTGTCTGTTCTTCTGTCTTCTCCCTGTTTTCATCCTTCCCTACGTTGCACCGTGGAAGTCCTGTTCTCGGGTACTTAATGACCATCCATAGGTTGACTGTAAAACCTGGGGAAACTTTACCTCTGATGCCCTCCTGAAAAGAGATAGATATCTGAGACATGAGCAAACTATAGCCATTTTAGAAAAGTCCTTATCTGTTAAACAGCCCAGGACTATAAGGATTCATTTGTTAGCCAGAAAAAAAAAAAAAATCTGTTTAGCTCACAGCCTACCATTGGGGTAGTGATAAGATAGTGAGAAAAAATGCCTTTCTTGAAATTAAATATCCTATCAGAAACAGTACTCAACGTGTTGGCAATGCTCTTACTAATGCAGCCCAGGCAGCCACTGGCCACCTTTGCAGCAAGGGCACATTGCTGGCTTGTGGTCATCTTGTTGTGTACCAGAAGCCTAAGACTGTTCTCTGTCAGGATGCTTCCCAGCTGGTCAGACCCCAGTAAGTGCTGGTGCCTGAGCTTGTTCCTCTCCACATGCAGGATTTGATATTTAGCTGTACTGAACTTCAGGAGGCTTCTGTCAGCCCATTTCTCCAGCTTGCTGAGGTCCCTCTGAAGGGCAGCACACCCATACTCTGTATCAGACAGTCCCCCCAGTTTTGTGTTTTCCAAACTTGCTAAGGGTGCACTCTTTCCCATCTTTCAGGTTATTAATGAGGATGTTAAAACAGGATTGGACCCAGTACTGACCCCTGGGGTACACTGGTAGTAATTTGCCTCCATCTGGACTTTGTGCTACTGTCCTTACTGGACTACTGTCCTTTCAGCCTGGCATTTCAGCCAATTTTCAATCCACCTGCTTGTCACTTTATGTAACCTACACTTTGCATGTGACAGAGTTGCCATTTCTCATAATTTCACAATAGATGCTAAAGGCTGCATGGGTATGGCATGTATCACATCACCTTCTCCCAGTCTCAAGTTTTTAAATACACTTTGATTTCTGTCCTAAGGCATTGTAATAAACCTATCTATGTAGTTTTTTGGTCCAAAAGGGATTACCAAAACTCAAAACCAGTTTGATGTCTTCAAATTGAACTATATGGAAATGTTATAGTACAAAGTGCTAAAGGATTTGTAAGGATTGAACAGGGCACTTCATGGAATAGCATGTTTCTTCAGAGCCAATAAATACATTTTTCATTCAATGACTAAATAAATATTACTTATTTCAGAGAGACAGGTTGCGGTTGTAAAATGTAATATAAAGCTCTTACAAGAATATGAAAATAGGTAAGAATAAGAATACATTAATAAGTACATTAGTCTTCCCAGCAGATCTGTGGTTCATCTGGTTGAACAGCCTACCTAAGGCAAGGACCAACATTATTTCAGAAAAATACAAAATTTCTTTTAAGTGCACATTATGTGAATACAGAAAGTGCTGCATCCTCATTATATTCTAGATTTTTGGTCCTGATAGTGATCACTAGCATATTAATAGGAAAATTTTTTCTTGTAGTCCAGATGGAAAGTGTAGCATGTCTTGCTTGAAAAACTATCTTCTCTTGATTACAAATTTGAAATTCATGTTCTCTTGCAAGTGAAGGGCACATATCATTTTAAACTTGTAGCCTAAAATCTGAAAACCTGAGTCCAGTCTCAGGAGGTGCCTTTCTCCCTCCTTTGGCTATAAACAAACTCTCAATAGGTTATGTGAGATTAACACAATCTCTTGTGATTATTTTGTATCTAAAAGTGTATTAACGTCTAATTTTTTCAAAGTCTAAACCTAAACTCTGTTGTGATACCTGGTGGCAATAAGTAATATATATTCCATTTAGAAATGATACTGTTATCAGTTTGCCATGTGGGAATATTTTGGGCTCATTTGTGCTTATATTGACATGTCTAGTTTAGTCTTTAGCTTCAGCTGAAGTCTGTTCAAGTTTTTCATGCTCTTCATACATTTTAACAGGTCAAAGACTATTGCTGCTTTCTTTTAAAACGTGGAAAAGGGCACTAATAACTTGCTCTGTGTTCCCCGAAAGTCGTGCATCCCTGCATTTTAATACTGCAAAAGATTTGGCAGTTTGGCCCGACTTATCCCTCTAACGGGTAATTAGCTAATGGAGTCAGGTTGCTTGTTACAAGCACAACACTGACATCTTTTAGACATTCACATCTCACCATCCAAGGCTATTGCATTTTTCAGAGAAATGTCAGAGTCATGCTGGGAGTGCAAGTAACTACTCTTTATTTTTGTTTGTTGCCATTAAAAAGTTGTGCTCAAGATGTGCTCAGACACGGGGAAAAAGCCTCTCGAAGTGTTACAGATTTATTAAAAGCACACAGAAGACTTGAAGCGTAACCAAGGAAATGATCACTGTTCTCTCACCCTAGGAGAAGAGAAACTAAAGAATTCCAGTGGCATGGAGCTTAGTTGCTTTTGACAAGAAGGGAAACATAGACCTCCTAATTAACAGTGCAGTTAAAGAAGGGTTAGCAGCTTGTTGCCAAACATAACCCCAGGGAAAACTGTAACTGCTAATCAGGGAGTTATTTACCCAGTCAATAAAAACAAAACAAATGAAACAAATTACATGATGCCCTGAATAACTGTAGTTTGAGAACAAGAAGTTACCAAGGAAGGTGACTACTGGCAGGTGGTTCCCCCTCAGTCCTGAGGAGCATGGGGTGATGCAGTGTTCAGTGAGGCACTGAGCTTGAATCTCATCCTTGTGCAACAAGAGAAAGACAAACTGATCATGTCTACACACTATGAATATCCAAAACAAAATGATGGTCCAAAAACTCCTCAGCTGAGGAGTTGATCTGAGTCAACGTTCTGGCTGCCGGGTGTTTAACTGGGTTGCACTCTTTTGGATTTTGTAAAGAATCCTGGGAGATTTGTGTCTTCATCTAACAATGACTGGAGCAAATTGAGGTTTTCCATTCATTGCAGCATTTATTGTGTTAGGACTTCATTAAACAGCTAGTCAGCCTTTTTCACAACCTTGACATCATCTTTCAGAGACCCCCAGAAAGGAATGAAAATCACTTTCACAAATCTCAATCCAAAAGTGATTTGTCATGCCTCTAAAAAAAGTAAAACAATACTACTGTCTATTCCTTGTCTGACATTGAGAAGGATACCTGTAAATGCCCCAGATTCAGAGCTCTCTGGCTTGTCCTGGGCCACTCAGTGCTAAGTAACTCACTGTCAATGCCAGGTCCAGTCCTATGTGCACCGTATGGCATGAGCCATTGATAATAGTCAGCTACTATGAGTCTGCTTTTTTTTCCATGTGTCCATATTAGATTACACAGAACATCTGCCATAGCCTCAAGTGATAGTCCATAGGCTCTGGTCTGCATTGCTGATGCCCTGATGTCTTGATATCACATGAATCAGTGACAAAAAGTGGTTAAAGTAAAGCAATAGCTGCTTATGAAGAATACTGAATAATGCTGATTGGGGTACCAATTAAAATCTTAGTGCACAGAAATTCTTTCTTTCTTAGCATCAGAAGTATTAATGTATTGAACCTTACTGCCAGCTTCAGGTGAGACGTGATCAGATTTTCTCAGATTCTTTGGTACTCTTTCTCCAGATGAAAAGGGCTCTGATAAGGAGGAAGCAGTAATGTAAGTCAGAGTACCAGGATCAACAAAGACTTGGTCGATACAGCTTTCCTCTAAAACTTCCTGTTTTCTTAGCTTTATTCCAGGCTTCTCAACCTCTGCTAACAAGGAAGCCAGCCAATATTTTTTGTAACAAGTATTGTAAAGGTGAATGTTCAATTGAAATGATTTCCAGTTTTTGGATGTCTAAGTACATATGTGCGCTGGTTTAAAAGTAAACTGGGGGGAGAAATAAACCCAATTCAGAGAGACCATAAGTCAGAGCACACAATTTACTAAAAAGGTTACAATACATACAATGACACAAGGTAAAAAAACCTGGCTTTGACCCACAAGGACAAAGTACAACCCAGCACCCCAGGACGGAAACAGCATGGTGCTCGTGAGCTCCTGTGCCAAGCACTGCATGGTTCCCCTGGGTGCAAAGAAGAAGGAAAGGAAACCTGTTAGTCAGGATGATGGTTGCAGTTCTGTTGAAGAAATTATAGCAGTCTCCTTGAGAGTGGCAGTCAGAGTCCTGGAGTTCTGTTCGCCATCTGAATGTGATGAGTGGTACCCCAAGTCCCAAACCCCAAAGATTATATATCTCCAGGATCAGGTGGGAATGCCCAGTACCTCTCCCAAGGGCAGGGAGTTTCACAATGGGTGGTTTATCTCTGTGAGTTGTGGGATATTTCTGGATTCTTAGGCCACTGTAACTGTCAGTGCAGCTGACAGGGAGCAGCAGGGAGGACCCCTCCAGCTGGGTGTGAAGGTGTTCATGCCTCCCAGGATCTCTTTCCTTCTCTATTGTGGCCTGGGGTGTGAGATGTGCCCTGGGCAGCTGTTACCAGCGATTTATTAATAGCCCATCAGAAATGACATAGAGGGTATAGAATATACAGTTTTTAGTTATATCCACATAGTGATAAACCTGTCCCAGCCCCTTTAAGTATGACACTATGTCCACACTGAAGTCAGCTGCTTTGTTATTCAGGCTGTCATTTGTACACAGCTCCTTGTGGACATAAAGGATCAAGGTCCAAGCAGATTCCCCATCAGGAAAGACACTTCCGAGATAACTTGGCACACCCATGAAGTGTGAGTCATTGTGCTGATAACTACTCATTCCTCTCTTGTTTTTGCAGGTTTAGCAACTGCCTGGTTACACCAATGTAAATGAGTAGAGGATGACACCCAGCAGATGTGACTGACTTAATTTTCTCATCTGGACAAGCGTGAAGTGAAAGTAATCAATGGAAACAACTAGATTTATAGTTGAAAAAAAAGCACTGAAGGCAAATGAAAGATCTAACCAATCTGGAAAATCTGCCTGTAAGTCCTTCAGTAAACTCTTCAGGTTTTTCAGAAAATAACTGGAGGAAAGGTTCTTGGGTATCAGGGGCAATGATAAAGCAATCACAGCGCCTCTCTGTGCTCCCTGGATACAGCAATTACAGTGCCTCTCTGTCCTCCCTGAGCCAGAAATCTTAATATTGCATAATGCTTGCCAAAAAGGCTGTTCCCATGAGGCCTGGCTGTTGATGGGTGTTTGCTCACAGGGTTGGGGAATCCACACTCACCAGAGACGGCAGTAGCCATATCATACACCTTTGGCTACTGACTTGTAACATGCCTCAGCTGCATATGCCACAGGCATTCTTGCAGAATGGAGATTTGGACATAAGAGAGAAATGGGGGAAACATCAGATCTACATAATATCATAGGAATGGCTAGCAGGAGATAGTTCCAGTCTAGCTGTTACTGTTATTTAGGCTGTGAAGCAAATACTGGGTAAGAGACAACTTTGACATTGTATAATGCACATAGCTTTTAACTGGAGCGTGGTAGCAATGGCACCTGCTCAGAGCACACATTAATCTTGTCTCTATATTCCTCCATCTTTTCAGAACACAGTTACAGCTGTCTCCTAAATGTATGTTATTTTGTTGAGGGATGAATGGCATTGTGAAATATTACCTATAATCAACACCCATTATGGCAAAGTTCATTGAATTTCTGACAAATCTGGTGTTGACAGCAATTTAATTTTGTTTTATTGCCTCCTTTTATCTCCACAATTTTTGTCTCTGGTTTACAGTTAATAATGAAAGACAGCAAAACTGCACTGTGCTTGAGAATCAGAAAAATAAGTATTAGTCTTTTCAAAAAGTCCCCAATTTAGGCCATAGGAACAGTGGGTACTAAACAATGCACTCATTGAGAAGGTGATTAAAGTTTAATAAAACTGTCAAGTGAAATAAACCAATCTCCTTGCAAAACATTCTGTTTGCCAGGTGCTTGGATTTTAGCTGTTAAAAAATTCTCTTTCAACAGCCTGTTTAAATGTGTAGCAGACTAATGTTGTGACTGCCAAGACACAATTAATTTCTTTGCATGATCTGTTGAGACTTGCTAATAAAAAAGACCTCTAAACCGACATAATCAGAAGCCACTGTAACAAGTGCTATGTGGAATAAATAAACTGTTACCTAATTAATTGCTAAAAACACTCCTATGTCTCACCATCCAAGTTAGGCTTTGGAGCCTGGTCTTTCCCCCTTGTCTTCACAGAAGAGTATCTGATTCTCCACCCATCTGGTCATCTGCAAATGTCCAAATTATGTCACTATCTGTCTGACTTGACAGAGCTTTCCAGCATTTTTTCCATATGCATATGAATATACAAAATCCAAGACAGTAAGAAATCACATATCTATGCATATAAAATCTATAGCCCCTAAAATCTATAGTCCCTAAAACTATTTGAAACAACCTTTCATCACAGAACTCTATTAAACTTTAGAAATTGGTTATTATTAGTGGATTACTAATTACGAATTGATTTGTTATGCAGTACCTCAGGTAACATTTTAATTTTTTTTTTACAAGTTGTATTCTCTGTAGAGCTGTAGGTGAATTAATACAGAATGAATCATAAATGACATGATTCTGCCCAACGTGTCAGTGTGTGCACTGTATGTCAAACCTTTCCTCTGCGTTCTCCAGCAGCCTCTCTGAAGAAAACAAGTCAAACAACAAACTGAGTTTCTTGAAAGTCAGGAAGGTCCCAAAGGATTCACAGTTACTTTAAGGAGAACATCACCTTGCCTCTCACAAGTTTTGCAGTGCAAAGCGCACTGATTCCCTGGCTCAGGGGCAACCCTTATGGACAGGAGAGAGAGAGCTCAAATAATGAAGAAACTGCCCTGAATTAAAAAGGCAACTTGGGTCTCAGGAAGACAAGCTTTTTTGGGTGCGCTCTGGAAATACTGCGTGGCCTTGAATTGAGAGGGGAAGAATGTCTCACCAAAAAGATCTGCCTGTGCAGCTCCCAGCAGAGCAGGCGCCTGCTTTTCTCTGATACCAGAAGCAGCCAGAAATACCCACGCAGACAGATGCTTGCTGCATAGGAAATTAAAAGAAAGGCTTAAAGCTAAATCTACAAGGGCTTGTGTATCTTGGTGCTATTTGAGATACCCTGTCCTCTCCCCTCATTCTTCCCAATGATAATTTCTTTCCCTTGCAATTTAGTTTAACTTGTATTGCAAGGCTCTTGGGAAAAGTGTGAATGTCCCTGTGTGTCTGTATTAGCTCAGCTTCGTGTGTGAGTTTTGTGTTCCAGGTGCAGGTACTGCTATGGCTAATACACACACATATAAAAGAGCTCTCTTAACAGGACAGCATTGACTTTCCCTGCCTAAGTTCAAAACAAAGATTAAAAGGTCTTACATTTTTAATTTCCCCATACTTTTTCTGTGCTTGTGACAAGATGTGTGAATTTATACAAAGCTTTAATTTGTACTGGGCGGTGAGAACTGGAAAGCTTTATGAAAACACCCGTTTCAAATTTTATCTGGAGGCTCCTAAAGATAATGAGATAAATGTCATATTTTTTCTTCCCTTCCTTGAAAAGCCCTTCCTTGGCTTTTCAGTTTCTTTATGAGCATCTATTGTATCATGTACAGCATTATCTATAGAAACCCACTGTAAAGTAAGGGCATTAGAAAAATAAGATATGCTATATTTGAGGAAAAATAATTTTGTTTCTTTATGCTTTTAACAATAGTTTTGAAAAGAGTACGCACAGCCTCTGAGTAAAGAACGTGCATGACTTTTTCAGTGCACAAGAATGATGCTTTGTAGCAAGATCCATATGAATTGATATGCCTGGCATTCTACTGAATGCATTGCCAAAGTGTCTCACTGAAGGGGAGCCCTGCTACCTGGAGTGGGGCTACCAATGAGATCCATTCCTCCACTCTCACAATGGTAAACACCCAAGGTTTGAATCTGCTGCCTGGTGATATAGATCAAGATTTTTGGCATTATCCTTTCTTGTCTTCTGGCTTAACAAAAAAAGCCCACCAAAAAACCAAGAAAGGACACGAAGATAAAACAAGCATTTTTAGGGGGTTGCATTTATTTTATTCTGTAAGAAAGGAATTTTTTTTTTCTGAGAATTTGTTTTAAAGCCATTGAAAAGTACGGGAAATGACAGCCTAGATTCATAAAATTGTTAGTGGTAATAAGTGGTAATAAGTGACCCAAGCTAAGATGGGGGGGACTTCATGTTGGATGTCTACTTGCCTAAGGGGATGTGAACACTGTTCCTTTTCTGTCCTAATCACCTTATAGACTGCTTCCAGTCACCTTAGCTACAGAGCAGTGGTCAGGGCAGACCTTTATAAGAATGTCTTCTAGTAGAAAAATTAAAGTGTAAATGGACTATGACATTGGATAATGTAGTAATTTCATTTTTGAAGTAAAGGGAAAAATACCTTTCTTGACAAGAAACTTAAAAGTCATGATCTCACCCACCAAGGGCTCTGTACTCATTTTGACTTTTATATGTTAAAAATCCCTTTTTGAAAAAGCTATATTTAGCAAGAGTTGAGATTCTTATGCTCAGAGTGCTGTCTAGACCAGAAGTGGTTACCCTTTAATTCTTGATATGCATTGTGTAATGGGCCTAGAACAGTCCTCAGGGCCCCATAGGGGCCCATAGTGCTAAGGAGATTATTTGAATTCTCCATGGTGAGAAAAAGCAAACATCATGTGCTGCTAAAAGTGCCATCACCAGCTTGCTCAGACTAGCCTTATCCTGTAAAAATGAAGTGTTAGAACCATGGGAAAGCTGCTGCCTGCAAACTGGTCCCAAAACTTACAGGAGATGCTGATATGCTACCCATGATCTTAAACAATTTGTTGCTGCTTTCCTTCCCACTGAGACATAGGGTTTTTGGATAGAAATGTATAGGAGTTGTTGCAGACAGTAATTTTCTCCTGCAAATCTTTTGCTGCTGGCATGCCAGGAGGATGAAGCAACCCCCCTATGCCTCATGTTGGCTCAATACACCTCCTTAATCCACCACCTCACACACATGGTATTCTCTCAGACCACCTTTCGTTGATTTGAAGGAAGATGAAGGATGCTGTCTTTCCTTCTTGTGCTTTTATCATTGTTGAAACAAAGAGGTTTATTCTTATGTCCCTCTGGTGAACAATAAAAGATAAACCACAGGACATAGAAAAAAGATGAAAAAGAAAAGCTGAGAAATGTAACTGAAAAGAAAAACAAAGGGCTGTCTGCTGCTGGGCACTGCAGGTAGGCAAAGCTGGTGGGGTGCACCACGCACAGCCCACCCTCTGGGCCTAATGGATGCACATAAGGTGAGAGGAGAGTAGCAAAAAGATGACAAGGATGTCTCTCTCCAATCCCCTTTGGTCTTTGTTTTAGCATTCACCAGGCACCTTCTGGGTGCCTAGATCTGTATCTAGATTTTTTACAAAAATCTATAGCTTTATTTTTAATTTATTATTAAAGAAGAATGGGTTTGCTCGGCCTTTTTCAAAGAAATTTTTACTCCACCTGAAGCTCCGTATAGATTTTAGCCCTACTGCTTTAAGATCCAAAATACCTGGTCTTCTGCAGTGTCTTTTACGAAAAGACTGTGACACCTTTGTAATTCCAACAAGTGTAGTATGACAGTGACAGCCACACATTTCTTCAGTTACACATCTAATTGTAGCAAAGCTGCTATTAGCTACCAAGAAAGCTTCAAGCTGATGTGCAGGTATGCTGATTAGGACAAGTGTACACATCAATTAGCTTACAACTTGCTGTAACACCAAAAGCAAACAAACAGGAGGTCACTCTCTTCAGCTGGTAACAGCTTCTCTCAGAAGTCTTTCATAAATGACTGTTTATCAGGAGCCACCTTCTCTATATGCCTACTGACAAATGTTTATTGATAAATGCAGAATAGTTATGTGCAGATCCAGCTGATACTAGTCTCAGAAGGGAAGAGTAAATGAGTGATCCATATTGTTTCTTTACTGGCTGTCTGCAAGTCATAAACTGAGTGTTTTTCCAGCTTTAATTAGGAAACAGTAACGCAATAGGATTTGTATAATTTCCAAGAACACAGGACACTATTTTTTGGAATAAATTTAATTTGGCAACACTTGAGTTGTTTGTAAAGGTGATATACATCAAGAGTACTAAGGTATTACTAATGGTTTTCTGGCTTAGAATTTGCTTGGAGGACAGACAAGCAAATTCAAGGTGATCACTAAATGTAATTTAAGCTGTAGTGCAGTCTCCTAATAAGAGTTTATATCAGTTTTGTGCAATGATGACTGCTGAGGTACATAATACTGACGTATCTAGAAAACTAAAGCAATAGAAAAGATAGTATCATCACATTATTCATTATTATTATGCCTCTTTCCAAAGGAACCAAACTAGGAAAAATAAGATGGAGATAAGCAGTGTTTCAACATCATTTTGGCAATAACATATTTATATAGGACATTTCATTCAAAAAAGCTTTGCACCCAGAGATTTTAATTAACTGCATATTCCAGACAAAGGAATCACAGAAACTCAGCCATTTCTGAGGAAGCCCAAGTGATTCAACAACAAAGATAAAGGATGAGCTGTGAAAATCAGCTGCTCCAGCTGATACACAGGACTTGCTGCTTACACTAACTCAAAACTGCAGGGTCAGTGAAAGCATCTGCCCCCTGGGGCAGTGGGATGTACCACAGGGAGAGGTTGGGAAATGCAAGGACTTTTTATGTGAGTCTTGACAGGAGTGAAGCAAGATGGAGTTTGTCAGGTTTCAAGCAGTTGCTGCTGGAAGAGCTCCCACAACATGTGCCTGTCTCCGCATTTCAGACACACACCTTCTTTCTGGAGATTCTTTCTGAAGATTGAACACACTTTGGTTTTCAATTTGCTTCACAGCAAACTTGTGTATTGTACCTGTCTCACAGTGAGACACTTCCTGGACTGTGTAGAAAGCGAACCACAAAACATGATCAAGGCCTTGGACATACGTCCTTTTCCACTTCCAGCTTAAGAGCTCTTGGCTCTCACCAATGGCAGCTACTACTGCTGCTCCTCAGAAAGGGTTACTGCACAAGGTTGATAATTTGCTCCTGGTAGCACTGGCAGCAGTAAACACCACACTATGCTTTCCACTGCACCATGCTTTGTACTCCAGGAACACGTAATGGCAGCCTTTGTAACAATAAGCACCTGGAAGAGTGGGAAAGTGGTGGGATTATCCTACTGATTCTGAGGACTGTATTCAATCATTTTTACTAACATATTTTATTCATAAGGTCCTATGTCATTTTGTTTTTGAAACAAAACATTTGTTTCAAGAACATGTCCACAAAGTCAAACTATTGATTATGAGTTCAGGCTTAAAGAGGATATTATAATAAGATAATGAGCTAGGTTTTTCTGTGGTTAATGACAGAACTAGTCCAAGAAACTTCTCAATTTTATTTGATTTGATGTATTTCTATCACAATTGCCAAATCTGATTTAACTATACCACCTGGCTGCCTGAGTTGGTTTAGACTGACTGAGATTGACAATAAACACTTATTGGACCATTGCTCTTAATTATATAAACCTTCCCATTACCCTATCAAGTTTGGAAAGTTTTTCTGCTTTACAGCCAGAAAGAGTATGCAAGCATTAGTATGTAAACTCCTTTCCAGAGCCCTTACTTTAGCACAGGTAGTGGAATGTCCTGGCTATCACTGAACTGTCAGTAAACTTCAGTTTTCCGTACCTATATTGTATTACTTCAATCATACACTGTCTTTTGTTTCCTCCTTATATTGTGATATCAGCCTACTAGCTAGTTCATCTTAGCTTCTCTTTGTCCAATCTCTCAAAATTTGGTTCATGATTTTTTATGTTAGCATCAGTCTTTTTTTTATCTCAATACACTGCTTTTGGAATGCATTTACTGTAGACTAACACCTAGGATCATTCACTGACTTTAACATCCGGTGCTACTATACATGGTAGGTTAGTCAGTGCTGGCTAAGAAGTGAGTAGAGTTACTTCCAGTAAGGTTACAAGAGGCAAGTATGCTTTTAGGGGGGAGCACTCCCTGCATGTATTTGGGGAAATGTGGTATCTGCCATACTTTTTGCTTTAAATGAGTTCTTTTTTCTTATTACTCACTTTGAGAGCTTTTTGTCTATAATCTTTTCCAGAAGGGAAAATTAACGGTAGGGCAATTAGGGGATTTGTAGAAAATGCTGTAAATGCTAAAGCTGAGGCAGAAAGAAAATGAAAGAGCTGTGTTTCAGAGTGGCTATAAGCCCTCTTACTTTAACTATTTCTAACTAGACCAAAAACCAGAAGCTGTCTCATCTCTAATGTGTATAATCCTGTTAAGACAGCATTCAGTTCAATACGGATGAACTCAAATTTGGGTTGCATTTGGCTCTTGAATTTCAGTCCAGAAGTATTTTTAATGCACTGACTTTTTCATGCCTACCAGATAAAAATGTATAGAAGAACTACTTCTTTTTTAAAGGCTTCCAGCAAAACAAGAAAACCGTATCAACAACTTAACTACCCATCCTTGAAGTTAGGAGAACTGACTATGTTCTGCTCTTGAATATCTTTTTTTTCTTACTCAGGCAGCTCTTAAAATACTTATATATGCAGTCGACAAGAACAGTGGAAGGAATTTTGTTTGAATAAATATGTATTTAATATTTATTGACGTTAAAGAATTTTACAAGTAAAAACAAGCTAGAGAGAATTAATATCTTCTAATACACATTTCCTTTAAATTAGAACAAAGTTCAAGAAGGAACATGGCATATTGTGAGGAAAGCTATTTTACCTTTCACCATTACAGCTGATAGAAGTGTTATTTTCCTTATTGATGCAAGCTACCATCTTCCAAATGCATGTGCTTCCTTGTGCACAGAAGTGTGCCTTTCTCACAGTTTTGCAGAGCTGCTGTTCTCAGTAAAGAATGGTGATCCATGTCCTATAGCTTATTGTTAGTTTATGCTAACAAAAGAAATGAACTAACTACTGCACACCCCAGAAATAGCCTAGAGGGTGTATTTTAGATACTTAGGGTACTGCTGGTGTCACACTTTTTCTGGCAGCAGGGCTATTTTAAAAAGTTCCTCACCTCTGTGCAGCAGTTCACCATCTCATCACGTCTGCAGATGACAGGAATCAACCATGAGTGGCATTAGTGGCATTAAAACACCTGTCAAATAAAAGAAAAAGAAACAATATTTTGTGGGGGTTTTTTTGTTTGGCTGGTTTTTAAACCAGGATGATTCGACTGTGAATGTAATCATGTCTTTGGCCTTTCTGCATTCCACTAGTAAGCCAACTGCATGAATTCCTGAGTTTTTGAAGAGTGAATATTAGTTCATTTGATCTGCAAGAAGGAAAGTGAAAGGGTATTTTGATCCTACAAGTACAGATTTCAAACCAGGTTAATTCCCTAATAGCATGTATTGAGATGATGCACACAAAAAAAATTCTAAGTTTAATTAAGCTGCATAGTATGTTTTCTTAAATATTTTAATAAATAAACAATATTTGAGGTAATAAAATAATCATGATGGAATATGATAATGTTCCAGGCACTGAGGGAATAAAGGTATGATTCTCATTCAAATGTAATCATTGAGATATTACCTTGTTACTTGCATTTTAATATCATACAAATACTTTATCCCATAGGTTAGAGAGTTCTCAGTAGTACTTATTGGGACTTGTTTATTTTAAATTAGCCTCAGAAGGGTTTCCTTGTAGTTCCTTTATAAAAAGGAAGGATATAAAATATTTCAATTACAATAATTCTGAAGTCTAATATAAATTCATGAAAATTAAATATACTGATTTCATTTCAGGAAAGTTTCATGTTCACTAAATTTAATATATATTTCTCCCTCATTCAAGAAGATTGAATGAAGAAAATAGTAATTTTACTGTAATTTATGTATACTGTGTCAGAACAACATGCCAACACTTATACTAGTCGATTTACCTATGGAAGTATATAAAGACAGTAGCAAAGAAGATTTGTTTAAAGCTCAACTTTTATATATGCTTCAGGTACTTAAGCATTGTGATTTCCAAGCTGGAATAACCATGAGGTATGTCTGACTAAATGATGAAGCCTCCAAACCTAGACAGAAGAATTAGTATAAGTAGAAGGGTTAATGGGTCACAAATTCCCTATACAGTTGCACAAAATCCTATAGATGTAGGATTTCCACTTAACAGCAGGTCAGTCCATTACATTAAGTTGGTACTTAGGTGTCTGTATCATCATGGTTTCATTTTTCTCTATGTTTAGGCAAATTTAAAAACAAATTCAATCATACTGCAAAGTAATGTATTACCTAGCATGCTTACCTGTATATTCAAGGCCAAGGCTTAACACTGAGCTCCCTAAGTATTGATAACAAATCTGTGAACTTTCAGGTGACTTTTTCATTCAACTTGTACAGCTTCTGATGATAAAATTTAATGAACTATTGACCATTGTTCCATATTATACAGCTTTTTGTTATGAGATTTACCATCTGCAGAAACTTTGGAGCTTTATGTCAGTTTCTGATGGCAATTATTCATTGAACTGATAAATATAAAATCTTTCCTATAAACTAAAAAGCACAGGCATTGGATTTACAGAAATAAAGAAAATTCAGAAAGCTTTTAGTCTTTGGGTTAGCAAGCAATGCAGTAACAACAGGGTTGTAAAACCAGAATTACTGAATAGAAATCTAATGGTACAGTTTTGCTAATAGAATCATGCTTAAACTCTACATTATGACTTCATGGAGATATGTCCACAGTATAAACCTCAGTGTTATGCAGAAATACTGAAAATAGGTTTAAACATCTCTGTACTATCCTATAGTCTGCAGTAGAGACAGACACTGAGCAAAGCTGGATTTTCACTGCAGTGTTATTTGATTTCAGGCTGAAATCTCTGCACACTACATTCTTATCCTGATTTCCTTTCTGCAATTTAGTCCATAGAGATAAGAAGTACAGAGAGCAGCAGAAAAGGTTCTTCCAATGGTATCTCCAAGGATAGTTAGAGGAAGTACGTAAATAATTGAACTGTGATAGCAGCCCTGTTTAATTGCTACAGCAACAGCTTACCAGAAAAGACAATGCCAGGATCTCCTTTGGCCTCCAGATCACGTCAGCACAATCCTAAAGGCCAGTGTCACCGTTGAAGTGGTGGCTAGCACCTGAGAAAAGCCACTCCTGTCAGCTTTTCCTGTTCTTTCCCCCTGCTAGGGAACCAACCTGCCTCATACAGTTCACAACCATTCCCATGAACGCTTTAAAATGTAATAGAGCTGATTTTCAGAAGACAACAGAAAACACTAATCTACTGTTTAATTTACTTTAGTTTGAGTGTGGGTCTGTGTGAGAAGTTGTTATTTCATGATACTATCAAACATATATTTCCCTTTAATGCTGTTTACAGTAGCTTCTTAGGATTTGAAGCTGGAATCTGTTTCCCTGTTTACTGACTGTGTTTACAGATGAGCCGTTTATAGACACTTTCAATAGCTTGTGCACTTTACTGTACTAAGTTTAATTGCTTTTGTAATTAAATAAATGATGTTTAGAAGGTTTTCTACTGAAGGAAAAAAACTAACAAAGATAATTTTAAGAATGACTCAATGTCTGCTGAGCCAGTTGAGTTTTCTTCAAATTTTAATATTTGGGGTAATATTACCTCAAATTTTAAAGAAATTGAGTATGTATATAAAAAGAACGTATTTATTTTATTTTAGTACCTTACTTACAAAATTCTCAAGTAAAAGGAATCATATATTAATATATTAGCCTGTTTAAAAATATATAGACACATAATCAGATTTTATCTTTTTAGATAAATGGGAAATTTTACATTCATTATCATTATATGTAGGTCCAAAGTATGCATCTCCAAATTAGACATCTAAATGAAGTGGTCAGATTTTCAGATGGGTTAGGTAGTCATACATTCTTAGGCAGCACATTTTAAAATAGGACCATTTAACTGTTACAGAGCAGTCAATTTTTTCTGAAAATCTTTCAAATAACTACAGTTTTTCTCAAAGCAGTGTGAATGCTGCCATCTAGCTATACAGTATCAGCATACCTTTAGTCTAGTTCTGCTAGACACAAACCTTTTCAGTTTCAGTTTGGCATAGAGCAGAATAGAGATACAAAAATTCCAATTGCACTTCTGTCAATTTAAAAAGATGACAGCAGCACTTGTCATTAAAAAGAAATTATAATGTTATAAAATAATGTTTTGACTGCAAACTGAAAGGAGAACAACAAGGTTAAAATTGTTGCATCTGATGGTGAACAAGCTATTTCTTAAAAATTATGTATTTTACAAAAGTAGAACCTTATTTTTCAAGGGTTTATACATGCCTTCAGTTGAATTGAGTTAATAATGAAGTTAAAATACGTATTTGTAAATTGAAGTCTAGATCTGATTTCCAGTTTGAGATTCATCTACCAAAGATGAGTATTTCTACAAAACACTTTGTTTAACAAATATCCTTATATTATGTTTGATCCATAAACTGTTTGGAAGTGTTTATATGGTGTCAGCTGAACCCTCAGTATTCTCAGTGTACTGTTTGAGTTCTGCTGTGGCCATATGGAGGCACTTCTGGATGAATATCATTGCATGCTCAAGATGTTGATCCACCAAGCATCCTACTGAACACCTCTTTGAGTAACCAAAGGACACCTGGACTTGGGAACTAGGAGAACTGATTTTCACATTTCGTCTAGAGCATTATGTACAGAGCTGTGCAGAGCCAGACTGTTGTTTGGGTTTACTCAGTAGATAACTAGAATCACTCTGGTTGAGTTCCTGCCCACCAATTTGAGAAGCCTGTATTTCAAAACAAATGGAGATACACAACTCCTTCAAATTTCTTTCCTAGGTGGAGAAAACTGATGTCATTACAGGACAGATATGCCACCTGCTTAAACACACAGTCTCTAAGTGCAAAGCTATTGGGAAAGCTATTCACTTCCCACCTGAGGAAAAAAAACTCTGCTTCATCTAGCACACATAGAGTGGGACTTCAACTAGATTGTGAAACTTATCCAGAGACAGACATACCTCAAACATAAAAGGAAAGGAAATTTACATAAGCAGATGTCTTTTAGCTAGTATTTCACATATCCATACTGAACAGGACACAAAATATGACATACATCTTGCACAGGACCTGTTAACAGAATTCTCTAATCCAAAAACTGGCCAATACCAGATTCATCAAGGAAGATGCAAGAAAACACGTCGTTATTTACAAAATAACAGCCCTCAGACCAATTTTAATTCAAGCAACAGGAGATTAATCTGAATCTCAAATTGTGAGACTACAAGTAAACAAGCCAGAACTGCCAAGGGCAGATTGTCTCATCTAAATTATTAGGAAAAGGCATGTTCTCCTACACCAGGTGTAGTAAAGTCTTAATGAAAGTTATTCTTACATATAGTATGTTACAAGGCCCTAATTTTGACAATAAAGTTTTGGAATAGCACACTTTGAAGTTTGGATATATGTGTNAGGTGGTGGGAGGGAGGGTCGGGGAGAGGCGTGATTAGGGTAGGTTGAAGTAGCAGGATGATGAATAATGTGTCGAGTGTCTCCTTATGGAAGCGAGAGGTTATTTGTCAGAATACTTNCTAATGAGAGTTACAGCTTCTTATTAAGAGATGAAGGGACTACATGCAATCAAATCACTAACTCAATTTGTCACAAACGCCAAGCCACTCAGCCACTGAAAAACACGCAAAAACACGTGGTATCACTGGGGCTATACATTAGTTTTCCGCTTGACACACTAGTGCCTGAGGGTGGCGTGAGCCACCAAAACCAGAAGCCAAAAAAGAAGTTATCTTCCATGTTCCCCTAGAAATTAATTTATGGTGGAGTGAAATCACCACGTGGACCTCTGTTTCTCCCAAAAATCAAGAGCATTAAGGAAAAAGGAGTTAATGGATACAGCACGAGATGCACTGCCTTCCAAGTCTGCACTTTCAATCTTCTGTGTAGCCTTCCACCCCTCCTCCCCGCCCCTCAAAAAACCCAAAACACCAACAAAACCCAGGATAAATTGCATACTAAAGCATTATTTGTTATTGGTATAAAATTTCACTCCCAGGGTTGGGAAGGCTCTCGGGCCGGGCCCACAGAAGCGTTTATCGCGCCGGGCGCTGGGTGNTTTGTGTAAGGTAGTTTTGAGTTGTTTGCGTAGAAATGTTGGGAGTGATCAGAAACTGGCAGGAACACAGCTAATGAAAAAATATTAAATAGCAATCTTTATGTAACACTGAATTTTCCGTGACGAGCGTGGACTCTTTGGCCACTGAATGGTAGAGAATGTGTTTGTACTTCGGTGCTTTGAAAGCTGCAAGATGAAGGGAATTGCCTGCCCTATTGGTTTTTCACTTTCTCTTTTAGAGAAGTGCCGAGCAAGTAATTGGAGCCTAAAAACTTTGCTTTGAAAGGATGTGATGGAAATACAGACCAAGGAGTCGGGAAGCAAGTCCCTTCATTTGTACATATGACAGCAGTAGTACCGCGAGGAGAAAGTTAGACATGCTGGCTGGGGGCATGTACGTGCTGGGACACCAGCTTGAGAAGGTGTAGGTTGAAATACCAGAGGATAGGAGTTTACTGAAGTATTTGGTAATTTTGAGAGTAAGAATTTCTATCCTGTATCAGATAGCTGACTTTCTCTGTTGTCTGGTCTGTGATATGATCTAGCTTCAGGTGCTTAAAAACTACCTGTAGGCCACCACTTAATGAACAATTTAAGGGCTTCTTTAAACAAATTATTTTAAATAAACTAAAAGCATAAAAAGGTAAATTTATCAGCTAGTACCTGGCTTGTATTATTTTTTTTTAAATGCTGTATAACATTTGTTCTAATTCATTTTGTTTTTTACATTCTTTAAAGTTGCTGATACTTTCTTAATTGCTCCTTCTATACAGAAATAAGACTTAAACAATTCTGTCTGCATGAGTTCTCCTCAATCAGTGGCTGATGGAAAACAGTTGACAAATAGAAAGAGCTCTTGGATTAAGGGTGATGCATGTTTTTTTTTTTTATTTTTGTTTGGCATTTTCCTCCCCTACACCTCTCACATTTCAAAAGTAGTGAGTTGGAAATAGTGTCTTACCACTGTCAGCCAGGATGTTTAATCCCCTTAATAAGCTTTAAGCTTCATGTTTACCTTATGGCACTTTTTAATGAAATGGGTTTTGCTGCTTCAGAGGAAGGATGGTTAGCCGGATGGTTGAGATATTAGCTTACAATATCAAACTCAAGTTTCCCTGTTGCACTGTAGCCTCAGTTGGTGAAGACATTTAAAACCACAGACTCTATCTGGACTGATAAAAGAAAAAGGGCTGTGGAATGAGCTCAAGCACTGAATTGATCTGTGATTGACTACAATGCCTGTTTGCTCTTTTCTTAGCTCAGTTATGGACCTGCTTTCTCTGAGACAAGTTCCACTAAATCTTAGCACTAAGTACAGATCTGGACTGATGTGAATTGGCCATAAGAGCACAGGTTGGCTGCATTGCTCTCATAGGCACTTTGTCATTCATTACAGCTTTAAAACAGAGGAAATGAGACATTGCATTGTACACAAATGGGTTACAGATAAGTATTAAAACAGGACACTTAAATACTATATGAAGATCATACACTGAAAATAATAATGACTGAGCATATTCCTCGCATATGATCAGATTGCTGCTTCAGTGTTCTGTTTCAGAGATTATTTATTCTTGTGTTGTGAGGGAGCAATTAGGTAAGCTTATTTTATACCATCCATTATTTATATTAGTTTTAATAAGTTATTGAGAATGACTGAAATTTGGTTCTTTGGGCTTTTGATTACCTTGTGTTTAACTTAAAATCTGTTGTGAATTCCTTCCTCCATTTCCAAGTGCTTTGCCACCCAAATGGTAGTAACTACACTACACATATACTGTAAACTTGGGATGTTTCAGGCAATCAGAGATGAGTTGCAACAATCCCATTTTCTAAAGTTGCTGAGCCAACTTTTATATCTCTGATGTGCCCTAGTGCTGTGTGGACACTGATTGTGCTGATGTCTCCGTTTTCTTACAGACCTTTTCTAGTGTCAACAAAAACTGAGCTTTAGCAAGAACAGTGCTGCTGATAGTATGACAAGGGTAGGGTGAATAGTAAATTAATTAACTATTGAGTTGAAATGTAGCCATGACTTTAGGATTTTACTTTGTCTCTTCTTGTTATATACTAACAGTCATTAGCAGAAGAATTATTTGAAATCTGTAAATTGTCTTTGCTTCAGCCTTGCCTAGAAAAAACAAATCCATACACATGGGACAAAGTAGACTGGTACTACAGTTGTGTTTACACAAATGAATTGTTTGGTTGAAGGCCTAAGAAAGGACTTTATACAGGGTTGAGTACACAGGAACTAAAAATCTCAAACCACTAAACTGCGGTTATAAAGATGTAAAGTTGATGATAGATTAAACTTGCCCATCTTTGTCAGTTTGACAAATATTTTCTCTGGAAACCTACAATTCTCAAATCAGAAGTCTTTGCTGTTAAATTGTTTTTCAGCTTTATACCCTTCTCCAAAAGAAAAGTGGATTTTTCAATAGCAAATACAAGTGTTGACATAAGATGATGTGGTCACCAGGTTTTTTTGCTAGCAAATAATTCACTTACAAATATCTAAATGGTTCATGTATAGATCATAAAATATATTACATGGTTAAGTATAATATTTCGTATAAGGACCCAGCTGTATTCACAAATCTGTAGGAGTTTCTTCTACTTGCTTTCATTATAGTTGTTTTTTGTTGTACTGGTCAGAAGCATGCTTATAAATTCTAAACTTGATGTCCTTGGTGGTTGTTAAATATACCCTTATGCCAGTGTTGTTCTTTATCGTAAATCAAAGATGCTGAGCCTGTTGGCAGTAAGTGACTGCAATCAATCAGAAAAATCTCCTGAACAGCCCAAGGTTCATTTTTCTGCTATGTGATGGGGAATGGGCAGTGAGCCTGGTGGCCTGAGTCACTGCTGATCTGTTCCACATGGGTTGCTTTCTCAGGCCATCCCTGTCATATTCCTCCCTACCTCTGTCTGTTGTTGGACCAAAACCACACTAGTCTTTTGCATGAAATTGGATTCTGTCACATGATAAAAACAGATGCATTCCAGGTTACATGGCACTTCTGACATGTGATTGCAGATGCATCAGTCACGTAAGTGCTGTCTGCACAGCATTCCATCTTTGCCTCTTTAAAATCTTTTCATGACCTGCACTTCCTAAGTTTCTCTGTTTTCGTTGGAGTAGAGGGAGGATATTTTCCAGATTATATACGTATGGGTTTTTTTACTTTGTTGGTAGTTAGACTAAAGCAAGAAGAGACATTAACTGTACTTAAATGTAGGAACTATTTTAGGATTTTAGTAAAAGTTTGGATTTCAATAATTCTTTTTTTTTTTTTTTACTGATTTGCTTCATTCTTTTCATCCATTATATTTGTAGAGACTATCCAGTCTCTTAGCCTTTGTTGTATTGATTTGGTAAGCCAAACCTATATTTCTCTAGGGAAGAGGGATTGATTCATCAGGAAAAATTCAGTAACCTTCTGCACACATCTTCCTGTTCTGGTGTAGCTTTCTTGAGTGTGACTCAGTGTGTGAGTGCTCACCAATGCTGCACACAGGGGTGTTAATGCTTATTTATGCATGTGTAATTGAAGTATTTTTGGGTTTGCACTTGGATTTTACTTATCCCCATGTTTTCTGTAGCTTGATATCACTGTGATTGAAAGATGTCTCCTTTCTTTCATCCTCCTTACAGCAGAGAATCATGGTTTTGCTTGAAAATATATGCTCTTTTAATTTTTATATAGCATCACATTTTCATTGTCCATGATCATTATTCTCTGCTAGTGTAATTACCTGATTTTTCTGAATTTACAGTGCTGCTCAAGGCTGCCAGCAACAAAAACCGAACCACTGGAATTTTTTACATTGTATGTTATAAGCACTATCTTAGTCCAAGAATGATTTGCATTTTCTGCTTTTGGCCAAGGCTGACAATCTGCATACCGTTAGAACAATGATTTTACACATTTTAGAATTCAAATAAACCTACTGGATTCTTTTCTGCTCTTCAGTTGTTGAAATACATGAGGCAGTTTGAGGAAATAGACCTAGAACCTGCAATCTTTTGTACATATTGGTACTTCCAGTTTTTGTCACCTGGGTAGCAAGGAGTGTAAAACACCAATTATCTTTTCTTGCTTTATAAACACTGTAAAAGAAACAAGTAATTCCCTATTGTTATTTTGTAAAGCACAGATTTAACTGTTCAAACTATTTCCCAGTTCTGTGTGTTGATGTTAGTTGAAGTTGATCAAAACTTGTTTACATTTGTTGAGTGCTTTCTTTTAAATTATTCAGATAGAAATGTACTGTTTGTAAGTTCAGCCTTTATTTAAACAGACAAAATGTTAACTGAATTTTTTAATACCTTAGGGATGATTTTTGAAAACTTAGATTTTTTTTTTTAAGTTTATATTTACTCCTCTGTTTGCGCTGATCTTTAAGATGAAAAACTTAATATTAGGCATGTCCATATTTTTCTGATGTTTAACTTTTAGGAAATAAATGTCTGTGATGTGACTAGATTTGATGGTTATAGATTCCTTGCTGTCTTGGAATCATGTAATCTGAATGTTACTAGGAGATAACCGTAACCTATCAGACACAAATAGATTTCTGATAATACATGCAGTAATGGTCATCATTAAGAAGATATTTTGTTCTAAGGTAAACATTGTTTGGCTTTATCTATGAATACTTCTATTGATTTTTATTCCATTTTGCAGTAATGGAGCAACTGCAGGATCCAGTTACACAAGAAGATGCAAATATTAAAGCTATTAATGAAGAGTACCAGAAAGCCTTTATTTTTATCAATAAAGGACTGAATACAGATGAACTGGGTCAGAAGGAAGAGGCAAGATGTCACTACAAGCAAGGTCTTGACCACTTGCTCCGAGGAATTAGCATTCCATCAGAGGGTCCTGCGTGTGTAGGGTCCCAGTGGGAGTCTGCTCGGCAAATGCAACAGAAGATGAGGGAGACCCTGCAAAATGTTCATGCTCGACTCGGCAGTCTCGGGCAAAACACCCCACCTGTGCAAGCCAGTCCTGCTACTGTGGATGCCCCTGCTGGGATGCCCAAGTTATACCCATCCATTCCTTCCAAAGAAAAGCCAGAAAGACCCCCTGCCCCTAATTCTCTGTCTGTACCGAGTCAGCCATCTGCAGCAGATGGAAGTGTTGCAGCTGTTAGTCAGGGGCAAATTCCAGCAATGAGTCCATCATCTGGAAAACCTCTCTGTCTGCCAAACGAAGCACCTCCTGCCTACACTCCTCAAGCTACCAATGGCCATTTTACTGTGTCTTATGGCACGGACTCTGGGGAGTTTTCTTCTGTAGGTGAGGACTACTACAATAAGTGTACTCAGCCACCTCCCCTGCAAAACCTGGGAGTGGATGCAGATGAGCTGATCTTGATTCCCCAAGGAGTACAGATATTTTTTGTGACTCCTGATGGGCAGGTTAGTGCTCCTTCATATCCTGGGTATCTACGCATTGTGAAGTTCTTGGATACAGATGGTGAAGCAGCTCAGAATCGTCCACCTGCATTTCTTCAGGTAAGAGGAAAATAATTTTCTTCTGTAATTAAAATTTCAAGAACTGTCATAAAACTCTTAATAGGCAATCTTAAGTTCTTTCTCTCCTGAGCCCGTCTATCTTTGCGATAATATGAAGGATGTTATACGTGTTGCATAAATGGTTTTCTGAAAATACACACTTTTATGACTTTTTTTCTGTGAGAAGCATCTCCATGTCTTCCCAAGGTTGTCAAGTGCTGACTTGAAATTTCAGTTTCCAAAGGAGTTGACTGAACATGTCTTTTCATTTCATAAAATTAACTTCTTTCCTCATATAGAGAAGACATGTTGATTCACCTATTGTAACGTCTGTGTAAAGTGAAGTTACTAACTAGCCACATCATTCTCAGTTAGCGATAAGGTATTACAGTTAGAACAACTGATAATTTGGAATTTGAGGGCCTATATTAGTCCAGACTCTGAACTACAAATAAAAAAGATGCATTATTTGTATGTTTTCTCTCCTTGCTTTCTTCATGTGGGTGTGTTCTGTAACAAACATTGTGTTTCTGGTTTGGATTCTGACTTTGGATCTCCTTGCTGCTGCTAAGATTGGCTGTTGGAAGTCTCATAGAGAAAAACCACTTCCTGGTTTTGAGTCTGCTGATTCAGCTCCACCTATGTTAGCAGTCTTCAACAGTAGGCCAGTGACAGCCATACGTTCCATTTACCCTATCATATATACCTGTCCTGAGAGCTACAGGATGGTACAGGCACAGTGATTCTTTTCATCGACTTCTGCACCTGGGCCTCAAGACTAGACCTCAGTTAATAGGGTACCAGCCTGAATTATAGTCCTGGGAAAAATGAATATTTTCTCTGTCAGAACTAATCAAGAGTTATATTTCCAGAGTCATGTGGGTTGTGGTTTTTTGGGAGTGTTTTGTTTTCGGTTTTCCCCGCCCCAGGATGGCATTTAATTTTATTTTTTTTTCAAGAAGGCTTTTGATTTTTCTTCATAGACTCATGAAACATTTTGAGTTGGAAGGGACCTTAAAGATTACCTAATTCCAACCCCTCTGCCATCAGCAGGGAACCTTCCACTAGAAAGTTCCACTAGAAACTTTATGGAAAATCAAGTTTATGGTGCTTATGAGTATGTTCTGCCCATCTTTCAGTGTCCTTTAATTCCCTTATGTCTTTTCTAGGTTTGTGACTGGTTATATCCTCTAATGTGTAACCAGTCTCCCATTCTGTGCTGCAATACTGGAGTCTACATGTTCCCTGACACAATGTCCCAGATACCAGGGTCCTATGTGGGAGTAGTGCTGTCTTCAGAACTTCCAGCAGCTGACAGAGAGCTGTTTGAGGATCTCTTAAAACAGATGTCTGACCTTCGAATCCAGGTAACTTCCTGGGCTGCCTCTTAATACCAATAAGGAAAGGTGTAAATCATCAATATAGTCTCACATTTACTTTTTGTTGTGTAAAACTGCAAATTTTGGTGTCTTGTGTGGTAAGCTCACCAGTGATAAATAGATAAAGTAGCCAAGCTTAAGCAGCTTTGTAACGAAACTGTAGGCCCTGTGAGATGGGAGGATAGTATTTTAAAAATTCTAACGTGTAAGCACAGAGTGGAATTGGAGACCATTTTGTATATTTTCTCTACTTTTCCAAAAGAGAACATAGAACCAAAGAGAGAGGATGATTTTCCCTGTGTGTGCATGCACACATGCACACAAATTTTAATGATACCATTCTTGGAATATGATGCCCAAATGTGTTTACACACACAGAAATGTTAAACTGCCTCAGAGAAGATCTGTGAAAATAGTGTGTACCTCAAAAATCTGCCTTCAAAAGGGATCTCAAAATAGTTAA
This sequence comes from Calyptomena viridis, assembly GCA_013390005.1. Classification (NCBI taxonomy): domain Eukaryota; kingdom Metazoa; phylum Chordata; class Aves; order Passeriformes; family Eurylaimidae; genus Calyptomena; species Calyptomena viridis. The sequence continues at coordinate 327,330 of WEIV01022215.1, forward strand.
ATCGGGTAGCTTATTGCAGTAAGATATTGACAGGTGGAGAAAACATGAAAAAAAACCCCCACAGTCTGATAAAGGCTCAGTGAGATACAGAGACTGGAAACAAGGTGGAAAAGGTTACTGTAAGAGCCCTGGAGCACCTGTTTCAGGGAGACTGGTAAACCATAACTACTTAAACTCATAGCAAGTTCATACATTTTCATGAAACACAGAATTTTGTTGAATCACCAGGATTTGAATGCAGTGATGAAGCACCTATTTGAAGCATCCATGAGGGTGGAGTTTTGTTATGGTATAAATCCTGTTGAGTTCAGCAGGGAATTTCACTAGCACGTAGCCACTAGCTTTTACTTAAAAGAGGAAAGTACTACAGAATTACGTGATATTTCAGTGCAGGACTCACTGGATAAAATGCTGCCAATTTTCCTGTGTAGTAGTAATTCAAATTTCATATCTCATTAGTTCCTTACTGTCCTAAAACTCCGTGTTTTTATTGATGTTCCCTGATACCATGTCACAGGTGCCAGGATCCCATGAGAGAGTAGGGTTATCTTCAGAGCTCCCAGCAACTGAGAGAGCGCATTTTGAAGATAAATTTAAACAGATGTCTGGCCACAAAGTCCAGGTAAATGCCAGGACAGTGATTCCAAAATTTTATAGTAAAACAAAGAAAATAAAATTGTCACTGAACTACATGTTAGAACTGCTGATTTGATTGACAGCAGCAATGTATGCTGTGTCCTGTGGCTGGTTTTTTGTTGGGTTTTTGTTTTTTGGTGCTTTTTTGGGTTTTTTTTTGGTTGCTTGCTTGTTATTTTGTTACAAGCTGATTCAGTTAGTGCAAGTTACCACATTTTTCAAATTAGCATATTTCAAGTGTTTTAGAAACTGTGATATAGCACAAATACTTCAAAGCCTAGCCTAATGGCCATTTCATGTGTCTGTTTTACATGGTATTCATGAGGATCTAGTTGACAAATATATTTAATATAATACTGAGTCACTTACTAGAGAATCCATTTCTGCTCCTTAGGATAGTCCTTAGAAGTCTTGTTGGCTGTTTTTCTATATAGTGATCCAAACTCTGGTGTAACTAAATAACATCTGGAACATAGTTTGGGTCTTTTAATTGGGTTTTTGTTTTTTTACCTATAGCTAGCTACTGAGGTAATTTCTCCCGCCCAGACCCCAGAATATTTTGGTCACATGCTGCAGACATTTCTTGAATACAGGGTTTCACACACCTGTCATTGTTAACCTTCTGGGTTACAACCCTCAAAGTTTTAATCTACTCTTTTCTGTTAATGTTGGTTTGGTTTGTTTTACTGCAACAGTCAGCTATATGTAATACCCTGCTTTTATGTCCAGTAAACATTTCAGGGGAATTTAATAATTCCATGTAATAACAGATATTATTCTGTATCACGTATTCTGTTTACCTATGAGTTTAATCTCTAAATGCTTTCATTTAGATTCTTCTAGATTAAACAAAAACGTTTTCTCTTTCTATCTATCATTAACTAGCAGTATTTTCAATCTTTGTAATGTTTTGGGTTTTTACTAACTTTTAAATTTGAAAAGTTCTAAAAAGAGAATCTTAACAAAAACCTAGATGTATTACAATTTTTTTGCTTTCTGTAATTCAAGTTACTATGTAAAGTGATGTTACACTTTCTAGAAACACTAAGCAGCCTGTAGTGATGGTTGCTGTGTTTGCATGATTAACATCTACTTCAGAAACTCGAGTGTTTGACATGAAATCACACAGAACTTGTGCACCCAGCCTTCAATAGGGAGCAGTATCATGCATAGCATGGTGTGTTCCTTGGCTGTGCCAGTCTGCAAAAGCATCAACAGCACACAGCATGAATAATCTCCTTTATTTTTGAATTTGGGAGGAAAGGATGAGGAACAAAGCAACCAGGACAGCTGCATTCATTTAGTGCAGCTGGATTCTCTGACCAAAGACTGCAGTTCTTATGCTGAATAACAACAGAGTTGACTTCTCTCTGAGAAGATAAAAATGATAGATGGACAAGTCTCCTATCTGTTTTGCTAGTGAACTTGTATTTTAAGTTTTCCATACTCAGCTATTTGACCATATGCCTATATTGGCAAGCAAATCTTTTCATTGTAGCTGGATGAAGAAAGCATGGAAAGTGTAGAAAGAATGCTGGCCTGTCTGATAAGCTTTTTTGGATGTGTAGCATTTCCATGCAAAAGTAATTGTGTCTTTGATTTCCCTCGAGCTCCTTCTTCCTCCCCAAGGCATGCACAACGTTAGCATGATTTGATAATGACTGTGTATGATCTAAACCAGAAATCCTGATGATATCCTGCAAAGCAGACTCTCAAATGTTTGCTTTCACTTGTCAGCCTCCAGAAGCCTCTAGTGATGCAGTTAACTTGCCTCAGACAGTACATATCCAACCACAACCTGAAGGAGCAGAAAATCAGAAAGAGTTACCAGAATGGAGTGAGAAGGTTGCCCATGGCATCTTGTCAGGTACTGTTCTAATAAGAAGACTGTGGTGAATATAAACCTCTGTGAGTGACATTGAAACAGTATTTTCACCTAAATGCACATGCGCTGCTAAAAGCTGAGTGGTCAAAAGTAGTTGTTCACTAGTTATAGTTGTGATAATCTAAAGTCAAGATGAACTTTTTATAAAAACAGTGCAGAATACAAATATATTGCCAACAGTCTTGTTCATTGCACATGAGTTTGGCTCCTCATTTGACTCTGTTAGGATATCACCCTCTGTGACTCAGACCGCTGTGACAGAAAAATTTTACCCCTGTATGAGCAGTTATATTACAGCAGGCATCTATTGGAATTTCCGCAGATAAGCATGGGTTTTTTTCCTCTGAGAACCTTTGGAATATATGAATGACCACCAGCTGATTGTAATAAATATGAATCTGCAAGGAGGGCTAGAGGGTTTGGTTGCATGTTTTCAAGAGTGTTAATAACATTTAGATGTGCAGTTCTGTCAGTTCTGACCCAGCTGGGGCTTGGATATATATATTAACTGAGGATCTGTATTAAGCCGACATTTAGATGAGGGCTGGCTGTATTAAACTTACATAAAATTAATTAAAAAAGCAATGGTGTGGGAGCAGAAATTACTGCAGGAATTCATGCTGGCCCATTCAAGGAAGAGTATAATTGCAGACTATGTAATCAGGACTGTTTCTAAAATCAAGTGTTGCAGAGGCAGAGGAGGGATAGCTGTAGGAATCATAGTCTGTAAAATTGTACATTCTAAGAAAAGCAGTTTTTGCCTTGAAGGTGCATCTTGGGTAAGCTGGGGCCTGATGAAAGGAGCAGAATATACTGGTAAAGCTATTCACAAAGGAGCTTCTAAACTGCGGGAACACATTCAACCAGAAGAAAAGCCTGTGGAAGTCAACCCAACTGTAGCAAAGGGACTTCATGTAGCAAAACAGGCTACAGGAGGAGCTGTGAAAGTCAGCCAATTCTTAGGTAAAAATTTCCATCTTGTACTATATATATTTTTGCCTTAAATAATAAATACTTCATAAAATGAGAGCTGGTTTCTCTAGACAATTAACTAGAGGAGGAACTGACCTGATGAAATTCAGAGATCAGTAGTTTGTGTGTGTTTATCTCCTTAAAGAGGCATGCTTTAGGACTAGTATTTATTACTTGGCCTTGAGACATTTTTCTTTCCTAAAAGAATAGCCTGTATAGTCTTAAGTTGGACCTGCTTTTGAAAGTTTTAGACAGTTAATTCAAATAGTGTTTCACTTACTTCTTAAGTTGATAACCAAATATTTTAAAAGCTCTACTGTCACTGTGTGTATTTTTAAACATGCATCTGCCTGGAACAAGTCTATTTGACTACATGAAAATTTCCTGATAGAAATGGCCTGGTGTTCAGAGGTGCTTGGCAACCCTAACAGCTCTCAGTAATTTAATTTTGTTATTTATTTGCATATAGTGTTTATATTTACTGTCTAGTGACTCCCCAAGTTTAAAAGCAAATTGTGCTGGTTGTTATGAAACTGCTTTGAAGAGCTGGAATGATTGTGAGAAGACTTCTACAGAAAACAAGTCAGCAAAGTAGCAGCTTGTTCCCTCTCTGCAAGTTGGGGATAATAAAGCAATAGAATCAGTTACTTGAAATTTGGAATGTGAGATGTGTATGTATTTCTTCTAAAGCACTTTTTAGCCATAACACTGACCTTACTTATTTCTTAGGATTTGGAGCTGTGCAGAATGAGAAAAGTAAGGTTGCTCTCTATCAGTGGGATACTTAAGTGTGGATTAAAGTCTGTCTTTCAAATAAGTATATTTAAATAGAAGCAACACTTAAAACTTCATTGAAGCTTTCTTGTAATTAGGAGTAAAGATTTTTAAAGAAAGATGTTCTATGTTCTTGCTAAATAATCTGCATGCTGTTGTTTTATGGCAGTTGAGGGAGTGTGTTCTATAGCAAGCTGTGTTGGGAAGGAGCTGGCTCCACATGTGAAGAAGCATGGCAGCAAATTAGTTCCAGAATCCCTTAAGAAAGATAAAGATGGCAAATCCACTTTTGATGGTGCTCTGGTTGTAGCAGCAAGTGGAGTTCAAGGTAATAAAAATTCCTTACACTTTTATAAACTGCATTATTTTCAGTGCTGTGAACTCAAATAAGCTGATTGTTTTTACAGGGTTTTCAACAGTGTGGCAAGGTTTAGAAAGTGCAGCAAAGTGCATTGCTAAAAGTGTTTCAACTGAGACTGTAAAAACTGTCAAATACAAGTAAGTTATGTTTTTATTGATTTTATCTTTTACAGTACATTGTCATTATGTTTGAATAATGGCAAAAAAAGAGCTTATGAAAGCGCAGGGAAACTACCTGAAATACCTCCTTTGCTTTAATAATGTAGCACATGATAAGGTGCTAAGTGCACAGTAATAAGTGTCTCCTGTAAGCAAAAAATTATGAAATGAGTGAATGCATCGAGTATTTTTTTTTAGCTTTCTTGCAGAAGTATTACAGCTTCATGCTATGTTACAAATAATATTCAGATTTATATCTTCACTCTACAGCATAATGTCATTATGAAAAAAGTTTCTAGTTTAGACCTCTCAGCTCTAATCCTGAATTTATGCAAACTTAGCTAAAGTTAAGAAAAATGGAAGAACTTCCTCTATCAGCAGGTCTGGCTAAAGTGAGGAGGTACAAAAAGAGAAAATTGTGTAAGGAAATCTAAGGCATAAATAGCAATAATAAAACAGCCTCAACTTGCAAAATACAGATGTTCTTAGAAAAAGATGCTGGAGGAAGAGGACAGTAACATTTGGGATTAAGATGATGTTTCTAAGATGATGGAAAGATGAAAGCTGAGTGCATGTCCTGGAAGATGCTGTGGAGAATAAGGGAATATATTAAAATATAACTGTGAGATATATGAAATACACCCCTCAAAAAAAGTGCAGTAGGTTTAATAGAAAGCAAAGAGTAAGCACAAGTGTGAAGGTTAAATGGAATAGGTGATAATCATAGCAAAAAAGAGATGAAAAAGAATGGTTGAAAGTGCATACAGGCTCTTAGCAGAAGGTAACAAGATAAACATCAGCATACAGTATTAAGCAGATTGGCATTCAGGGTTGTGTTGTGATGCATTTCAAATAGCAGACCAGATAATGAAGTTCTAGTCAGTCACACTTTATTGCTAATGTTTGTTTTCAGTATGAATGTCAGGAGGTATTGTACTGATACTCATTTCACATTAATGTGTTTGTTTTAGATATAAAAACAGAATATACGGAGATCAGCAGACAACAGACACTAATTGAAAAACAAAAAGTAATTAAATGTTGTAGCTAATTGCAATCAATTGAAAATGATACCTAATATTTAAAATCTGTCCTTACAATTGTATTAAAATTCTACGTAATCTCTCTTCTGGAAGCTTTTTTGTCAATGACACAGATTTCTGCCATTCAAAATACCAGTGAATGAGCTAAATTCCACTTAATGAAAACAAAGCTAAAGGAGCACCATCACAGTGTCTCTAAATCAAAAAGCTTGGCTAAAACTTAGCTGCCATACTGTTGGAATTATAACAAGATGCTGATGATTTGCATGTTGATCAGAATGTTGATTGTAGCTTCACAAGTAATATTTTTTTACAGACAATTTAAGTAAATCCAGTATATACCTCTGCACAAACTTTTTCTTAAAAAAAGTTTAAAATTATTCAATTGAGACAGGCAAACTAAAAAATTAGTTTTCAGACATTTAGAAGTTGTTAGGCTGTAGCTTATCCCATACTGTAAGACTAACCTGAAATGAGGTTATTTATTCTACTGATATTATATAGGGGACTGTGATGTTCCTGGGGTGAAAATAACTAATAGAATTGGCAAATACTGCACTTTGTTGTGAGATTAATTCTGTGATCTGTAAATCTATCATCGGTGATTCAGGGCTGTTACTCTATCAGAGAATTAAAAGCAAAAGAAAAAAAACCCACTAACTCATTTGATTTCATTGTTGGTTCCAGCCACATGCTCTGGCTGCTGTACCGAAAATGTTACAGATTTTTGGATTCTTTGATATCCTGTGCTGCTCTCTGGCCTCATTTTGAGGTCCTCAAAGAATCTCTTCTCATAACAAACGTAGGGAAAAAGCAACTCTGCTGACTGCTGGGATTCTGATGCTGCCAGGAATACACCCCTTTGGCCTGGTTTGTCTGATTGCAGTGCTCTCTGGGGAAATATCTGGCTGCCCGGAACAGCTGGAGTTACTGCACTCACTATATTCTTGTCCTCTGTCAGTATGCTCTGTCTCTAAAGTTGAGTATATTAAGTAGTTAATTAATGAGACTGATGACTTGCTCCCTAAAGCATAAAGCAGCTGAATCCACCCCCCATGGGAGAGACCAAAGGTTTTTCTTGCTTGGTAACTTTCATCATATCCTCAAGACTGATTTGTTGAGCCTTTTGGGGTTTTGTATGATGCAGTACTCCAAGTGGGGTAGAAATCCAACAATGAAATCACTCAGAAGAATGGGGTAGAGGTGTAGAGTCACCTCCCTTGTCCTTCTGCCCAGACTTGATGCAGCCCAGCATACAATGTGCTTTCACCTAAGAACTTATGTGAAAAAGAACTTAGAGGTTATTGTACAACTTCTCTCCCCTTCTTATGGTTCTTTAGATAAGTCTTCTGCTCTTCAAAACTAAAGAGAAAAGAGGAAGACAGACTGGAAGTCTTTTTTTGAGGAAAAATGGCAGAAGCATATCTGTATTTTTAAAGAGTAATCCATCTGATATAGGAGCAGCCTTTACTCAAATGTCTTTGTAATTTCTAATTATATTCTTTAGAAATTCAGCCTCTGTGCTTATCATTTTTTCTTGGCCTAAATTTCTGCTTTGAAAAGAATTCCAATGAAGACTAAAGTACTAGGAATACAAATCTACAAAACTGCTCTCTTTCTTTAGGTATGGAGAGGATGCTGGCCATGCTACAGACAATGCTATGAATTCTGCAATCAATGTTGGTGTGACAGCATTTAACATTGACAATATTGGTATCAAAGCTGTAGTAAAGAGAACTGCAAAGGAAACTGGCCATGCTGTGCTAGATGAATATAAAGTATTGGATAATGAGAAGAAGGGTAAAAAATGAAAGCAATAAAATATTTCTTAAAGCCTTACTTTAGAGATGAAACTTCCTACTTAGAAGTAACTACATTACTCATCTGCAATTCAGCATAAATCACACTGTATTTTTCAAACAACTGTTACTTAATTTGACATGAAAGCATAAAAGTAGGGAGATCATTTGTAGAAGGAAAAATGAAAGTTGTCAGCTTCTTGTTGTGTATTGAACAAAGATTTTAGCAACTGGATCAGGGCTTTAGGTAACTGGAAGATTGAGTTTGCAGTTCATATATTTGCCTCTCTAAGCACTTTTTCAAACTAATATATGGAATAAGAGATTAATTAGTAATAATACTGTGAATACTTTTTGTAACACTTTATATTTATAAACAAGGCAGTGATACTGAAAAAATAGGATTACTAATTCTGGAACAAGTATTACTAGTTTTGGTTTTGTAACTATCCTTAAGAATTAGTTTTACTAACCCAGCCTTGTCTTACGTAATATGCGCTACTAAAATAAGCATTGTGTTTCATTATTTTGTAGAGAATTTATCTTTTCAGCTACCAAATAGCTGATATTATCCAAAGTTCATGTTAGGAGAAATGAAAGATGAACCTCAGGTAACTAGGTATTCCCCTTAAAACTTTATTTTTTTTCTCATCCAGTACAAGTAAACCAAAGATACTAAGAATTTCTTTTAAAAGAAAGTATTTACAGCTCTAGAAAAATGCATTTTGCAGTGGACTTCATAAGGAATATACAAAGATTCTTTGAAATTCAGATTTTTATGTAGAGAGGGTATGTTGTAGCATAACTTAAAATATTTTTCTGTGAAAATATTCTGTAGAGGGCACTAGAAACTTCTATGCATTCTGTACTTCTCAGCCAATCCAGAAAGATTCAGATTATGTATCATGGCCTCCTAATGGAAGACAATATGTATTTGGACAAATTTGGACAAGTTCTAACAGTCATCATCTTTATTCCATTAAATTCATAGTTGCACAAGGGTAAGAAGTCTTTAAAAAGGGTATGAAGACAAGCCCTTTTAATGAAGAGAGTTGTGTAGAATAGACACAAATGTGTAGATCTGACATCCTCTTTATAGCACAGTGTAAAATAACTCAGTATGTCAAATCCTTAAGATGCTTTGACACTGCTATTTATTTAACAGTTCACTATTGAATTTTAAAGCTGCTGCACATTCTAATATTGTCTGGACCTGCAACAAACAACACCATCAATTTACAGCTTATCTCCATTTCATGTAAAGGGAGAAGATAACTATAAATGGTTGTTAGCAAGTGGTATTTGTATCAGATTGAAAGAATATGGTGACAAGTAAGGTCTATTAAAATGGTAATAGGTGCACATTTTGTGGTATCTACTGTAGGTGTATGCTGTGGGTGAGAAATGTGAAAAAAAAGAGGATCTAACCACTTGAAGTCTAACTTTGATTTATGGAAATAAAGATGACATTAAAATTGGTTAATCTGTGTTTGACCTTTTTATGATAGGAAGCTACTGTATGGATCAGTGAGTGGAAAGACTAGGACTTCCGAAGTAATAAAATAACAGTATTGGGGTATGTCTGCAATAGAAACAAGCTCAGCAATTAGAGCTTAAAATACTTCAAATTTAAACCTCCATCTAAAGTATACTGCAACAATTTGTTACTACAATCTGCCACTTGCCAGCACGAGTAACCAGTAAAAGGCTACTAAAGACTTTACAGTAGCAAAAACATTTTTGTTGCTATCAACTGCATTTACAATAGGGATGTATTTATTTGTGTCTTCCTTCTCCCTCCTATTTTGGTTTTGCACTTGGCTCAGGCCCTTTAGTTTAATCTATAAACCATCAAAACAACAAGTTGTTTTAAAACAACAGTTGAGTTGCAGTCTTCAAGAGACCAAGTTGTAACATACTGAGTAAAAAAAAGATTTAAATGCTATTGGTATCAGGCAAGTGTTATCCTATTCAGCCTGTTGTTTTCCTCTTCACATGTACCCAGTCTTTCAAAGACAAAAATACAAAGTACAAAATTACTATTTTTTTTTTTAATGATGCCTACTCCATTTTAGTTTGTAATGTGATACATCCATGATCTTTCCTTTTACATTGTTCTAAAGTTTAGCTAATTCTCACAACTGAGTATGATGCTGTTGAACTTACCTTCCTTCAGTGCTCGCTACTTTGGTCCAGGGTGGCAAATCCTTAGGCTTCTCCCTACTTCCCCTATAATATACAACAGTCTTTTCACATTTACTGCCTTACCTCAGCTCTCCCTTTTATACACTAAGATCTCTGCTGCTGTGCCTGCCTCAGGGGACAGACCCAAAACTCCTCTTCAGCCCTGACTAGCTCCAGCCATCCAGCTGAGGGGCACTGGGCAGGAGTGGGCCACCCTAGAACTCAAGGTCTCTCACCGGGAGATGACCAGTTCAGAGGTGGCTAAGGCTCAGAGGAAAAGTGCTTTCTCCTCAACCTCTTTGCCTTTGGTGTTCTGGGCGCAGCTATTGGAGGGCAAGGGATTAAGAGCGACTCTTTGTGGTTAGAAAACAGGAAAACAGTTTATTGGGGAAATTGACCCCTGGAAAAGCCAACCACAGAGAGCACTTACTAGCTTTGTGCAGGGGTTTAAATATGGGGACAAAGTTAGGGGAGGAGAGTGGGAAAGGACCTATGGACTTTAAGGTAAGGAGGGTTTAGGAAAGTGTTACATCATAGAGAAGCCAGTGGCCTGCGACTCAAACCTATTAGCTGTTGAGTAAGCAGGACTGACATGGAAAGTTGTGGAAGGGGAGGCGGAGTCAGGATATAAATATGGTTTTGGGATGGAATAACTTTGGACCAGAGGAAGGGTTAAGGATAATTAGGAGGAGGATACAGAACAGGAGTGTACAATTGTATGGGAAGGAAAAGGGGGATGAGCGAGCAGTCCATTTAGAGATAAACAAGGGGTTACAGAACTGTACAGAAACAACATGACAAGCATAGTAAACTGCAGGTGCACACCACCACAGATCTCTAAACCTCATATCTTAGGTTTGCTTTCTTGATTTTATTTCTTTGGACACTGAACATCTTTTGATATATGGCAGTCCCAGAAGCAGTCTTACAAAGCTGTGTACTACATGAACTACTACCTGATTTCCTAATGCACTCCTATTTCCAAATTTGTTCAGAGTCTCTTCTGGTATTAATACTGGTCTCAAACCTTGTCTTGAGAATATTGCTTTTAATGACCTCTAAGTCTTTGGCATTTTTGTAGGTTTTTACCTCAAGTCTAAACCCCTGTATTTGAATAGATCCAAGGATGTGTCCGTTGATTTGTTTAAAGCTGGTTTAAAACCAATTTGGAACAGCTGAATTCTTAATGTTCCCTGGCTGAATCTGTGATCCTTTAAAAATAATTGATAAAACTATGTTCCACTAAAGCATGCTGCCCAGCTTACCATGGAATGGTGTAGGTTGGAAGAGACCCCAGAGGTCTGTAATCCACCCCACTTCTCAAAACAGGTCCAGCTGGAGCACAGTACTCTGCCAATTCTATGCACATTCTGATTATCTCAAATGATGGAGACTTTACAGCCCCTCTGGGCAACCTTGCCCAGCTTGACTCTAGTAAAGGTAAGTATTTCTCCCTTATACGAAGCCAAAAATTTTCATATGCATTCAGGTGCATTGCTGCATATTCTTCCATAACGCACACTGGAGGAAAGTCTGGATTAGTCTTTCTTATACCTTCCTCTTACATAGCTGTTGACAGCACAAAGATCCCCTTACGCCTTCTCCAGACTGAACATAGGACGTGTGCCTGTTCCTGACCCAAGGCAGCCATTGGGAGTCCAAAGCTAAGCTCTCCAGCATGTGGTCCCACAAATGCTGAACAGAGTGGGAAAACCACCTCCCCAGGCTCCTGGCCAAGCCCTTGCTAAAGCAGCCCAGGCTTCGCCTTGATTGCAGCAAGGTAAGTTGCTGGCTCATGACATCTTGTTCATGGGAGACCCCTGTGTCTTTTCCTATGAAGTTGCATTCTAGTTACTCTCCCCAGCCTGTGTTGATACATGGGCTTTTCCTGTCCCAGATACCAAAGTGTGCATTTCTTTTTTGTTGAATTTCATTAGGTTCCTTTCAGCAGTGTGTTTCTCCAGGCTGTACAGCTGGCTGTGAATGGTAGCCCTGCCCTCCTGCATACTAATTGCTTCTGTCAATCCATAATCAGCAAACTTGCTGAACAGGTACTCAGTCTTCCAGGTTGTTAATGAGGAATTAAGGGTATTGGCTCAGGTATTGATCCCAGAGTTAAGCAGTCATACTGCTGATCCCCACACTTCAAACTTGATGGCCCAGCCAATTTTCCATCAACCTTATTACCCAGTTTTCCAATCTACAACTGACTAATTTGGCTATAAAGGTACTGTGGGAGGCTATATCAGAGTCCTTGGCAAAACCCATTCACAAGTTTCCCCTTGACCACAGTGCCAGTTTGTTTACTTTAGTTACTGGTGCTACGGGAATAACTACTTCTTTTGTAAAAATTAATTTATGTCATAATCCAAATGCTTGTCTTGAGCAACTGGTCTGCCTTGCTTTGGAGTAACTCTTGCTGTTTATTGCCTTCACATAATCTGAAGTTACATAAATTTAAGTATACAATTCAAAATACATTGTGTTATGACCAAGTTTCCTAACTTTTCTTAGTAAAAACTTTAGTCTCAAAAAAAACATTAGAAGCCTTAAAACAATGAAAATACTTTTAGAGATATCCATATATCTAAACCTCTTTATTTGGAATAAAGAAATGGAGGAAAATTCTCATGTGTTGCAAGTGTCACTATGTTACTGCAGTGAGTGTTAAAAATGTTCATGGTCTGAAGTTTTCCACACTTACACAAGACCTCAGTCCACAAGAAGCTTTTGCTTTACACCCACTGTAACTCCCAAATCATCAGGCAAAGCACCCAGTTAGACCTGCTGCCCTGTGCCAACCCAACCCATCTGGTCTGGGCTCCTATGTGCACAGTTCCTGAGAGCATAACTAGTTAAGACACCTGGTAATCCCCAAGTTGTGGCTGAGACCTGAAAGTATCCTGGACAGGAGGTCAAATGAAAGTCTCCTGAAGCGGAGAGAGTGTCTGGGAAACAGCTCTCAGTTTCCCTGTGCCCTTTGTTCTCAGACTTCCTTGTGATTCCAGGGCTCTTTCTGAGCTCTCTGAATGTGCCCCTCCTTTTGAGAACAATTCATCAGGCTGGTTAAATTAATGTTGAAGTAGTTGTTCACAAAACCTGGTAACAAGAAAAACAGTTCCTGATTAACACCTTTGCTGCAAAGATTAAGTACACTGAGTTATGAATGCTAACCTAGGTCCAAGTCATTACTTAAATTATTGGTTTGGTATGAAATGTGTTTTCAATATGAATCTTAAAAAGGTAGCACTTGGTAAAACATGAAGGCAAAATAAGCAGCTAATTTTAAATGCAGTTACAGTGCAGAACTCTTCTAAATTTGATTAAATTATTTCAGAAAATTTTGAATTCAATCCACACCTCAAGTGATAATTTGCTGATTAGCTGATAGCATCAACTTGAGACTCAAAAATCATCTCCTGCTCTAATATATATCAGACAAGTGAAATTAAAATTACTTCTTAGAATCAAGCTCCCACTCTCCATCCTACTGTTCTACTCCCAGACATTAGATCCTGACGGATTAGTGCCTCGTGGTTGCAATATCAGTGAGGTGTTAGATTGGTCCATTCCAATGTCACACACTACCACTTCAGGATTACAATTCCCAACATTTCAGGCTGACTTTGGATGGCAGTGCTGATTTATGCTGTGTTAAAGTAATGGTAATATATAATCCATATTTTAAATTTTGAAAGCAGTGGCTCTGTTACCCAACAAGTAGTAGGACTATTGCATTTGGCTTGCTACTCATGCAATAGACTTGAACTGAGAAACTACACCCTTTGTTTTTTTCATAGTATACTAGTAAAGGTAAATTGCAGTCCATCTTCTTCCTGAACAAGTGAACAGATAGTTTCTCTAGTGAGCACTAGATCCCATGAAATGATGAGTTGATCTAAGAATGAACTAATCACTCCCAGTTTCACTCTGTCCCTTGTATCAAGTCTGTTGCTTTTCTGTGCAGCTGGTGAGCCATTTCAACTCACCAACCAAAAGGAACTGCAAACATTAAACATTTTCCCTGTTGTAAGTTTCGAAGGTTTCAGGAGCTGTACTGGCTCATTGGAGACTCAAGCAAATGTCAAGAGCTGGCACTGAAGCAGACAGGGGAAGGTGTCAGGGAGAATCTCACAGAGGTGATGCCACTCTTGCAGCATTAATTCAACCCACCACATAAAGCTTTACCTTGAGTATGTCATGAACTGATCTTGAAATTCTTTGGAAAATGAAACATCCAACGTTTTTAATCATGAATCCCGACCAGTATGAGAATTAAAATATTTGCAATTATATATTGACTACTAACTCCATTGACTTGATCAGTGATGGCTAAGACGACTTATTCTAAGCTTTTCTGTCTCAACTTAGGGTCTTACAAACTAGTTTATGCACAGCACAGACGACAATTACCGAGGGTGTTAAAATACAGACTAGGCACCTCCTAAGATCGGGCGCCGCCCACTGTGCCTGGCTTCACGTCTGGGTCGCAGCGTTTATTTAAAACCGTGCTTTCTATCCCGAGTGTTTTTTTTTAAAAATCTGCAAATCTGCACACAGTTGTGTTTCCCCAAATCAGGAAAAGCTCAGCGGAACAGTTCACCCTACATGGCCAAAACTCTGTAGTTGAGCCGAAATTCTATCGTATTTTTCCCATCAGTGTCTGGTGCTGCTCGAGCCACGTGCTGTGGGTTTCGCTGGACAGAGGGCAGAAAAGCCCCGTCAAAGCGGGGCCGTCACAGCCGTGCCGGGCGCTGCTGCTGCACACGGGGCCAGACGGGTCGAGGCAGCGAGGCCGAGCAGATGAAGGCGACATCGGCTGCCGGTCGCGCCCGGCCCCTTCTCCCCTCTCCGCTTTCCCAGGGCAACCGTAGAGCCACAGAGGCTGCGGAGAAGGAGTGCCCGAGCCGGGGATCGGGACTGCCGCCCGTCCGCCCGTCTCCAGCCCCACCGCGCCGCTCCCTCGGGCTCCGCCGGGCGCTCGCAGCCGTCGCTCCGAGCAACGCCNTCTGGCAGGCTGGGACTGGTGGGCAATAGCAAGGGCTGGCCCAAGGGCTGAGAGTGGCACAAGGAGCCTGAAGAAGATGGGTAAGTAACTTCAGCCAAAAAGGAAAATGGGACTGCAGCAGGCAGCTGAACACGACACAGCCGCTCGCTCACTCCCAGTGGGAGGGAGGAATGGATCGCAAGGGTAAAGGTCAGAAAATTTATGGGTTGAGACAAAGACGAAAGGGAAAAAAAAAGGAAACAAATCCAAGTAAATCAAATTATGGAACCCCCCCTAGGTGCTCACTACCAGCAGACCAGTGCTTTTCCCAAAGCAAAGCAGCCCCGGGAAACCTCACCATACCAGTTTTTATTTCTGAAGAGGAGATTACATGGTATGGGATATCCCTTGGGGCAGTTGGGATCAGCTGTCCCGGCTGTGTCCCTTCCCACCTTCTTGTGCACCCCCAGGCCACTCGCCCGTGGGATGGGGTGAGAAGCAGAAAAGGCCTTGACACAGTGTAAACACGGCTCAGCAGTAACTAAAGCATCCCTCTGATATCAACATTGTTTATATCCCAAATCCAAAACACAGTCCCATATGAGCTACGATGGAGAGAAGAGTCCCCAAGGCAAAACCAGTACACGGATTGGAAACCATGTTGGGGGAAGAATAGAGAAAACCTTATGTGAGTGCATGCCTTGGTGGTGGAAGATGAATAAATGGACAATGAGGTGCTCTTTATACACACTTCTTTACACAGTTTTGAGTAAAACTGGGAAGCTGGATTTCAGCCTTCTCTACTGTTAGTAAATATCTCTGCAATTTGCACAGAAGGCATAGCATCTCTGTAGTGCAGTTTGCAGAGATGAGGACTTGTTACTGTTACCAGTCAATCCTCTTGCTTAAGCAGCAGATGTTTCAGTGGTGTGATGATCATTGTTGATGCCCATGTCATGGTGGGTTTCTAGTTTGGTTTTTTCCCCAGTTTGCTTAGGAAGTTACATATTTTTCCCTGTGTTAAACAACATGATTGCCTTTTGAGTGTTAGTAAATTAAAACTTAGGAAATGTCAGAAGCTCCTGTATGTCAGAAGCTGCCTTAATTCAGGTGCCTATTATTTCCAGTTCCATAGCATTTTCAAGCATTCTATTCATACTGAATTTTCCCCTCAACAATGTTTCTTTCAGTGTCTGAGCTGCAGACCTCTTCAAACTAGTTCTGCAATTGTGGACTTTATAAAATGTCTATTCATGAATGGAAACGGGAAAACCAATATTAACCGAGTCAAAACAGTTATAGACACCTCCTGTGTTCAAAATGGCACAAAAAGGAGCTTGGACATACTTGCACCAACGTGTAGGCAAATGCCTTTTCACTAAGTCTCCTGGCTTAGTAGTGTGTCAGAGTACTGTATGAGTTATTCTGCATGTGCCAGTTCGTTTACCTGACACAGAACCCTGATATTATTGGTGTTCAGGTAAAGAGTAGAATTACGTTGGCTTTGTTTCACTGCTTGGTTTCATATATATATATATTTTTAATTCATGAAAACCCGTATTATTTATGTATCTTAAGTTCTTGCTGATATCCCTGTTGATCTTCTGCAAGAGTGTGCCCAAAGTCCCGTTCAAATTGTGGCGACTTATTTACCAATGAAAGCAAAACATATATTTAATAAAAACCTTTATTATGGCATGACAGTAAAAGAGTTGCCACTCTGGGTGGATTCTACAGCTGTTTTCTGTGTATTTCTGTGTACAAACAGACAATACCATTATTGCCAATTTCACAGGAGTTATTTCTTGAACCTAATTGCCAATGACCAGGCTTGTAAGGCATCTCAGTCTAAACTGATGGCATGTATAGTCAATGAATACAGAAAGGCTTTTTGAAGGTGTGATTCATCTGACCTACTTTGCCTGGCTGTTCTAGCATGAGATGACTCACACCCTAGCAGGTGGCAGTTTCTCTCCCTTGGGTATAAAGCTGAGGATGAGTGGCTTGCAAATAGATGTCTGCATTCCTCCACAGCCATCTCACCCTTGTCGTCTTTTCTCTGGTTTATTTGATTATTGTGCCATTTAGGCAGTTTGCTGACAGCCCATCTACCACTTTTATTTAACAGTCATGAAGAAGAGATTTTTACTTCAAAGAGTAAATTGAATCATCCATGCCTGTAAGAGGTCTGTCCCTAAAGTACCTACTGATTCTCAATGATCTACTACTGTGAAATCTTTCAAAATCTTTTCTGACAAATGAAAGTCAGCTTCAATCTGACTCTGAATTGTTGTAATCAAGATTCAGTACACATTTTGATTGGTAAATGTCATGGCAAATGTTTCAGAAAGAGAGAGTGAGAAGGTGTGTAATACTGCACTATCCTTCTTAATAGACAAAGAAGTCTTGTTATGCATGTTAGCTACTTACTAATGTTGATGGAATTGTGTTTTAATTCATCTTGTGAGATTTTATTTTCTGTGGCATTCCTTGCCAGGAAAACTGCAGCATTTTCCCAGCACACTGTTTACTGCAAGTGTCAGAAGTCCATAGCTTTCAGTACTGCATGTGCTCTTCCATGTGGTGCCTCTGCACTGTGCAATATTGTTTCTGCTTTGTTAATAGATTCTGAAGGCATATATGCTTTTTGTCTTCTACAGAACTAAGGAGAGGCCTGCCACGTTACAGAGCTGATGCCATAGAGCTGATGACTTGCCCTTAGCTTCTCCTGTAATGTTTCACTCATTTCTCTCTCCACTATAGAGAATCACCTGAGGCAGCCTTTTGCCTGATACATGTACCAGATATCCAGACGTGGATAGCAAAACGTGCAGGAAAATGGCTTTCATCCTAAGTGGCTGTCATTGTTGAGTAAAATAGCACTGTACACTGCCTTAAAAAGAAACTTAGCGTTTTTTTCTCTTTTGTAGTTTCAATCAGAGCCTTCTTATCTGAACTGCTCTTTTTTTCTCCTTTTCTTCACAAGCGCTTTCTTGTTCTGCTTAGTATGCAAGGATGTAGTTAAGTTTCCCCGAGGATTTAAATGTGAGCTTTCAGGGTTTATGGGCTTTCTTCTGTGATGACTATAAATTGGCCATTGACATGGAAAAGATCTGTAGGTCTTGAATATGTCTAATTATGCTTAACACATGTGAGTCTGCAGTGCAGTCCCTCTAAGTACAGGCCAGGTCTCTGGGCAGGCAGACAGCTATACACAGCTCCATTAAATTCATACTAACAGATACATGGCATGACCACCACTTCCTATCACGCTTAGAAATAACTCAAGAAATGCAAAATACTCTGATACATTAAAAAGCTGAAATATTTATGGAGTTGATCAACATGTAGTATTCCTACATCCCTTGTCTGTTAGCGCAGGGATTGTATTTTACTCTGTATACACTGACTAAAATAGAGAAGTTTCACCCTGGATGCATTCTGGGTGCTATTGGAGTATTAAATGTTTAGTAACAATTAGATTTTTTTTTAAATTGCTTTCCATTGCCAAATGGAAATAAGACTTTCTGTCGGTGTAGCAAGTATAGTCTGACACCTGACAATTTGTCATTTTTGTACATATATTCATCAGGACAAAATATAATTGGAATGTGGCTTGCAGTTTTGGTAATGATGCAGAAAGAATAATAAAATCGAATGTAAGAAATATCTATATAGTCTTGGAATGTAACAGAAATTAAACCCAGAAAACACTGGGTTTAAAGAACCCATTCTTTCTGTGTTATGCCTCTGCATCCATCTCAGCACCTAGTTAAGATTTCTTTGAAAAGGAAAACAATTTCATTTTGATACAGCTCAGCTCTGGTTACAACATTAAATGTTTCTAATTTTCAGTGTTATTTTTTTTTCCAAAAATTCCATTTTAGCACTCACTGTCATCATAATTTCCTCTTTTCCAAGTTCTGAGAGGTTGATAGAAATCTGCTTTGCAGAAACCTTATCTATTTGTGTTGGAATGATAGCAGCAATGTGGTAAGATTTTGTCTTTCTTCTTCCTAGCCATCTGCCTCTTTTATTTGGAGTGGGAGCAAACAGGCAGCAGCAATCAGATTTCCTTTGGTTTCCTTGCATCTAAGCTTTTTGACTCATGATTCAAGGCTATCTTTGGCTGGGTTTCACCACATCCTTTTTGTCTCCTGCAAGTTACCAGTACTGTCGTTATTTCTTTGCCAATGTGCCCCCTCTCTAATTTAATGTTGGTAGGGACAAAAAGAACAATGGAGCAAGGAGGGCTCAGAAGACCCAGCCTTTCCATATTTATGATGTCTGTCTTACTGTTCCTACACTGTGTCTCTTTCACTGAAATCTTACTTGAATTACCTTGAATTACTCTTCTTTACCTTTCTTTGCTGTTTGATTTGCTTCTACAACATCCAGTTGAAATCTGATGTTTCAAGCTATGAAAAAGCAGTGTTACTAACTGAAAGTGAGCACAAGGAGTGCAAGAAGTGATACTATTTCTCAGTAGTCATCTCTGTTATCAGAACTTTAGTTTCTCATAGACTAGATAACTGTTCTATAATAGCATTTCTCATGAACTGCTCAGAAAGTGAAGATTCATGTTGTCAATGGAAGCTCTCATTTAAAAAAAAAGCAAAAACACTCCCCGCCCTCCCCCCAAAAAATTTTACAGCTCAATAATTTTCTTTATTGAATGTTTTAATGAACCAGGCTAAAGTCTCAAAGACATCAATCATCATATCAATATTGTAAAGCATTTTTCAAAGGGCCTTATTTGCAGAGTTGTGTTATCAGTTATTTTGGAGTATCTCAATTTGGGCGTTGAAAAATTGAGGCACCCAAGAAACAGTGGTTGCTTTTCAAAATCTTGGGCTTTCAAACTTAACTTTAAAGGGCAAACCCACAAATTGTTTTTGCATTTTGGTGCATTGTGTTTTGTGTGCACCTATCCTGGTGCGGCCTGACTTTCCAAGATCTCACAGGCAGGAGCATTTCTCCATAGATATCTCCTCAAAGAACCAGGCTGTTGGCATAAATATGGTCAATAACTTAGCAGGAATTGCCTCTTGACGTGATCAAGATTGTGATTCATTGTAACACATAAACTACCATCTTGCCATCACTTTGACGGATGAGAGTCACCCAGAACACTGTCTGATGCATGCAGCGTCAAAATCCTTTGCTACCTTCTGCTTCTGGTCATACCTTCCAAGACAGAAAGAGCCTGATTTCCAGGGTACATTTCAGCTTCCAGCTGACCTGTATACAGAATTAATCAATGGGAAAAAATATTTTTTCTTACAGTATTAAGTTTAAGGTACTGAAAAAACTGGTGGCTTTAGCTCCTGTACGTTTTTTTGACACTCATCTTACTTAAAGTGCTGGCTTTCTTTTCTGATAGTCATAAAACGTGGTTTGTTTTGATCAGTTTTGCTTTGGGTACAATTTACAAAATGACTATTAATCATTGAGCAGTGAGTCAAAATGAAGAATTAATTTGGAATTTCAAATAGCACATCTCTCGGGTATATTCTTGTTTTAAAAAACATATTCATTGGGCATCTTTTTTAGATGAAAAATTAAGACCAGTGTCTTCTCTACATCTGTTTATTTCTGATGATCTGCTAGAAATTTATTATGCTTCAGGAAATGTCAATCTTGGGCTTTTATGGAAGTCATTTTATTCACAAAGTAGAAATACTTCTGTTGTTTTTAAGGCACTGTAGTATCCCTACAGAAAAATACATTAAAAAATGTACAAGATAATGTAATTACATAGAAATGACCAATAGATATTTGGTCAATTTTTTCTGATTTCAATAGTAGTACTAATGCAATAGCCAATTTATTGCCTTCTTTAAATGCCACAGGCAGATGCTTGAAATCTCAATATTTGAACTGAGAAACACTGTAATGGAACTGGAAAAAGGACTTAACAGTGTTGAAGAAGAAGGTAAGTGGATTACAACAGAGTCTTGATAATTGATTAGGAAACACAGATTACTTCTTTTGAGAATTACGTACAGAGGTTCAAATTATTATTTGAAAACTTAAGTTTTTGCTTTTCGAACATGACTGTGGTGTTTCAAATGTGCAATTAAGGAATACGACATGGGCCATGCTAGCTTTTTTTGTTGTTAATTATTAATGAAACTATGAATAACATGAATGCATAGAGTTGGTTAATATTCTGGCCACAGTACAGCCAGTGAAATTTTCCCTTGATTTATATTTTCAAGCTCTTTTGTATGCAAAGGTCCTCATTATGAGGATTACTAACTTTCTCAGTCTCCAGTTAGTTAAAGGGAGCAGTTTTAAAAAATGCTTTTACTTGAAATGTCATGAAATAATCCGGGAAATATAATAATTCTGTATTTGTTTTTAAGGTAATGAATGGAAAACCAGATATGAGACACAAGTAGAATTAAACAAGCAGCTGGAAAGGCAAATTAGTATTCTTCACAAAAAAGTGGAGCTTATTCGTGGAAATCCAGCAGGTAGGAATGGATATTCATAACTTTTTCAATAGAATTAGTGATTATATGTTGAAATTATATCAATGGGTCACATTTTCTGCTTATTTGTAGATAAATTGTCCATTGTTCGCACCTTTGATCAAATGCCTGTGGTAAGTACTGTGACATTCAGTTGCCTTAACAAATCACGGTGTAATTGAAGAACTTGTATAGTCTTTGTTTTTCATGACAAAAAATAGCAGTAACCTGGTCTAGAAGCCAAAACAATCAGTCCTGCTTATGTTCTTATTGTTTCAGATATGTGGTTGCTTATAAATTTATAAAATATAGAGTAAAATCTTTAAAAAGGAGGTACGTAAGACCTGAGTATTGGGAAGAATTGTGTAGTGAAATTTTTGAGTGAAAGTTTTATGATTAAGGCATGTGAAATGGGGTAGTCGGACTAATTCTATGAATAAGTGGGAAAACATTAAACCTTGGTCACAAAATCATGAAATCATTTAGTGTTTGACCACTCTCACAGTAAAAAATGTCCCTAGTTGTGACCAAATGGAATTTCACATGTTTCAGTTTGTGGCCACTGCCTCTTGTCCTCTCCCTGGGCACTGCTGAGAAGAGCCTGTTTCCTTCTTCTTCATTCCTTCCCATCACATATTTATACACGTTGGTAAGGACCTGTGAGTCTTCTTTTCCCTGAACTGGACAGTGGCAGCTCTTTCAGGCTCTCCTCATCAGTCTCTTAATCATCTTAGCCCAATGCTGGACTTGCTCCCGGACATCCATATCTTTCTTCTACTGAGGAGTCCCGAACTGGACCCAGCACTTCAGATATGTCTCACCAGTGCTAAGGAGAAGGGACGGATCAACTTCCTTGACCTGCTGGCAACATTCTTCCTAGTGCAGCCTGGGCAGCCATTGGCCACATCTGCAGAAAGAACCATTACTTTCTTGTGGTCACCTTGTTCATCAGGACCCCAAGGTCATTCTCTCCCAAGCTACTTCCCAGGCAGTCAGCCCCAGCATGTTCTGCTGCTGAGTGTTATTTTTCCCCCAGGGCAGGACTCTGCATTTCCCACTTCATGTGATTCCTCTCTGCCTATTTCTGCAGCCTGTTGAGGCCTCTCTAAATGGCAACACAATCCTCTGCTGTATCAGTCAGTACTCCCAGTTTTGTATCAACTGTGATAACATAGAGGTATAGTTGCAGTAACATTTTGCATGATACAGTCACAGGAAAATTCCTCATTTTACAGTAAATTTTTGCATCACTGAAGGAAATATCTGTTTTCATTTTTTAAATTTTATTCCTTAATACACTCACACTTCATGCCCTTTATTTCAACGAAGCATAAAACGTTTTTTCTGCAATCTTGAAGAAAAAACGGCAAGAAAAAACTAAGCAAATATTTTGGCTGTTTGTCTTCAAAAGTGGTAAATGAAGTAAAAATCATTTTAGATTCAGAACTGCTTTTTCCTTAGTCTGCCATCTGCTGAAATCTTTGACATCTTCTCTGCTTCTTAACCGCTTTTAGAAATAGGGAAGGTAGATAAAGATGCCTCGTAACATAAGCAGGAATAATGAACATTATGAAGCAGGGCTCTTAACAGTTTTTACTCCTGTTGCCTATGCTTACAGAAACGTTACCATCTGACTTTTTTTGTGCTTCAGATTCTGCAGATTAATGGGAGTTTACTGAGCCTAGAGGAGGCTTCGTGCTCTATTAGTGGAGATGATTATCTGTAAGCAGGGTGTGAATAATTAACTGCTTTTTCTGATCTGATCCATGGGTTTCAGACAATAAACATTTTTGCCAGTTTTAGTGTTATGCTAATACCATGGTGTTTACTAGGTAGGCAGGACATGCTTTACTTTAAACAGCCAACTAAACAGAGAACAAACCGAGTTGATTTGAAAATACAACTCAGTTTGAGGAGAAGTGTTGAGGACAGAACACTAATCTAGAAAATTTACAGTTTCAGATGTTATTCCTGTCAGCAGGTAAAGCACAGACTGGCATGCGTGCTTACAGTATCAGAAGTGTTTATTTCCATCCAATTGCTCTCTTAACCAATTAAATTACACCTTGCCACGCACTCTGGGAGACATTACCAGTGAGATAATCTCCTTTACCAGCAGCTTGGCTGCACCAATCCAGTACATTTCTAATCCCTACTAAATACAGCATTGCCTCCTCACCAATGAGTGATGGCTCTGAGAAATTTGATTGCTGTTCTCATAAAGAAAAGAATGCCAGCACAACTGAAAGATTCATACTGCTAGAAGGAGTCTAGAAGATGGCTTGAGGAGTAATAGGCTTACTGTGTGAAGCCTGGGAAAGTCTGGAGCCCACGTGCAATGCCATGACTTGTGCCTCTGCAGTTTCAAGTCCTGCCTTCAGTCTTCCAGCTTAGAGTTAATACATTCTCCTGTTTGCTAGCCAGAAAGGAAAGTGCTTAGGGATTTAGTGAAATGGTTATTTTTTTCCTTGTTTGGATTTTTGAAAGATGGAAAGAGCAGAAGAAAAATGTATTTTATGGGCTTTGCTGGGTGGGTGTTTGTTTTGGGTTTCTTTTTGTGGTTTTTGTTTGTTTGTTTGGAGGTTTTTTGTTTCATTTTTTTAAACAAGCTATCAGAATAGTGTATTTACAGATACCTTTAGGGAATGCAGAGCTACCTTTTTTAAAATATATTTTTTAGGACATAAAACATTGGTAAAAATACACAGAAAATTTTGTGATGTTTAAGAATATGAGTTTGTTAAAATCTCTTTGTGTTTTTGAGACTTATTCAAGGGACTAAGGGGGGATATTTAGCTTCTTCACACATAAGAATAAAGAGCAGATGTTGTGAGTGTGTAGAAAAACAAAGAGGAGTCAGCCAGTCATCAACATTCATTTACTCAAAGTAAAAATGCAGAGAGTGAGTATGTAAAACATTGTGTATGTGTCTGTAAAATCAAAAGTACACTATGATATTCAGCTTTCAACTTGCAGTTGCATATGAATAATAATATATTCTTACATGAAAATGTCGTTCCTATGTGTATTGCATAGGAAAATTTCTTCACAGAATAGCTTGTCAAACACTGGAATAGGTTGCGCAGGGAAGTGGTTAATTTACCATCCCTGCAAGTATTTAAAACACATGTAGATGTGGCACTTGGGGACGTGTTTTAGTGGTGGACTTGGCAATGCTGAGTTAATGGTTGGACTTGATGATCCTTAAAGGTTTATTCTGTGATTCCGTGAAGCTCCATGGAAAGATCGCTAAGTGATTCTTTCAATAAGATGATACAATTTCTATAATGTAGCAACAGTAAACAGCAGATTTTGTTTTGAACAACATATTTAGAAAATTAAATATTATTTCAAGTATTTTTAACCTGTGTTCCCAATGACCTTAGAATTATACAGTTAGAGTTATTAGAAGGACCTCTAATAATTCTTAATTTACTAAACAATTTCATGTGTATTTAAAAGAGGAGTTATCTCAAAGATACTGAAGAGATATATCTCATTCAGCTAGTCATTTAAGTTCCCACTATAAGGAATAGAAGCAGAAAAACATGTCTGTAGAATAATTCAGCCCATTTAGAGATAGGTAGGATAAAATATTTTCTTGATATCAAGCACTACTGGGAAAATTAAAAAAAAAAGATGAGTCATCAGGGACCCTGGCAGTCAGCAAGCTATAAAAACCTGAATGAAAGAGAAGAATACAAATGCAAATTCTGGAGTGATGAACAAGGAGGCACAGAGGATTTTCTATGTTGATAAATTGCAGCAATTGTTGCAGATGGCTTGCACTATTTTTGCTTTAGAATTAGAATTGTACCAATGAATGATTTCTTCCTATTAAAAACACCCCTAAACCATTTAAATATACAGTTATCATTCTGAAGCCCATATACTTATGAGAAATAATGCTAATTTTTAATTAAAAGAAATCACATAGGTGTCACATAGCAGTAAATGCAGAACCAATACCTTGAACACACAAATTCTTACAGCCAGGTTTTAGGAAATCATTTTTGTCTACTGAGAGTACACAACCTAAACAGTGACAAGCACAAGGGAGTTCCAACAATGAAAACTGTTTAGTCAGTAATTTCCTTTATGTCCCAATGAATTATACAAATGTAATACAGTACTTCTGAAATAATTACAGAAGGAGTGCCTTCTCTCTAAAGTATAACATGTTGTGAATTTTACTTGCTTATTTTCAAACACGCTGCTTTCATTTGTTGGCATTTTTTCATTAAATGAGTTTTGGTAAAATACATGCTCTCTACTAAGTGTAATTTCCCATATAAGCAGAATGAAAACTATTCCTTTCTCTGTCACTATTTCTGCAAGAATGGATCCCTGGATAGCGGCTTTAGTATGCAAATGCTGAAAAGCATACTGCAAAATCAGTTCAGAAGAGCACACTTCTGATAGCATTGCCTTAGCAACGCTCTAGTTAAGATGAGCTAAGGAACCTTTTTCACAGGGTTTCTGTGACAAATCACCATTTTCCAGAATGTCCAGCACCATAGCTGAGAGAATTCTGACATTAAGGGTCTGATACTTCTGGTTGCAAAGCTGCCTTTCTGGGAACACAGTGACCACAGAACTGAGACCACCACACGACCACCTCAGGGATTTTGTGCTCAGTTTTAAACTGTAAGCAGAACATGGGGCAGTGTCACACTGGAGACATATGTGATTGCAGTATGACAGGAAGGGAATCTTGGGTTTGTGAAAACATGCAGTGAAAACTTTGTATTTCAATAGGTGTTGATAACTGCCTATAGGGAACAGCAGCACTTTCTAACAGCATAGGAAATGTTGACAATTCCAGCAAGTAACTATTAAATGAACCTTGTTGCTCTTCGTGGATTAAATCACGAGTAGCTGTATAGGAAGAAGAAATCTAGTACCCTAGCTTTTCATGACACTTGGAAGAATTTTGAAGAAAGTTCTGTAGTCTGGCCTGACTGCCCTAAGGAGTATTCTGCCTCCTCACACACTTCCTCTTCCTACTCCTTATATATATACCTCGAATATATACTTTGAATGCCTCCAAGAGATCTTTTTGATTTGCATTTTTTCCTTTCCTTGTCATGTTGGCATTAGTTGTTCCTCCTGGTGGCATTGCATAAACCAGGAGACTGTTTTACTCAAATCACTTTGCAATATGTCCAGAGGCAGAATACACTTTGTGTTTCAAAAAAACAATCTTGGAAAAACGTTGGAGTCAAATGACATTCTTCTCTGATGTTCTCAATAATGGGGAATCTGTGATATCTTCTAGAGAAAATGCATTAGGAAGCTATCCCCAGCCTTTTTCAGGCCTATTAGGAGAGGTATGAAGTGAAACATTTCAGAGTCAGCAGTGCCTTGTTCCGTCAATCTGAACCACAGCAGTGGAGGTCTCTGTGTTAACTTCCCCCTGTCCAAGTCAGCAGGTAACCTCTGTGAGCAATGCTGTGGAGACCACTGACATAAGGGTTTAGTGTATCAACGTCCCACACCTACTACACTGCATTAAAGTAGTTCCAGCCTGGGTCTGGTTTGGAATCTAAAGATGATGCTGACCACGAGGGGGCACTTGGCATTTAGGGAAGTTCACGGAACCTTTCGTCACCTGTCGTGAAGCTCTTACAGGATCTAGTGTATATACAACGGGTGCACGTTGGATGTAGAAATATGAATAATTTTTATGTATAATTTTTTCAGTAATATATGACTGCTGAGTTTAATGATAACAATCTAAAATCAATTTCCATTTCAGCAAAACTACAGATGTAATGTTACTTTTTACACCTAATGAGCTTAAAATGATATGTTAAAATATTCAGCTAAATCAGCTGATGAATGCCAATTCCTAATTTTGGGGGGAAGGGAGTTTGTTTTTTAAACAAAACTTCGTTCATGTAAAATGTCAAGTAGAATGGATTGCAAAGGCTTCTTGTGTTGCTTTTTTGTTCTACACAACTGACAGATATGTTGCTTCTGTTCTAACTCATGGAGAAAAGTTACAGAGGATGACAGCTGAAGCAAATTGCCAAAAAGATCAATAGTCTGCATGATCTGGGCTCTGGTGAAAGCAAGTTTGAGCTGCTTGATGATGTCAAGGATTTGTTACCTTACCTATTGTGTAGTGATTGTTAGAAATTGTTACCTCTGTTGCCCTGATGGCAGGGCGAGGAAAAATCCAGAACGAGAACAACTTATGTGGGTGGCCTTAAAGTTCAGCTGCAGTATCTTTCTGTATAATTTCATTTTCTGGCAAGTTTTAAGCCAAATATGTAACTTCAGTTGAGTGAAAAGGAAATAGTTGAAAAAAAGAACTGGAGAATTGGTGTTCCCTTTGTGAAACTCTGAGCTTGGGCACTGCTGGACATGAGATTAATGTATCATTGCTCTCAGAATGAATCATGCTAAGCCCTGCAAAATTCTGTTTTATAAAATAAAATTCATTTAAAATCTCAGTGTGTCTTTTAACTTACCAGCTTACTCAGAGTGGTTTGACATGGACAACTTATTGAAAATTAAGGATCTTAGATTCAGGTTAAATGCCTTAGTCAGCTTATGTCTCTTTTTCAGGAATACATTGTCCAGCTATTCAAGGCTTAGTAGAAAAACCTGTAATGAATCTGTCTTAAAAAAATCCAAACATTTCAATATTAAACTACTTCTAAAAAGCTTTTTCAGAATTTATCTTACTGGCTCATCCTGGAGTTTTGTTGCCAATTTCTCCTTCTGGGGGAGTGCTGCATAGCTGGGAAGTTCCTTGTGGTTCTTTTGAGTTCTCACTGGTCCTTGATTTGTTTTGAGGCTTTTTTGTGATGCAACAGCTCTGTTACAAGTCTGTGTTATGATATGCTTTAAGCTCTGTTTTCTGTGAACTTTTGCTTTTGCATTGTTTTACAGTACTAAGCACTAAGCTGCTCATACAACCATGAGCATTGAGAATTGGATCTGTTTCAGTAAGGTTTCTTTCTGCTTGCTTCCCACAGAATTCAGGAAAGGCAAATCTAGCCCTCAGTGATTTGGCTGAGTTTATATGCTGGTGTTCTACACCTCTTGATTTGTATTGATGTACAGGAGCTTCAGATAAGGACTCAGCTAGCAATTACTGCCTTGAAAGTGGGGTTACTTACAACCAGTACTGGCTAAAGTAGACCTTTAGAACCTCTCTGAAGTTTTACCATTTAAAATTTTTTAGTGTCTGTTTTTGAAATTGCATTTAATAGTGTTTGGGGATTTGAAGAGGTCTTTTGGTTAAGTAGGAACATCCATGCTGCTAGATTCCCATAAGATCTTCGGTATTTCCATGCTGAGCTCTGCATCATCAATTAGGTACATGGATGCAGGAATAGAAGTACAAAGGCTGAATTAGCTGACTAAGTTTCCTAGGTATTAGCTGGGAGAAAGGCAGCTAGACTGTGATTTACAACAGATTATGTATAGAGATGAAAAACCAATGGGAAGTTGGTAAGAAACACCCAGGAACTGTGTCTGAAATCCTGTCTCCTTTCTAGAAGTAAGCATGACCTTGCAGCCTTTCTCACTTGTTCTTTCTTCCTCTGAATCTCACTTCATTGATCGTTTGGGTCAGAACAAACCAGCCTGTGTGTGTAGCAGGGCCATCAGGCTGCAGCCATGCCTTGGAGTGGATGCAGGCCTGCCCACAGAGCACATGGGCCAAGGTGGCCAAAGCACATGGCCCAGGACCCTGTGGCTGCCTGTCAATCAAGGAAGGCCTGCCTGGCAATCAAGGAAGGCCTGCCTGGCAGCCCGCCCTCACCACACCCCCTGGAGCTCCCAATTGGCTGCAGCATCTCTCACTCTGGCTTGGAGGGCACTGAGTGGTCGGTGGACCAGATGTCCCACCTGGGGGGACCAGCCAGGGTAGCCAAACCATATATAAACACGCACAGAGCGTCTATTTTGTGTTGAGCTGCCTGTCTGAAGGCCTGGCAGGTGTAACTTTTGGTAGTAACTATTTTTCGTTCTTTACCCTTTCTTTTTCCTTTCTTCTTCACTCTTTTAATCTCTTTTCCTCCTCTTTTCTTTCTCTTGTGGGTAACTTAAACCCAAAGGAAATTGTATTGTACTAAACTGGGTTACTGATTGCTTTAGATTGGGTGTTTTTTGTGTACTGTCTTTGTCTGCTAATACTCTACTGTAATGCTTTTAATGATATTTTCACTAAATTATATGGGGTTTGTGTTTGCTAATACTTTAGTGTAATGCTTTCCCTTGGTTGGTTGTTACTCCTGTAAACCCTTTTGCCAAAACACCTATTTTCTCTTGAAACTAAAAGAAATTTGCTTAGGGAAAGCATAATACCATTTTAGCCAGAAGTGGCTTTGTAGATATTAATGAACCGAAGGCTTTAAAATCTTTTAAAGCCTTAAATAAAATAATTTTCCTAGTTAAGCTTATATCACTTTGAAACTGGTTTGTTACATCCTCCATGTAAATTTTTGCATTTCTGACTGAGTAACAACCTGGCTTCAAAAGTTACCTTAGCACTAGTTAAGTATAATGGGGTCAGGGGCATTCTCAGGATACTAGGTAGGAGCATGCAAGCTCTTAGGGTAGAAGAGGACTAAAATGTAACTCAACTTAGTTCTTTATGGGTTAAATTTAGGCTGCTAGATAGGGTCAAGTGCTTTCTTCCTCATGTAACATGTTGCCCTGTTAGAGAGATGACTGCCAGGAAGCTTTGCATTGAGACTCCATGAGGGCTTTCAGCAGCAAACTGAGCAGCTCAATTAAGCAACCACAACAGCAACAGCTCAGATGCTTATATATTATTTGACAAAACACAATGTGGGGAATGTAGGATTTGCTTAGACTGCTTTATTAGCATTAGGATGTTAAATTCTGCCTGAAGTGCAATTTCAACTCTAGTCCTATTTTGATTTTGGGCTTCACTTCCCAGTCTGTAAGTTTGGAGTATTTTATAGCTTTCTTATTTCATAGGAAAATTATAAGCGTAGGTTTGTTACAATTTATGAGGTACCCAGATACTGTAGGGATGGTAACTGTATACTTTTAGTCACATTATTGAACTACTTCCATCTGCTTGCTCATCAGAAGCAGTGTAGTGCACCTTTTGTTTGCTTGCATTTGGATAGCATCCTTGCTCCAGAGCTGAATGAATGCCCAGGCATCTGCAGTGGACCAGCTGCACTGGCAGCAAAAAATAGACAGTGCTTCTAAAAAGACTAATGAAAAAAAAGATCTAAAAGTAGTTTGCTTTGTAAGTGAAAGAACTCAAAGAAATTAGATGAGTATTCTCACTGGGGAGATACCCAATTGCTCTGTTGTAAGTAACAGCTGCAACACCAAGCCTTGCTGTCTTATGTATAAACTATGATGGACAATCTAGTAAGGAAATAAATAGTGGGCTGTGGTTTACATAGAAAAATCTGGAGAGCAGTTTGATCTTCTGTACTTACTGTATTTAAACTTAATGTGGTGATACAAAAATATGTTGTACAAAACATGCGTTCACATGGTGATAATCTTTAACGTGCATTGAGGTCAAGAAGGCAAAAAAACTTAGTTTCATAGTTGAACAGTGCTGAGGCCTTCTACATCTGTCTTATTTAATTCTGTGGAGACACTAATGTTGAAATGAAATAGCACGTGACCCTAGTGGAATTTAGCCAAATCTTCTCTTTAACTGCAACTTACTTTTTCTCCTTGAATTGGCCAACACTGCCTGTGTTGACTGTAGGAGTCTTCTGTATTAGGACAAAGATTGCATCTGCATCCAAGGTACTTCTGCTTTAATTAGGAAAAAAATGCAAACAACTCCCCAATTCCTTTCATGTTTTCAGTATGCCTGTTGTAACAGATTAAAGATAATAACAGTTCAGTCATGTGCAAAATAATCTTTGAAGATGCAGCTATTCTGTATCTCCCTCTTTTTCAACAGTGAGAGAGGTTATTCTCTCTTGCAACATGTTTTAAAAGTACTGGACCTTCTTCCGTGTCCTGCCAAATCTTGATTTTAGTGGTAATTGTTCCTAGGGAAGTCTCAGTAAAAACTAGGGGTTTTTAAGTGAAAAATAAATTTTGAGGCCAAATAAGTAATATGTTTTACAGAAAATTATGCAAAAACATAAAAGATGCAATGATCTGCAGATGCTAGAAAAAAAGATTGGAGACTTCAAATAGGCAGATGTAATATTTTACCGTTAACAAGCATTCATAAACTCTCTGAGAAACAGACCACATGGGAATACATGAGATTTGCATGATAAAAAGGGAAAAAAATGAAATTTTCCATTGGAAAAGGGGGAAATATTTGGAGGGTCACATAATCTTCCATTCCATGTTTACCAGGAAAATCTGGTAAATAAAGGCTTAGCAAAGCCTTAAGGTCATGAGAAGAAATAACTGATCATTAAGGCAATGGTCAGTGTTATGGTTTGACTCTGGCTAAAAGCCGAGAGCCCACACATAGATCTAAAATTTCTCAGAGAAGGGGAAAAAAAACCCTCAACTTTTGTGATGAGGATTACAAGCAACTGTTTATTAACTACTTCACACAAGCAAAACAGGCTCTAACTTAGAATATTAAGTATTTACTACTACTACTAAAATCGGAGCTTAAGAGTTTAAGGGTGAGCAGTTTGATAGTTGTTACAGACACCTTTCTCCCCCCACCCCTCCCTTTTAAGATCCTTCACCTT
The DNA here is from genome assembly GCA_013390005.1 of Calyptomena viridis. Taxonomy (NCBI): domain Eukaryota; kingdom Metazoa; phylum Chordata; class Aves; order Passeriformes; family Eurylaimidae; genus Calyptomena; species Calyptomena viridis. The sequence goes on from WEIV01022215.1 coordinate 359,287, forward strand.
CCCCCAGCAGCTCGAGAAGGCGGGGCGGGGGGGGGGGGGTTTATAGTCAGAGGTTTTTTTCTTTGCTGCTGTTCAGAAGAGTGAGAGAGAGTCCCACCCCAGCTTTCCTCGTGGGGTCTTCTCCATGAAAACAGTCTGTTGCAAACTGCTTCTTAGNAGTCAGGTAACCAGTACAGAAAGTGAAAGGATTTGTCTATTCTGACTAAGGAGGTGGTTGTGTTAGAAATAAAAAGAAACAAAAATTCAGAAGCAGATACTTATTTCACATAAGGGACCTAAGTAGACAAATGGAAGAACCTGACTAGCCAGGAATGTAATAGCATTGATAATGAAAACATGGAGAGATAATGAGCATTGAAGATGCACACTTGTCAGGAAAGAACAAAACAGAGATAGATGTGGTATGTAGCAGATGTGAGAGATTTTACAATAATGTTGTTGTTTCTTGCTTCGTCAGCTGTTTGGATGAGTTCATCTTGAGGATGGATATGGAAACAAAGTTTAGTCACAATAATATTGGGAAATAATACTGAAATATGCATTGCAACAATACATCTCCCTTAAGTATCACAACACAAATATTTTCTATGTATAGATGTCTATCTCTTGGCTAAGTCTTTTAATTCCTACTACAGGAAGTGCAGGTCTCATTAATACAGTCAGCTGAGTACAGAAATTAGTATCTAGATTTATCTAGCTTGGCATCTTCACTGGAATAGTTGTGTAAACAAAGTCTTGCAGGTGTTTCAGTGCAGAGTAGCCTACTACTGCTCCAGAAGGACATGTGTCTTGTACAACCCATGTGTCATATCTGTTACACATGAATGTCTTGGCCTCTCTAGAACATCTCAGATGACAACCGAGTTGAGCTTTTTAGCTGCTTAGCTGAATCTGTACATCTCAGACTAAATCCCATCCGTACAGTCAAATATAGATATAAATATAACATTTGGATGGATGGATGTTGTTAGATTACTGCCAGAAATTGTATCATAGGTGATACTTATAAATAAGACTAAAAACCAAAGGCTAATAATAATGGTAAGGCACAGATCTCAGTAGATGTGATAACTAACACATTTTATCAGAAAATACTGGATAAAAAAGGAGGGAAGGTTAATTTAGTTTTTTAAAATCTACAAAAACATTTCAGAAAAGTCAGTCAAGAAGCCTGCCAGATCAAGTGATTGTGAATTCATTTGTTTTAAATTAAAAAAAATGTATATATTGCCTAAGTTTTCAGTAAAGGCAGAAACAATAAAATGCAGAATAAAGGAAAAAATAGCTAATGTCAGCAAGTGCTTGGAAGAGGAAATAACGGTAGCCAAGTCCTAAGGAAAATGTAAAGAGATGGATGTGTTTAAAATGAGGAAAACAGGTAATCCATACCTTAGGATTCTGAAAGAACTGGATTGCTACATCACTGGTCTGAGAGCAAGTGGTTTTAATAAAGATGTGTGCATTGTGAGTGCTGGAGAAAAGTACTTTTTTTTCTGTTTTAAGATAAGGAAAGGAATAGTTGTTGCAAAATGAAGCTGAATATGGATTTATTAGAAGTGGCTTATGGTAGGAAAACCTGTTGACATTCTGTGATAAGACAATAGATTTTTTATCACAATAAATATAGTAATTGTGTTCATTGTGACCTCTGATAAAGATACCACATCACATGGGAAGGGACTGATTAATTGGAAGAAAATGAAAATAAGTAGATTTGTTGAAGGAGTAAGGAGCTGGCAAATGGAACATGATAGTAGTGATTAGTGAAAGAGTCTACTGGGAGAGTTCTTCCATGGCCAGGTTTAGAATGAATCTTAATACTGAATGCATGACCTTGAGATACAAAGTAGAATTAGATTATGATATCTTTCTCCAAAAACCAATTATATAATATAATTGGGATCTGGATGTTGTTTAGAAAAAGAAAAACACTGAAGAATAGACTATTAAAAGTGGGAGTAAAATTTAATGGTGTAGACCAAAGGATTTTGGAAATAGTAAAGAATTCTGTTATGAATTGAAAACTGATACAACTGCAGAGAGGCATGTGAGTATTCTAGCTGATTCCTTCTTGACTGTGAGCCATCATTGTGCAGCTGTGAAAAAGGAAAACACAATCTTAAGATCTATACAGGTAAAGAAGTACCACTGACGTTGTTCAAGGTAGTGAAATGCCTTTTGGCGTACTGCATACTGTAGTCCAGTTCTGTTCTCCAACCATGAGAAGGCTGAGCTCCAGCCTGGTGTACCAAAGGGGTTACTAGGATGATTAGATGAAAGAACAGCTTACTGTGTAAAAGATCAATTTTAAAAATTCAGCTTAGTCATCCTAGTAAAATTAATGTTGAAAAAAGGTGTTCATATCTTCAGTCTGTACATGCTGGGGACAGACACTAGAGAGGAAGAAGAACATTTATCTTAAAACAAATTTCAGTACAAGAACAAACAGGTATAAAACTGATCTTGAGTAGTCATAGAACCATAGAATGGTTTGGGTTGGAAGGGACCTTAAAGATCATCTAGTTCCAACCCCCCTGCCGTGGGCAGGGACACCTTCCACTAGATTACATTGCTCTGAGTCCCATCCAACCTCAAACACTTGAAGAGATGGGACATCTACAACTTCTGTGGCAACCTGTTCCAGTTCCTCACCACCTTCACAGTAAAGAGTTTCTTCCTAATACCTAATCTAAATCTACCTTCTTTCAGTTTAAAGCCATTACCCCTTCTTCTGTCACTACATGCCTTTGTAAAACAAAGTCCCTCTTCAGCTTTCTTGTAGGTCCCCTTCAGGTACTTGGAAGGCTGCTGTAAGGTCTCTGTAGGGCCTTTTCTTATCCAGGCTCAACAACCCAAACTGCCTCAGCCTGTCTTCAGAGAAGAGGTCCTCCAGACCTGTGATCTTTGTGGCTCTCCTCTGGACTTGCTGCAACAGGTCCACATTCTTTTTATCTTGGAGGCCCCAGAGCTGAATGCTCCAGGTGGGGTCTCAAGGGAGCAGAGCAAAGGAGGATAATTGCCTCCCTCAACCTGCTGGCCATGCTTCTTATAATGCAGTCAGGATACGGTTTTCTTTCTGGTCTGCAAGTGCACATTGTCAGATCATGGCAAGCTTTTTATCCACCAGCACCCCCAAGTCCTTCTCAGTACTGCTCTGAATCCATTCTCCACCCAGGCTGTGTTTGTGCTTGGGATTACCCTGACCCGGGTGCAGGTCCTTGCACTTGACCTTGTTGAACTTCGTGAGATTTGGACATGAGATTTAGAGGCCTGCCTCTAAACCTGTCAAGGTCGCTCAGGATGGCATCCCTTTGCTTGCTGGTGAAGATTGAAGCAAAAAAGCCATTGAGAACCTCAACTCTCTCTGTGTCCTGGGTAACCAGGTCTCTTTTTTCTTTCTGGAAAGGGCCCATATTTTCCCTAGACATCCTATTACCACTAACATAACTATAGAAGCTTTTCTTGTTGCCCTTGACATCCCTGGCCAGAGCGTTACCTTTCCTAACCTGATCCTGACTGTTTGGACAATCTCTGTATTCTTCTGGGCTACCTGTCCACCCACTCTAGGCTTCCTTTCTGTGTTTGAGTTTGTCCAGGAGCTCCTTGTTCATCCACACAGGCCTCCTGGCCTGTTTGCCCAAATTTCTCTTTGTTGGAATGCATCGTTCCTGAGCTTGGAGGAGGGAACTGTAACATAAGGAATTAAAAGTCATCTATGTTAGAGCCTTTTATAAGAATGTCTCTTACTTAATGGAATGGATCAGTTTACAAAAGGGATTATGAAAAGCAGTTCCCTGTAGTAGAAGTGGAGGGTTGGATGCTTGGGTGTGTATTTTACTTCCATTACACAGCAAACAAAGATTTGGCCAGTGCCAGTAATCACAAATAGACTCTACAGCTGTTACTCTGGCTTACCCCAATTGTAGACAAGGGAGATGACTGCACACCTAAGACAGATAGTCTTCCCACAAAATACTGCTTTCTAGCCAATTTGGTATGAGTTGTCTCTGACATCCTGTGTGCCTCTTCAGCCAGTCCAGCAGCTCTCTCAGCAAGTGGTTTGAATATGGGTGTGCTGGTAAGATCTGAAATCTTCCTCCTACTAAAGAAGAGCCATCAGAGGAAGTTTTGGTTAGAAGAAAGGAGGAATTCTGACTGGTCACCACAAGGTGATTTTGCTAATCTGTCATGGAGCAGCAGTGTGGAAAACTGTACGTGCATCTTTTTAACACAGTGGAAATGTGTAGTACATAACTAATAATTGTAGCATATGGCTAATTGCTTGTCTCTGCAGTGTGCCAGCCAGAACCATGAAAACAAAAAGTGCTCAAGAACCAAAGAGAATGACGAACATATGCTTGAAGAATAAGGAGTATGGTGAGGACATCTTTATGCAGAATAGAAATATTTGTAAAATATTGTTTTATTTACTATAACCACAGAGTTCCTTAAAGGAAGTTCTTAAACAGCTGGAAGAAGAGAAGAAAAGTCTCCAGAATCAGCTAAAAGATTATGAACTTAGACTGGAACAAGAAACAAAGGTTTGTAATCACTGTATGCCTCTAATCTACAACAGCCATTATGTTGCCTGACAATGTGTGTGGAACTCACAATAGAATAGTTGCACAAAATATGTCACTGCACAAAGTTCTGCTGTGTATTTGAGTTTTCCTGTATGACTTACGTTTTAAAAATTTTGTGTAATGGTAGCCTCTATCTCTTGTTTTAACTGTAGGCATACCACAAGGCTAATGATGAACGGCGCACATACCTCTCAGAGATCTCACAGGTAAGAAAAATGTTTGACTCAGTAACTTTTAAAAGTCATTATGCTTTCTCAATATAGCAAAAGTGTCTGTTAATGCCATTAGGTCAAAGTGTTTTATTACTTATTTATATACCAAATCCTTTGCAAAAGCTGCTTTTTAAAAAATTTAAGAGCTATAAGTTGAAAGATTGCTACAGTTTATTTATTTTAAATACATTTTTGTATCAATTGGAGATTTCATTTTTCCCTAGTCAAAGTGCTCTTAACTCAGAAGGCTGAAGCAATTTTCTGATACTTTCTTGCCCATCCATTAGTCACAAGACTGCTAGGCAGTTGAACAGAACAGAAGCAAATTATTAGCAGTAGTGACACTTACCTTAAGTAGCAATTCCTCTTTTTAATATTTCTCCTTTTTTCTTTTAAAGGCAAACTAGCCAGCCAGTTCAGAACTACTATACAGCACATATTTCCATTAATTTTATAAGATAGGTATAAGGCACCTTGTTTAGGTGAAATCACAGGTTAAATTTTATTGCTGCAAATTACATAATACATAAAATTAGATACTACAAACTAGAGGAACTTGTAAAGGAATCAGTAAAGATTTATAGTACTTCTTATTCTGCAAAAGCTCTTAATTCCTGAATAATGTAAAAGTAATAGCTTAGTGTGACGCTTAAGAATGGCTGTCTCTGAATCCCTGTCATAGCTAACTGGGGTGAAAGCCTGTAATTAGTGTTTGCACAGTGGGCAACCGATTCTCTTACATGGTTCATTGCTGCTTAGGGAAATCTGAAAGAATTGCTCAAACTAACTTTCCAGCATGAAACCAAGAAAAAGCCTGGAAAATGCCCATGATAATTGTTAATATATTTGTATTAACAGTGAAACTGAGAACTTCTGGAGGAGGAAGGTAGGAAATAAAACCTCATTTTATTACTGAACATGCTAACAAGAGGAGTGCCTATGTTCAGCCCCCTAGAACTGAAACATGCATGAAAACATGATAGAAAAACACTTAAACATGCATAAAAAGTCATTTAAAGTGAAGTATATGCACTGGCATGTTGCTTAAATGGGGCATTGGGACTAAGGTTTTGCCAGTGACATTCAAGGCAATGCATTATATTTTCAGCCATTAATTATTTACTTGCATGATTTCAGAATTATATGAGAGCAAAACAGTAATCTTCAGACTAATATTCCTTTCTTTAGTTCTCTGAATGTTAAATACCCATTCTCAAGTAGTTGTAGAGGAAGCCTCAGTAGTCTATGGAGAGAAAATTATGTCTAAGGCACAAACCATCATATCTGTTTTAGGTCAAGATGAAATTAATTTCCTGTGGACTTTTCTGTTCCTCCTCCTAAGCTATAACCAGAGTCTAAGGAAGTAGTTTAGATTATACATCTACCTTTTACATTGCTAATCTGAATATGGCAGTCAACCTAACTGCTGGTGCAGCCCCCTTCCCACCCCCTCCACTTCAGCTACTCTGTGCAGGTTTGAGCACTTCAGTATAAGAAGGGCATCAAACTATCGGAGTGTGTCCCAGGGAGGACAAACAATATGGTGGAAGGTCTCAAGGGCAAGACTTACGAGGAGCAGCTGAGGTCACTTGGCTTGTTCAGCTTGGATGAGAGAAAGCTGTGGGGTGACTCCATCACAGTCTACACCTTCTTCTAGGAGGGAGCACAGTAGGAGGTGCTGATCTCCTCTTTGTGGTGACTGGAGATAGGACACAAGGAAATGGAATGAAGCAGCATCAGGGGAAGCATAGATGGAACTTTAGGCAGGTTCTTCGTTGAGAGGGTGGCCAGTTACTGGATCAGGATCCCCAGGGAATTGGTCATGGCACTAAGCCTGTCAGACTTCAAGGAGCATGCTCTGGATGATGCTCTTAGTCATCCTTAGTAATCCTGCAAGGAGCAGGGAGTTGGACTTGGTAGCCCTTATGGGTTCCTTCCAACTTGAGATATTCTAAGATTCTGTGGTTGACTGTTGATTTCAAAAGGATCAGTGGTTTATCTGTTCCCTTCAGGTCTGCTATGACTTTGATTGGACCGTTGCTTTTATATTACTTTAAAATCTGCGTACATACGTCCTCTCTTGTAACAGTTCATTTTAACAATAGAGGCAGAAGTAAATGTACATTCACTCCAAATGCTTTCAGCTATATTAAAATGTCAGTATTCTAGAGTCTGCACATTAGTATTGGCAGCAGTTGAGTCAGAAGGATTTACCCATAGGCTAACGTTTTCCATACCTTCCAAAGTAAATATACAACAGGGTAATGCTATCCTGTGACAACAATATATTCCAATGACACTCTTTTAGTACGGAGAATGGATATAATGTTCTTTAAGCCTTTGTTTTCCTTCATTATGTTTGTAATTTGCTATAGCTCACAGTAAAGAAAAAATAAAAATCATAGAATGGAAATGTTTTACTGGTAGGTGTTAAAAAAATTCCATGTTTTAGGGTTTTTCTACTTTGTTTTGGATCCCTCCTGAGGCTTGCAGCAGAAGCAGAAGAGACACATGTTTCTGAGCAGAATTTCTCTTATTTATATTTTTATTATTGAATACTTTTCTGCTTTTTTTACAAAATACATATATCTTCCGAGTGCTTTTGATGTTTATCTGGATGTTTGTGTGGATCCATAATGATATAGTCAATTTTAAATTACAGTTTTAAAATAAATAATTCACAATCGTGAGAACTCACACTAGAGGCATCGATGGTTTATGGTGTATTCTTGTTTGCTTTTTTTGTTTTGTTTTCAATCTGACAAATTTTTGTTTTGGGATTTGAATTCCACAAATTTTAAAGGCACTTTCTAGTGTTACTCAGAAATCAGTTTGAGAGGCAAGCAAAGAGGAAGTGTAGCAGTTCTTTAGAAAGGCCGTTCTTTCAGGCCAGATTTTTGCCACAACCTTTTACTAGCATAGTAGAATCTGACTTATGATTTGGAATTCATTACAGAAAAGGCTCATGATTATAAATCAGTACAGCTGGAAAGCTGCTCATGCAAAAATGGCTCATTTTGTTTGGGATAGGCCTGGAGCAAACTGTACCAGCAAAAACAGTGCTATGGACAATAATCATATATACCGGCACTCCATATTCGTATAAATTAAAAAAACAGTGAAGGCAGTCTTGGCATTGATCTTGTCTCATGTGTCACAGAATTGCATCTGCTCAGATGATAAGGTAATAAATTATACTAGCCATCACCTTTAATACTAGAATTCCTTGAGTACAAAAATTTCTTGCCTTCAAGAAAGTAAAAATGTGAAAATCCCATTCCATTTTTATGCTTGCATTCTGAAAAGACTCTGCTTTCATTACAGCTGACTTTGCTGTGACTGAGTCAGAAATACTTGCTTAGTGTATTGTACATGTGGAAGCACATTAGAAACCATTGTCTCATAAGCAGTGAGACATACTGCTTCTCAGTACCAGATTTTTCTCTCACAAGTGCAAGATGTTTTCACACATGCTGTAAAATGTAATGTTGTATTGTAATGCAATGTAATAATCCAAACCTTGAGCCTTGTTTAGATAGTCCCAAAATCTACTCTAGGCTCTCAAAAAGTCTGCACTGGTCTAGTGTCGCTGATACTTCCTGTATCATCACTGTCATATATTTATTACATGTTCCTGTTGGAGCTATGTATGGAGGCTGAGAAAATGCCATTCACTTCCACTAAAAACTCAAATATGCACAGCAGCCAGACAAGCCCTAAACCTTCTGTGTTTTCTGTTTTTCTGTCCATGGTATGGCTGTCCTTCTGAGAGGTAGTTCTGGTAAAGGCAACTGGATGAGTCAGCAAGTGCTGAGTGACAAAGGTACCCCAGTGTTATGATGTTCTTGTAAAAATGCTCGTGATAATTGCTTCTTGTTATTTTTTCTTGTTATCAAAGTCCAGTACCAGATAAAGCAATGAAACTCGCAGCTTCTCAGATTTTCTTCTGTTTATTAAGCTTTATCACAACTTTAGCATGTCACCCTAACCTGGGTTTAACACACCAAAGCGTGTGCTGCGAAANAAGAGATTTCCATGCTGTGTTATTTTTTTTTTAAGTAGTTTCTGTTCTTAATGGTTTAATCATTCAAAAGGACAACTAAGTGACTACAATTTGTTTTGTTTTGCATTCAGAGAAGTATGTTAGAAATATAATGGTTCTTAATTGAAAATGTGGAGTTATAAGCAGTATCACCAAATATGTACTGGTTGAAATTATATATTCTCTGATTATCCATCATAATAAATAATGGAATTTTTGCACAGCAGGAGATTTTGGCACATATTCAATTCCCCAAATCAACATGGCATCAGTAGAATATGTGCTTAAAATACTTTAAGTCAGTAAGACCGTTAAAATTAGTTTAGAGATACTTACTTCCTTAACTGTGATTGTGGTTAGAATTTAACTTGTTATGTAAAAATTTGGCTATTGCAGACCTCAGCTACACTTAAAATGGTTGAAAGGCAAAACCCAGATGCTCTGACTGGCAAGGGAGAAAAACAGATACTGAGGTAAATTTCCTTTATATTCCCTGTTTTCTGGTTTAGTATTTTTTGCTAAGTACTGTGTTTAAAATGTTGTGACTTTCTGTACATGATAAATATCACTGAGCACAATCCCACTGACAAAGTGTTACTTTTAACATAATTTTTAATACAACTTTTCAATCAGTTTTATTTAATACTAAATATGTCACAATGTTGAAAATATGTATCTTTAAATGGCCTTTTTTAAACCTTGAAATACCTCTGATGATTTTTCTTTTCAATCTGTGTCTGAAATGGATAATTTTTTATATTGCAGAGTTGAGAGGAATGAGTATACCCTTTAGTACATTAAGAGTAAATGAATTAAATGTCTTGCAAGGTCCTTTTTAGCCAATGGATTCTAAAGCTTTTTGTGGATGATAATGTGAGTGATTTTAGATGTCAACATATAAAGGCTTCATTGTTTAACAGATTTCTGTTCAGGGTTAGAAATACAAATTTGAAGAGTTTACCTGCTCTGAGATATATAGAAATAAAATTAATTTCTGATAGTAATACTTGTGGATAAGCTTGAAATTGGAGGAGACATAATTTTTACCTGAACCAAAAATGTAAAGAACATGAAGTATGAAGAATATAGGGAATCATAGCAAAAGTTGTTGGACCCGGTAACCTGCCTCCAGTTGCCATAAGCAGGTAGCTACAAAAGTGCGTAAGCAAGCAGATAAAACATTTGCTTTTGGAACTTTCCTAAATACTTTGTATTTGGAGACTTCCTAAGCTAGGAACCCACTTACCATATTATTAAAATGAGCATACCCAATATATATTGGGATAATCTGAAAATGTAATGAGTAAATTATAAGCATGAGATTATGTAGATGTTTGCCTACCAGCTTTATCCTTTCCTTTCGTTTAAGCACAAAATTATAGGATTTTGTAAATCAGAACAATGAATCTTCATGCTCCAGAAGAGGATATTAGTAGAATACGAATTAATGTAGTACAATATAAATTCAATTCTATAACCAAAGTTTCTCAATACAGAAAAAGCACGGTGGGGGTCTGAAGCACTCCCATATGCCAGTGTGTCACTTCTGGCCCCAGTGATAATTAACATGGTTCATATGGGGAAGATTAGAAAGCTAGAACCAGGAGAATTCACTGCCTCTGCATTGAAATTAAATGTTATCAGCCAGATACTGAGATTTGCTGAGAGTTAGCGCTGACCTGTGATTATGCTGAGGTCTTTTTACAATTTATTTTAGTAGACCATTACTTACCCTGAAGTTATATGACAGTGTGTTTCTGTAATTTTCTTCCTATCAAAGAAAATAAACTGTAAAAGAAAATAAAGTGTCCTGTAACTGCTAGTCTCAGAAGATGTGTATTATAACAAATACTCCTTTTCAATCCATTTTCCCTAAGAGGATTTATTTTTTAACTTTTCAAAATACTTTAAACACATGAAGATGATTGTTCATCTTTTAAATTGTTCTAAGCATAAAAGGTCCTACTTTGCAAAGGATTGACTTTTATAACCAGTGACTTAGAACTTTCAGGACAAACTTTGATCTTTGTTGGTAACATGGATGTAAGAATAGGGATTTGGGGTAGTTTATATTTTAAGGAAATACTAGAATGTAAATATACACCCCTTGATCATCACAAGGTTACCACAGCCATTGATATAATATTCGATTTTAGTTGTGTTTTTATTTACAGCCTGAGCATTGTTTGTTAAATCCGACATTAATGAGAAATAATTTCATTAATGTAAGAAAACCTGCACAATTGAAAGTAAACATATTCTTGAGAATAATTTGAAAATTTTCTGCCTGGAGTTCTTATTTCACCTCTGTTGCCCATCCACAAAATGCCTGCATTGGATTTCAAACCAACTAAGAAACTATGCTTATTATTTGTTTTAGCTATAGATACAGGTATGGAAAGCTCAACCTGTATATTAAAGGAACACTGAAAACATTTTTGAGTAGTTATTGTGAACACTAATTATTGATGTGTTCAGTTTCCTGGCCATCGCAACACAGAAGCCAAGTTCAGTAGAGGTCCTTTTTATGGTTATTTAGAGAACAAGAAGATAGGCTAGCTGACAGTTGGGAAAAACATGGATGTCTTCATGGCTCATGTCTCTAATGCAACCTGAGCAGCCAACTTATTGTCATTCTGAGCCCTCTCTTATACTGAGGCATATAGTGGGCCTTATTAGCTCAGTTTCAACACTATGCTGCTGTAGCTACCTGGCTTCTTAGTCAGCTGGTTTTGGCTGGAAGAGATTTTGCTGCCTAAGAATTCCACATGGACATTTTCTGTCTGCTTCATCAAGCCATACAGTGATCTAGAGATTAATCAAGTGATTTTGAGTA
>WEIV01022215.1:371102-389040 GCA_013390005.1 Calyptomena viridis
AGAGCTGGAACAAAGGATATGTCCATCTCAAGAAGACTAGTAAGCCCTATGGATGGCTTCATCGTCTCTTTGCCCATAAATTTGAAACTTGTACAGATCACATCATCACAGCTTCTACCACATACCTGGCTATCCTAGTGCATATAATGATGTTATGTTGTGATATATTTTCCCTCAAAATGCCTTTCCCTGAGAAAGACGCTGAAACTCTGTATGTTGTTATAAGAGTCTGTAAAGTGCTGTCTGTCCTCTGTAGTAATGGCCAGGAAGAGAAACAAAGGTACATTGTATAGGAGCAGAGATGCATTGGTCGTGAGAGTAATCCTACCGGTTTGGGAAAGGATAGTTTTTTCCCTGGAGATTTGTTTACATTCCCCCTGACTTCTTAGAAGATCAAGATGAAGCTCTAGTAGGTTTCATGTAGGTAGTATATGTATCTGTGATGAGTACCACTTCAAAAGTCTGCTGGCAGCTTTTCCCATGGGCATTTCTTATGGTCATAGGCTCAAGAGTCTGGGTCTCCAGACTGGAATAGTGCAGAGAACTGTAACTACATCTACAAGAAGTGTTTTTCCATTTTCTGATCAGGATTCTTTAACTGATGAAAATGTCTTCTTAGCCAGGTATCATTCTCTTACTGCCAATATTTAGTATTCCATTTATGTAAATGCCATCACTTAGGTAACAGGAAGTAGTTAGGAATCATGAGATGAAGATTTGAGTTTGTATGCAGAATAATTAGATGCTCTGCTAACCTGCAAACCCAGAAATATACTTGGTTTTTTTACTCTCTCAGGTTTATTAATTCACAGTAGTAATCAGATACGTGAATATAAAAAACATGCACATTTCTAGCAGTTAAAGCTTACATGGAATGTGACACTTGATGACTAACTTCACCCATTTTATTTCAGAGGGAGATACAGTGTTCCAGGAAACCTGAAGATGGTTAATCCTCAGAAACGATCAATTAAAAAGACTGTAGGAGTGAACCAGCTTCCACAACTGAAACACTGATATTAATGCCAAGAACTTCCAGTCGTTTTTTAAAAAATTTAATTTAACTCAAAATTTCTAAATTGAAAATGAAAGTATTTGTGCCTTATTGTAATGCCAGATCCAGATTGGCATGTCTTCTTCGCAGCCTTAATGTAAGTGTTCCTCTGTCTAATGGAATTGTTCTTCTAGTTGCCATCTTTTTACTGGTGATCTATGACCCTTTCCATTCTGGTTCACATCAGTGATTCTGAGTGTGAGGGAGCTGGAAGACTGGAAGAATATTTGATGTCTTTATATATTATGTAGATCCTTGAGCTCTTTGACTGCACATGGAAAATAAACAAGCCTCTAGCAATTTTGACCTCTCAACCAAGAATAAGAAAAAGGCAGTCTGATGTAACCTGAAGAATTGTCTCAAATATAACTTTTTCAGAAGCCACAGATCCCATGTTGACCACCACTTTCTGTCTGCATGGTTTAGAAGCACAGCACCATTTCCAGCTACTTTAGGCAGTAGTAATGGATAGAAATAATAGAAAAGTTGAGGGCTTTTTATTAAGGATTTTTCAGAGCCTATTGTATCAAAAGGTTATTTCCTTTAATCACTATATACGTGTTATATCTCCTGATATTGGAATGTTGCTCTTCGAAATTTGAACTTTTAGATGAACCCTTGTATCTGCAGTCTGGGTTCCATAAAAATCTCTTGTATCCTTCAGTGGCACCAATCCCTGTACTTTTAGAGTCTAAAACAGTGCCAGTCCTGAAAGTCATTTCTTCAGCGAAAGTAGAATTACTTTGGTTTTTCATTCTTAAGCATACGCAATTATTTTTACAGTTTTATTACCTACATTTTAGCCGTTAAGCTTCAGCAGAATTTTTTAAAATGGCAACAGGAAAAATATTTTGGTAATGAAGCTTCAAGCATCTGGTTTACATCTTAGAAGCTCTTGGCAGAGCAAATGTGATTGCTTGACTGCCTCTTATTATTTTAAGAGCATCCCTAGCTCTTTGCAGTATGAAAGCTTTTTGCCTCTTTAAGCGCAGTACTAATAGTTCCTTTTTAATGGCAGCATTAAAGTGATGCTGTAATTAAACTCATACAAAAAGACCACGGGTGTCATTCTAAAATGCAGAGAGAAAAGAATTGCAGCATGGTACAACGTATTCAGTATGGAAACCCCATTTTTTTTCTCTTATATAGTATGAGATTCAGTATAGATTTCTCGTGTTACCATGATGCACCTGGTATCATTTTTTCATAAGCAGGATGGTCTGCCTGACCAGTTTTTTCCTCAAAGCATAGCACAGCTGATTAGGTTAGCACTCTTCTGTTCTTCTTTTTCGAAAGGAAAATTCCAAATGTTGATTGTGCTGGCATTTGTCATTGTGAATAAGGAGAGGGGAAAAATCACCATAATGGTCCTATTGGCATAAAAGACAAGGGATATCTGCAGTAGTAAAGAAGATCCAGTTCTGGATTCATGCAGCAGACATTTACTACTGCTGTCTCTGAATCAAATGTTAGTCACTGCACTCAAATGTGGTGCCCTATAACACCTTAGGACAACTGGAAACCTTGCACAAATTTGGCAGAAAAGCATTTATTCACAACAGGAGACCTGGATGCTTCTCTCATGGGAAGTCCTCACTAAAGGCTTAAAAAGATACTTTTTTTGAAACCTAAAAAGATATCTTTATTGGTACAGTTTGGTACAGTAACGACCTAAGGAGAAGAGCAGACTATGTCCTATTTAGTCCCTGTTTCGTCTTGCCAGGAGTAATCTCAGGATTTGAAACACAGTAGTATGATAATGGAGTGCTAAAACATGTGTTTGACCATTCTAATTGCATGTCCACCTGTAATGTTTGCTGTGCAAAATGGTTATAGTACTGTACTATTTCTCTTTCTCTCTTGGCATTTAATTTTCTTTCTGCCTCTCTGAAAATAAGGGCAAACCTGATGATTAAATTTGACATTTCCAGATCTTGGCAACAGCAAAAAGGTAGTTTTTTGCTTCAGAAGTGCTGTGTTGTCTCTTTGGATCTGAATAAAACATTTATAGTTCTAGCTATCCCAAGGTATGTAGGAATTTTTTGTTTGGTTTTGTGGTTTGGGGTGGATGAGTGTTTTGAAATTCCTGGATTTATCTTGTTTGGGCTTTTCTTACTGCAATTATGTTGTCCTGTGAAATGTGGTTTGTTGACAGTTACAGCAATGAACAGTTACATGGCTTTCTATAATATTTTCTATATGACTATTTCAGCACATTTTGGATTAATTAATCCTTCAAAGCATAGTATGTACTATTATTTTAGGCATAGAAGACAGAATCACAGAGCTAGATTTATTTAAAGTAGATATGAGAGTGTAGTGATGTTCAGTTTTCCCCTGATTTCACAACAGGGTGATCTTTTGTAATGTTGCTGATCATTGCAAGGTAAATTCTGTCCCCTGTAAAGTCTCTGTGCACCATACATGAAACTGAAGGGATCTGAAAACAAAAGTGGGAAACTAAATTGCTGACAGTTGTCAGTGATTGAATGAAGCTAAACATCAGAGGAAGACAAAGTAAGAGGTGAAGGTTTGACTCTGACCAAGCTTCTTCCTGCAGCATAGAACATAATTGGAAGTCCAGATATACTGGTTGTAGTGTGTAAGTGCATTTAATTGATGGACTGGGAAATTTGATATCCTAACTCAGCACTTGAGACTATGTTTCCTTTACATGGCTACTCATGTAATTCCACTGTTTTCAGATCAGTCATGCTTTTTGAGGTAACTAAGGCATTTTAAGTATTTACATATATTATTTCTCAAAAATATAAATTTAAAAACTCAAATGCTGGTAAGCATACATTTCTTATTTCCAAAAAAACCCTTTTTTTTTTTTTTTGGCTTTAAAGTCTTGTAATTTAAGAAGATACTGAGTTATGATTTTTGTTTTTAATGAATCAGTATAGCACAGTGTATTATTCTATGAGTAAATGAAATTGAATTGTTTATTGGATAAGCCTTGACTGTGTGGCTGATTATTATGTAATTATGTAGCATAAGCACAGGCTCCAGAGAACTTGGATGATGTGCTTCCTCATATTCAGGATATTAATAATAAGCAAGATATTTCATTGCTTAAATTGGTTCTCCATATGAAAACTGACTAGGTGGTAGAGTTCACAGTTTCCCTGATTGCTATGTTATTCCATCTCCATTGGTAAAGATGAGGTGCATAATTTACCCTTAATACATTTCCAGTAGAGGAAGATGCTGTGCAGGCCTTTTTACAAATGCGATGCAGACACAGTAACAAGCAAATAAATAAATTAATAAATAAATGAATGAATGAATTTAATAAAATAATAAACCTGTGTTATTAAACATCTGCTGTTGCTGCCAGACTGGTGTCAAACATAAACTGTACTTTGAACCAACTCTAGTTGGAAGCAGATGTAAAATACATGGATTAAAACCATAGCTAATTGCAACAGGTTTCTCTCTTTGCATACAGGTGTCTCAGTAGTGGCAGGCAGCTCTAGAATGGATCAGGATGTGTCAGTACTTTATTTAACTTGGCAGATCAGTTTAACCCTCTCTTCCAAAAATACAAACACTGGATGTAGTTCCTGATAGGTTACAGCTTGAAATCCGGTTTTCTGGTGCTTCACTAATCTGTGCCATAAGCTATGAACTAAGAACCATGTAGAGTCCAAATGAGTATCTCACTGCTACAGGAGCAGCATGCAGGTGGGACCAGGCTTTCTCTGTGGTTCTCTGAGCAACCTGATGCAATACCCCACAGAAAGGGCTCTCCCAGACCTCCTTTCTAGGCTGATAAAGTTGCTATGTAACTGGCTCTGGTTCCCATGTAACTTTCCCACCTCTCCCTTTGTTGTCTGCGATAAAATGAATTCTGTTTCAGGAACCCTTGTAATGAGAAGTGATATGAAGATAAATGCACCAGTGCTGGAAGGAAGCCAACTGGCAAAACCACAATGAACCTAAGTAAGCCTGACCTAAATCAAATGGGATTTGTCTTACAAAGAGAGTGGATAACATTGGTGCTTTGTTGGTGCAGATACATAACAGCTGTGTTTGCTGCATCTTACTGAAAAGATTGACTAGTGAAGATTCGTGTTGGGGTATTTCCCAATGAACATAATCCAGCAGTGACACCAGTTGTTGTGCAATTCTTCTCAAAGGGAAAAATGTCAGCCTTCAAAGGAGAAGGATCCCATATGAGGTCCAGAACATGCCTCACTCCCCCACTACCGTACAACAGGCATTTCCCCCTGCAGCTGTCTTATCCCTCCACACAACTAGCAAGTGTCCCATAGGGAATCTGCTAAGGAATGATGTGGTGTAATGGAGCAATGCAGGCTGGAGACCAGAGAAATCATGCACAGCTGAAGGGTTATTTGGGGGAAGGATGAAGTAACAAGGGTGTGCCCTCTGGTCTCATCCTGTGCTGATTAGGAATAGGATACTGAGACATCTTAAAAAAGGAGGAAAAGAAGGAAAATTAGCATGGGAATTATTTGCCTCAGCTTGCAGCTTGAAAGTCATACATCTAAGTCTGAGCTAATCACTGTATGCTCCATGAACAGTCAATGGGAAAAAAAACCAGACACCTTCAGAGTGCAATTCCTCTCATTTTAACAAACGTGCTTAAAATGGATCAGATGACACATCAACTGGATTTCTCTCCACTGACTAGAAAGAGAATATAGGATGAAAAATTCTGAATAACCTGTCTAGCATGTAGAAAGGTAGGTTGAACCCTGTTTTTGAAAATGTCTTTATTTTTCTTGCTCTGGTTAGGCACAGTGACCCAAGATCAGTAGAGGGTCTGAGCCAAGAAGCAATTGAGCTGCAATTTGGCTCTGCTTTGGGTTGGTCTTTCCTCTTGAAGCAGCCCAGCACACAATAGAGGACCTGTTCTTTATGCGTCACATTTACAAGGCCCACAAATCCATTCTTATGTTGCATCAGTACTTACAAGGACAAATTACTTTTTTTTTTCCTTTTGAAGACATTTGGCAAGCTCAATGCTCTTTTGAAATCAAACCAACAAGCTGCTGCATTATGCTAAAAAGCCCTCCCTAAAGCCTATGGATCTCCAATAAACAGGTGGGAAAATACACCTCATAGACCAATTCACTATAGACCTTAGAAGAAATTGTGACAGGAATCAATAACCTAGGGATGGATAATTTTTTGTGTGTTCCTGTCTCTTAAAAAGCTGAGCTAGGAATTTTCTAATGACAAGTCACATTGTTGGCTGGGCAAATGTGTTCTTGGAGGATCAAAATAGTTTGCAGTTCCTGCCAGGCCTGCAATAGCTGACAACATAACTTCATTAGTACAATATATTTCTGAGGCAAGAATAATTTGTCCAAATACGTTTAAAATGTTTGGATGAAATCATCTGCCTTGCCTAAGGCTGCCATCAGAAAGCACATCTCAGGCCAAACCTTCAGTCTCGTTGACACCTGAACAGTGAGGATGGACCCTGCTCCTGTGCCATTGCAGCTGTCCTGCCTCAAAGTTGAGTGCAAGTGCCCTGCACCCTTTGCTGGTTGGTGAGGAGAGGAGTGGAAGACCATACATCAGTGCTGTGTTTTCAGCTCCAGACATCTGCAGCAAAACACCAAGTCTGAAGGCATATTGTGTCATGCTGCGCTTGTTGCTGCCTTTGTTAATGTTTCTTAATTAGTATTGATACCTCTCCAGTGGCTGGCATTTTTGGGTGTTCCCACAGACATGCTAACCTGGACAAGCAATGGGAATTAACAATCCAGATTAACAAGTGGCTTGATGGAGATAAAAAACATACCTCTCTCCAACCTATCAAAACTAGAAAACAAAAAACTTTATATTAGAAAGCCATGATCAATGCTTTGACTCTGCTTTGATGCCTCAGTCATCCTGGACCGGGACTAAGCTTGGTTCCCCTCATGAGGCTCAATCCCCAACTCCACTTGCACAGGCAGATGTCCTGTCTCAGCCTTGGCTGTCCACATCCCCAGGGAGGTTCCCAATGCTCGGGGCTCAGGCTGCCCCTGGTGACCCACTGCTTCAGTTTGTGCTGCTCATGGCTGGGACAGCGGAATGGTCCCTGTCTGCCCTGTCCTGCCCAGCCTGCCTGAGGATCTCTTGCAGCTCACACCGCCCGGTATCAAGGGTCACTGGCTGCTGCCCATCCTGTCCCACCCTGTCAGATTTGCACTCATTGGTAGTGCTGACATAAATAACAATTTGCTGACTGAAGGAGTGATTTACTTTAAGCACTTTAGCACCTGCTGTTTCTCATTATGGGATTATCGTGCCCCAGATTATTACTGGCAGCCTGGGTTTTACAGCTTTAGCACATGTGTACGAGTTACCCTACAGTGGTGGGTTCATGCACTTATTGTGTCTTCCCCACGACCCTGCTTCATGTTAAGTTCTCAAATGTAACTGAAAGCTACATGGTTAAGGCATGTCACAATTAGAAAAAAATCAGCAATTATATCAACATTGTATCAATTATATCAACATTGCAATTAGCCTGTCCTGAAAAGGCTAAGAAAGATACAGAGGTGGAAGAGTTGTGAACTTGTGTGAAAGCCTCTGCAGATCTGGCCTTTCACACTCTCCCCATGGGGTGGCATTCAGTGGGGGCAGTTACAGCAGTTTTCAGGGCAGATATTCCAAAAACCTTGGCAAAAATAGCTGTCTCACTCCTCCTGGCAGTCACCCCTGCCTACTTAATTGCTTTAATTGCTGATTCTTCTGTTCTCTGATGTCTGCAGCATGTCCTTTCTCACCTAGGCATTTCACAGTGCTGCAAACTTAGTCCTTCATCTCATTTTATTAAAGTTCAATTACTATTTTCTGGCCTGGTAATTTCCCAGCACCATCTGTTCCCTAGTGCCAGCGCCAGCTACAGTGGTGCCTACTATGCCCTTTTTAAACTTTGTATGCTTTCTCTCACCATCAAAATTTTCACTGGAAATTACTTGAATTGTACTGCTTAGAAAGGCTCTATGGACTACTTCCCTGGTCTCAGAGAACTATCATTTAGGAGCAGTGCCATGGCATTTCCAAGTATGAAAGATGGAACAGTCCGTGCCCAAAGATACAAAAAATGGAAAAAAGAACATGCTAACACTACAGAGGACAAACAGCACCCTGCTGCTTTCCCAGCCAATGCTCTAATGATGTGCAACAAAAAATCTCCACACAAACATCAAAAAGCTCCAACCCAACAACACCTCCTGAGATCTAAATAATAGGTTTATACAATGAAAGACAGAATTGGTCTATACAAGTTTTGAGTTGTTTGGAGGAAAAGTTCAGCATGACTATAAAAACATTGTAGTATCAAACTTCATATAAACTTCAAATTTAAATAAACATTGGTACAAAGCAGGGGGAGAGGAGGAAAATTACCCTATAAAGGCTTTTTGAAGGTTTACTCAAGAAATATCTTTGATGGACTATTTTAAATCTAAAACTGTGCTCAGAGGCTACAGAACAAAAGAGATTTACCAAGAACATTATTTACTTGTAAAGATGAAGATTAACAGGTGTAATGGACTGGTAGAATTCTCATATAAAGAGAAAAAGAGAGAAAAGATGTTCTAGAGTAAACCTCCATGCTTTTGGCATCCTTTTGCACTGAGTGTAAGCATTACTGAACTACTTGCCGCATATATCTGTGCAAAGACTGTCTAACAGTATCCAGTAAATTTCTGGATCCTTAAAAAGTGGGTCCAGATAATAGAGAATGTGGTGTTAAAAGTTTCTGTTAAGAGCCAGATTTTCAAAAGACTTTACAAAGTAGATTCGAAGAGGGCCCAAATTATATAGGGCTACATTTTCTGTAAGTTGCTTTGGAAAAGTTAAAAATTGTAGGATGAGATTTGCAGCACTCAGATGCTGAAAGGGGAGAAGCGTAAGCCAGCCAGCCAATCGTCCAGTCATCAGGATGATGACCAGGAATGAAGAGCTCTTGTCAACTCTGCTTTATCTTAACCAACCCAAGTGGACAGAGCTTCTATTTCAGTATTGGCCACTTCATGATGAAATGCAGCTTAACCAGAAAATTCTGCACTGTACTCCATTTCAGAACCCTGAAATGTCTTTAGAACAGTTCAGCCTTTAGATGTTTTCTTGTTAATGGAGTTTTCTACAGTGTAGAAATAAGTGCATCACTAAGGTCATTGCATGTATATTGCAATATACATGTTTTCCACAGTCATTCAGAATTCTTTGGTGTTTGACAAACAGAAAATGCTCTGCAGGAATGATTAAATAAAATAGGTTGTTAGTTGCCTTTTTTTTTTTAAATACCAATTTATATTCTGAAATGTTTGTGTACAAGAACATTGAAAGTCATCATAATCAAGTGAAAGGAAAAGGTCTCCTTAATAAGGAATGCTGAAGAGATTTTGTGTAACCTTTTCACCCACTCAACAGGAAAATCAACATTTCTAATACATACATCTCTGTGAGAGGTGCTCTTACCAGCTTAGTTATCTCACTTAGTTGTTGCCCAAGAACCACTATTTTAAATGTATCAGGTCAGTCTCCCTCTTCTACTTTTTCACTGACCTTAAACACTACTGATATTTAAAAGCCTGAAATTGGGATTTTGACAATTTTAACAAAGCAGTGATATTGAAAGTCTTCTGTCTATGAGCTGATTAGTCAGGCCGGTAAATCTCAGGAAGGATAAGTTTAGGCTCCATCTGTATGTGCAGAAATACCAGAACATATTATCTCCAGGTATGACACTGTTATAGAATAAGCCTTTGCTATTTGTATATTTCTTGTCCTGTGCTTTTAAACCAAGACTGTGGTGGAAACATTAAAGATGCTAATATCTAAAGTTACTTTGAGGCATCTGGATCTTAACTGGGTAGTGGAAACTGAAACTTGAGAAATGCAAGTAGTTTGCAAGAAAAACTGCTTGACCTTCCTGGTAGAAAAGGTAGGAAATCAAAGTCAGTCTAGGCAACATGTGCCATGTCTAAGATTGCAGCTTCTCTGGAGTAAAGATACTATTTGCTATGGGAAAGAAATAGAAACACAGTACCAAATGTTGATGCCAATTGTTCTAAAATATGTATTTTGTTTACAATTAAAAAAAGGGAAACAAATCTGTGGGAAGTACTTCATACCAAAGGTTTTTGATAACTTTTAATGACTCATATTTACAGTTCTTGGTTTGTCTTTGAATTTTCAGGTAGAAGGCACCATTTCAGCTGCCGAAAGCAGTGCTTTCAGCATGGAAGAATCCAGGTACTGCTTTCTGGGATTACCTGTTGCCATCACCATTGCCTGTGCTATTTCACTCAGCTGGGAGTACATGTACAGCCTATCTGCTTACTTGGAGGAGATCTGCATTCCATGACAAAACTTGAATCTAATGAATGACAAACCACAAAAATCTGCAATACCTGTAATTTTGTTCTCAGGTGACACTTGTCTAACTGAAGGAGGATTTTCTTGGGTTTGTAATAGGAAGGTTTTCTTTCTTTTTGCTGTATTGTACGTTTAACTGTTGGGTACTTTCTTCAGGCTGGTGGGCGGAAATTACAGAATCACAGAATTAATTAGGTTGGAAAACACCTTTGAGATCATCAAGTCCAACCTCTGACCTAACACCATCTTATCAACTAAACCATGGCACTAGGTGCCACATCCAGTCTTTTTTTAAATACCTGCAGGGATGGTGACATCCCTGGGTAGCCCATTCCAACTCCCAATCACTCCTTCTGTCAAGAATTTTTTCCTGATGTCTAGCTTAAATTTCCCCTGGTGCAGCTTAACACTGTTTCCTCTCATTCTGTCACTCATTCCAGTCACTGGTTGCCTGAGAGGAGAGACTGACTCCCACCTGGCTACAACCTCCTTTCAGGTAGTTGTAGAGAGTGATAAGGTCTCCTCTGAGCCTCCTTTTTTCCAGGAGAAACAACCCCAGCTTCCTCAGCTGCTCTTCATAGGGCTCATGTTTCAGACCCCTCAACGGCCTTGTTGGCCTTCTCTGGAAACACTCCAGAACTGCAATGTCCTTCTCAAATTGAGGGGCCCAGAACTGGACACAGAACTCAAGGTGCAGCCTAACCAGTGCTGAGACAGAGGAAGAATCACTTCCCTGGTCCTGCTGGCCACACTATTCCAGATGCAGGCCAGGATGCCACTGGCCTTCTTGGCCACCTGGGCACATTGCTGGTTCATGTTCAGTTTCCTCTCAATCAGCACCCCCAGGTCACTTTCTGCCTGGCTGCTCTCCATCCACTCTGTCCCCAGCCTGTAGCGCTGCAGGGGGTTCTGGCCAAAGGACCCGGCACTTGGATTTGTTACATCTCATACCATTGGATTCAGCCTATCTATCCAGCCTGTGCAGGTCCCTCTGCATTAAGTAATCAAATTTGTTCCACTGGTTGGGAGGAAAGCTCAGTAAACTAATGTAGTGCTGGGTTAGCATGCATACTAGTGAACACAGGGGAGGAAGCTTTGCATGATTGGGTGAAAAGTTCCCAGTGATAGCCGTGAACTGTTCTCTTCAGGATAAAGCACTGCATGAGGTGCGTATTTAACAGCCTTTACTTTGGCCTTCCACCTGAGGTCATCCTGCAGGTTGTGACCCAGCCTAGATGTCTAATTCAAATGTGAGACAGCATGTTGTGCTGGCAAGGCACTTACCTTTAAGGCTTCATTTTACTTAGATGATTCTGAATATGGAGTGATGTTATAATTAGGACACTCAGCTGGGCTGTAGGAGATGATGATGATATGGTGACTCAATTTCTCACTTGTCTGTGGGATGACAACTGTTTCCCATGGGCGTTGTAAGCACTGTAATTCTGTCATGTTCTAGAGGTGTTTCCAGCTCAATATGACAGGCATTACCAGTTAAATCCTGCAAATGAATCCGTGACTTCTAACTCAGAAAGATGAAACAAGAAAATGGAATGAATGGTGGAAGTTGTGCATGCTTATATTTTTATACACCAAGAACTGAGACTATTTGGGTTTATTGGCTGGCATCCAGCAAGACGTAATACCCAGATTTCTACAGTGACTAGTTTCCTGCAGGGTTCTCAGGCCATGGATTCCCTCTGCAGCACAGCAGAGCCCTGATCCTGATTCTTTGTGACAGCCACTTCCACCAGTCCAGACCAAGTGAGTGTGAGAAATCATGGCAAGTTTATCATGTTTTTCATTCTCCCTTCCTGAAGGCTAAATACCTTCTCTGTAGGCAGGACCCTCCAAAGGGTAAAACAGAACAATCCACATTTGCAGCCAAAAGGACAGCTACCAGTAGAAATACCCACTCTCTTTTGCAGAGTGCCATGGGCATTATTTTGAATTAATTTATCACATTCTACTTCAGAAACTGATGAAGTAAAGTGCCCTTTAATCTTCCTTTCTTTACTGGCATGAGAACCAGGCAAAATCTGATATTTTGTCCTAGTTGAGAATGGTATTATGACAGAATCATTGCCAAACACCCTTGGGTTAGAGAGATGAGTCTGAATTAAACTGTACTGGGAATATTTTCAGTTCCCTCCTCATCCCTGGCTCCCCTGCTCTGCCTTTCTCCATACCTTTTGAAGGAAAAAGATAGGATAAATGGTTCAAATTTTGTATGTCACCCAGGTAGATATAGTGATTAAAACCTCTTCTTATTTCCCAAACTGACACAAAGACACACAAAAAATAAATACAGAGAACATTTGTATGTTAAAACTAATCGGGAGCAAACAAAAAGTGGTAATAATAATATGTAAAGTGACTTCACTCTGTAAATGGTTCTTCACTTGAATAACTTTTAAAGTAAGACTATATCTTATAACCTAGCTGTAGCTGATTTCAGTTTAAATTCTGCAGGCTTCTCAATCGAAGCACAGAGATCCACCCACAAAAAACAGCTTGCAGACTCAAACCTTTAGTTGGAAGAGTTGGCTGACTTATGTCAATCCACCTTCCAGTATATACTCTCCCTACTGTTTTCTTAAAATAACAGTAGCTAGTTGAAAATTTGTTTTCATGGGGGCGGGGAGGTGATAGGAATAATAAAATGAATTCATCAACCTGGCTGTGCATCATGATCTTGATTCTTATCTCTTGATTCTTATGTATAGTAGCCATTCACATGTGGTATATGGCTGCGGAGTTCACAGTAATGCCATTCAAGGGGGTTTTGACATTTAAAGGTCAAATAGCACCACATTCATTGAGAGAGTGCAATCCCCCCCAAAAAAAGTGAAAGTGAGCCTCAGAAAGAAAAGTTAAAGGAATGATGGTGTGATAGCTTGCCATTTTACTTGCAAGTTGTTTTGAAGAGCAGTAGGTAAAGTCTGTCTTGCCATTCACTATGAAATATATTTCTAAAAGTAATGTAGAAGGATAAGGCTCTGGCGTAAAAATGGCTACAGCACCTATCTGCTAGAGATCAAATAGTCAAGGTGCTTTGAAAAGCAGAGGAAACAACAAAAGAATTACATGACATGGCTCTGCGTTCTGCCTTGTGCTTCCTTCTTCAAAGGCCTGGCAATTGAACTAACCTTGCTTGTGGTCCATGCTTTCCTCCATCTCTCTGCTTCTCTGTTTTACTTTGAAATTTTTTTTCATCAGACAAAAACCTGGTAGTTCTAGGAAAATGTAGTTACTAAGGAAGGAGAACCAATGGTGTTGGTAAAGGGCCTCTTATTCGGCTTAAAACTCACTGAGTCCTGTTGGCAGAGGCTGCTGGATATGCACACGGTGCTGTTACTTGCACAATCTAAGGGAAATGAAACATTTTTTAAGCTCTTGTTGTTGCAGCACTTTTATGGAGATTAAACTTTCAACTTTTCTTGAAGTCCTTTTAACACAGAAGGTTTCTCAGCTGGGTGCTCTCCATGTCTGTAAGTCACTATTTGTTGTTTACTTTTCCACACCATCCAACTCACCTTGAGAATCTGCCTTTGATGTGTGTTATTAAAATGAGTCTTTAAGCCAGATTTTTAAAAGGCTGACATTTAGCTAGATGGGAAGAAAAAAACTCCACGACTGTAACGAGAGTACATACTCTTTTACTCCCATCCTTCCAACTTCTGGAAGGATGAACACAGAGGCCCGTCTTTTTTCAAGGCATTTTCAAACTTCCAGTAATGAGTTAGCAGAAAATTATCATTAAAACAAAACACCATCACTGCCACTGCAATTTCCTACAGAACTGCCGTGGCTAGTTCTACATCAGCATGGCTAGTTTGAAACTACCATGTATTGGCAGGGAAAAGAGGCAATGCACCTTAAGTCACTTCCATTATGCAAGATTTCTAGAAAAAAACCCCAACACAATGGAAAGTCTCCCACTGGTAGATTATTATTTGTCACTGCAACATGGAGCACATAAAATGAACGTTAAAGTATTTTCAAACTCATAATTGACTTGACCGTTCTTTTTACAAAATTTCTAAATGCTAGTTTTACAGTCTTGTTATTTAATAATGAAAATTGTAAAGAGCAAACACTACAGGTGAATGTTAGTAAAAGACAGAAGAGTGAGTTAACTGCAAAAATTTAACTGGATCATGCTGAGTAGGGAAAAAAGAAGAAAAATACATGAAAGCACATAAAAAGGGGAGCAACAATCAATTCTTCTAGACAGTAAATATTTACTTTTTAAACAGTGGACTCATTTTACTTTCAGATGCACCTCCCTGATTTGAAGACTTTTGCCTATATGAATTAAAGAAAACATCAGCAATAACTTCTTAATCCACAGGTTGTAATATACGATTTCTGTGAACATTAGTTTTCAAGGGAAGCAACAGTTTTGTCTCTGAGTTCCTCCACTCTGGTACAAAGCCAATGCACATGAAATGGAATTGTGTTCCTTGCAAAGAGCTTGGGCTGCTTTCCCCCTACCAAGAAGAAGAAGCCAAGATGGTGAGTGTTGTTAATGCATTAAGAAATTAGTGCAACACAGCTTGCTTTCAAAGGAAATATAAGCTCTTCTGATTATTTTAACTAGAAAAACAAATTAATTTGTTACTATGAACAGCTGTTTGATCTCCTGCAGCAAATAAAGGATGGGAAATGCTGTTATAGTAATTCTTCAGGTACTATTTGGTTATATAAGGTGTATTCCAAACAGGATTTCTCAGGCACTCACAACTCATTCTAGGATGTTTTACCATATTTTACACCCTGCCTAAAAATATCTTTACACTGCAAAAACACTTCAAAGCAATGAAAAGACTCATAAGAGGCATCTGATGCCTAGGCTTCCATCACCACCAGCCTGTGTTATGTCACAGAGATATTGCTGAGAGATGCGCGTCCTTCAGGATCTGTATCTCAATCATTCTTCTTCACTGCTGAGTGTCAATACACAGGTCTATGCAACATGCACAAGAAGACAGGCTGAGGCAGTTGGGGTTGCTCAGCCTGGAGAAGAGAAGGCTCTGGGGAGATTGAATGGGGCTTTGATCAACCTGGTCTAGTGGAAGGTGTACCTGCCTATGGCAGAGGGGTTGGAGTGATGATCTTTAAGGTCCCTTCCCACTCAAACCATTCTAGGGTTCTATGGTTCTGTGATCTTGGAAAGTGTGTAACCAGTACCTTGTCAGGAGTAATTTTTAATCTTGTAATAGCCTGGGTCATTTGTCTTCTGAGTGCTGTTTGTGTGGCTATAGGTGTCATTATAAAGGCACCAAATATGTGTAGATCTGTCATAGATCTCTCTGAGACTAAGTCCCTTGGCACCCAGGTATGAGTTACCTGGAAGTACTCCCACAAGCAGCTTTGACACTTTTATATTTATGTTGTACAGTGCTTTGCTCTCCAGAAACTGGGGCCAGACTTCTGTCTCAGGATTATGTATCACCTTCTCTAATGAGCTGGAAAACACACGAGAATACGGTGCCCAGAAAATTAGTAGAAATGACCACACAACAGCCGGCGAGGGAGATTTTTCACACATCACAAAAGGAGCTCCTGCCAAAGAAGCTGTGTGCCAACAAGAGAGGGAATGCGAGACTGCGGCAAATCATTAGCAATACCCTAGTCAAAGAAATAGTTTGCACTGCTACTTAATAAGTCTCAAACCAGATTTGACTTAAGTGACCTTTAGCTTTGCATTCACATGCAGGAATAACCAAATTTTAAAGATGCTTTGATCACTGGTCTGGGCTTTCAGTTTTCTTGAGGGTCCTGCTGAAGACCTTGACCAAGCTGGTTTATAGGCAGTGTGTGACTGTAATTTTTTTTTTACACAGGTGCCCGTCTTTCCTTTCCCATCAGCTCAGCCACCCAGCCTGCAGCCAAGCAACATGGGAATACAGAAAGAGGAGTAATGCAGTTGCAGTTAAAAAGAATGTAAGTTACTCCTTTATCTTGTGGTGGGTGAGTACAGCTTGAACTGATCCAGTTTTTTACGTCAGAATCCCATTTTTCTTAATGACTGTCTTAAGTTCAGCCCTCACTCCTGACTTTCATAGACAGCTTTTAAAGCGTGGAGAAGTACAAAGCAGAGCCTTCTCATTTCTACATATTTGCAAGTTGAGCTTTGCTAACAGAGGTTTTCATGAGTGAAAGCACTCTATGAGGGCAGGAGGATACAGTTGTCAGGGATATGATAAAATCTAACTGGTCAGAATTAATTTATTTTAGATTGTAAGCAGAGATGTACCATACACATCACTGGGGCTAGGGGGGAATCCCAGCATGATTCAGAATATGGCGAGCCACAGGAATGGGCTCATACCACTCAAGGGTTCTTAGGAGAAGGTGGGATGATGTTCTGCACTAGATCGTTTCCACCAGAGTTAGTGCCTTGCTACAGTATGCACAGAATGGACTACAGCCATACTTTCTAGTGTAGTATAGTTTGCTCTGGATTATTTAACAACAGGAAATCAGTAAAAGTGTAATAACAAACAAAAGCTAACAAAAACATGCAGTCTCTATCCTGAGGCTTGATCTAGGCACAAAAATGTAAGCATGAGTAAGAGGTTACAAGATCACTTTATTCTGCTGCTTCTGGTGCTGCCAACAGTTCTTGTCATTTGAAAATGCCTCAGCGGTGTCTCTCAAGGACCTCCCTTATCCCTTTGTTCTTCTCAGGAAATTTATCTCTCCCTAACCTTTAAAGAGTCTTATATCTTTACCAGTTAGTGTTTTCAAACACTGTAGAACAGTTTGAAATATGTATCTGTATAGAGAGAGAGTTTATCAGGGTAAAACAGATTTTGCAATTTGCAAAATTAAATTCTTGACATATTATCATATAAATGAGTTATGTTAAATGTCTGGTTATCTGGGCAGGGTAAAACATGATATTTTTTTAACTCAGTTTATATATGGCATTATCAGCATAAATATAAGCTGAGAGCCAGATTTAAAAATTTATTGAATTTTCATTAAATTAATGGTTATGGTGTGCCTAAATTAATCTCCACTGTAAATTACTGTTCAGGGTTTTTTTTTTTCAGTTGAAATTTATCTAAGTTAAGGAGCTCAGGACTTGCCTCCTGACATCTTTTAATATACTGAGTAAGAATCAAGTGTGTGGGTTTCCATCACCTTGATTACCCTTGCCATCAGCAGGAGAAACTGTGCTGCAAGTAATAATAGCAATAACAAGATCATATCCTTTTTTTTTTTTTTATTATTATTATTTCAGGCAAAGCACTGTTTGCAGAGGAGTAAAATTCATGCCAATAAGAAGATTAAAGGCTGTTTAGACTACCATCATTTGTGGTCCATGTAGAACTTGAAAGCAATATATTTTACCAGTAATACCTGCATAACTGTGAAATAGTAGTAACTTGTTTTCCTGAAAAGATTGTAGCTTCCCATGCCTACAGGCTGTAAATAAACCTAAGTATCACAGAGGAGAACAGATATCAGGCTCATAAATAAGAATGTTTGCTTTCAGTATGAAAATGTCTGATCTAA